>VDFB02105785.1:239023449-239447767 GCA_007258455.2 Sequoia sempervirens | reverse complement strand
AGAGGAATAGAGGTCAACCAGGCCTAAAAAAACAAAGCAGACAAAAGGAGACAAATAGACCTCATAATATCATAATGAAAAAAGTGGCAGAAAGGACAAGGCACATAGGCTAGAAAGATGCCAAAACAACCAAGTTAATTTTTAGATGTCAAAAAAAAAACACTAAACTCAAAAATCCACAAATTCAGATTACATGCAACTCAATAACAATTAAATCCCAAAATCGACAATTACTTGTGTCAATTTTAATTGATTTGTAATTTCCAACAAAATACCCAAAATTTAAAAATATATCAATAACCTTATTATGATTTCATGAAGAACAACGATTACAGTCACAAGAAACTCCATTGCCTCTCTTCTTTCCAAACCTTCACTTCTCCGTCAAACAGACACTTCATATTCTCGTACCATCTCTCTGCATTTTATCTATTTAATTCTTTAATCTGCCAGATGTTCCAAAATTCACCCACACTGCTCACTTTACATTGTATTTCGAACATCGTTTTCCTTCATCTATTGTCTAGCGTGACCCTTCGCTCAATTATGCCCTTCTCTTATCGGTGCTCGTTCTCAATCGACCCTCTATCACTTGTAGATATCTGCCATGCTGTTTAAATTATATAACAACCAAACTTTGACCTTGTATGCTGCCTCCTCAGCTTCTCATACATCAATTCACAGGTTTTAACCGCCCCAAATGTCAAAACGTGAAAATGCAAGCAAAAACCAAAGTATGTTCCTCTCGACGATGCCTTTGAGTGCTTTGAACTACTCCTTATACCCGCGTTTCCTTTTTCCATTCAACGGCGTGTGAATTAAAATTTGTTTTATGAGAGTCCTCTCACCCTTCCAACGCGCCAACTCTCTTCTTCATCCCTATCAATATAAAATATGTATTTCCACGAGTTGTGAAACCCATGAATCCTCTCTAGCTGCATGGTCAATTTCTGTAGGCTTATTTTCTCATGACCTTTAATCTCCCATGCATTGCTTCAATTGAGTCCTTCTTCCCTTAGCACGACCTAGCAATCCACCTCTTCCTTTTATCACGCACCCCTCACTCTCTCATTGATTTGCATTTTGTTCCTTGTTGGATGCCTGCGGGGGTGTGTCTTCTCTTCACTCCTCATGTAGGCTGCATGCCCTTGCCTCCTCAACTTCTATGCGCTCCTTTGTTTAATTTAGGTTCTCTTTTTTTGAGGTTACGTGCCAACACTCCGTGCCTTCCTCTTTCGTTGCTTGTCCCTTCATCTTCCCTTTTCTTTTCCGCGGGACTTTTTTGCATCTCAACCATATGTTGTATGAAAAGTATTTTAAGAACATATGAAGAATCGCTTCACCATAGACTATCACAGTTCCAATGCTTAGCTTATTTGAATGAAGCCTTTGATCACATGTGATGGTGCTCATGTATGAAACAATTAAAACTCGAAGGTTTTGAAAGATTTAAAAGTAATGCTCTAACACCATACTGATCAACTCAGAAAATAAAAATAACAAATCTGCTCATTGAGTGAACACCAAAGCTGGAAATAATTTCTGTATATTCAATTGTGTAAAAATAAACTATTACAGTGTACATATAAAGAAGTAACTAAAACATGTAAAACTCATGCAAGCTGCTTGCATGGTATGAGTAAACTAAACATAGTTTTAACTGTAGTAATCTTAAAAAGAAAACTCTAGAAAGGTTCAATGATCATGCGATATCAACATGCAATGATCATGCTGAATATAAACTAAAAATATAACTAGACTTCTATTGCTAAAAGACACTGCATGCTGCAGTTTATTAATTGAAAATAAAATTGAAGAAAAACTACTATGGAACTAGAGATGACTGAGCACCGTCGTTGTGAATGCATGATTGCATGTCTTCAATCTCCCCCTGCATGAACAACGAGGATGAGCCCCAATTGATTCCTCAAAGCAATGAAACTGGCGATAGGTAGTGCTTTGGTAAAAAAATTAGCAATTTGTTCAACTGTAGGGAAAAAATGTAATTCCATTGTTCCATCTTCAACTAAGTCACAAATAGTGTGATGTTGAATCTCAATGTGTATCTAGCATGATTTACTAGATTTTTGGTCATTGCAGTGGTACTGCTGTTATCATAGTAAATAGTGGTTGGATATTCTTGAACCAATTACAAATCTTCCAAAATCCATTGAATCCATATGGCTTGACAATTGGTTGTAGTTGTTGCAATATACTCTGCTTCTGCGGAAGAGAGAGCCATGGTTGCCTGGTTTTTACTACTCCACAAGACAACTCTAGAACCAAGTGAGAAAATATAACCAAATGTTGATTTTCTATCATCCACTGAACAAGCCTAATCAGAATTTGTGTAACCAACTAGCTCAAACTTATGTGTGGGAGAATATTGAATGCCAAGATTGTGTGTACCACTCACATACCTTAAGATTCTTTTTGCGGCACACCAATGAGACTCATGTGGATCCTGCATGAACCGAGAGATGAGGCTCACAACATACATAATATTAGGTCTCGTTATAGTGAGGTACATGATGCTCCCAACCAAACTTCTGTATAAAGTAGTATCCACTTTGGAACTTACATCTTCCTTGGTTAATTTTTCACCAAGGGCTATAGGAGTTGCAACTGCAGTGCATGACATCATTCTAAACCACTTCAATAAATTAGCCACATTTTTATTTTTGGAAATAATTTGCAATTGGTTTAGGAACATCCAACCACTATTTATTGTGATTACAATAGTACCACTACAATATTCAAAAATCTAGTGTTTCATGCTAGATTGAAGCACATTGAGATTCAACATCACTTCATCTGTGACTTAGTTCAAGATGGGACAGTGGAATTACAATTTTTCCCTACAGTTGAACAAGTTGCTGATATTTTTACCAAAGCACTACCTATCGCCAGTTTCATTGCTTTGAGGAATCAATTGGGGCTCATCCCCGTTGTTCATGCAGGGGGAGATTGAAGACATGTAGTTATGCATTCACAATGATGGTGCTCAGTCATCTCCAGTTCCACTGTATTTCTTCTTCAATTTTCTTTTCAGTTAATAAACTATAGCTTGCAGTGTCTTTCAGTGATAGAAGTCTAGTTATATTTTCTCAATTGATTCTGGAGTTGTCTCATGGAGTAGTAAAAAGAAGGAAACCATGGCTCTCTCTTCCACAGAAGCAGAGTATATTGCAACAAAAACAACCAATTGTCAAACCATATGGATTCAATAGATTTTGGAAGATTTGCAATTGGTTCATGAACATCCAACCACTATTTATTGTGATAACAACAGTACCATTGCAATGACCAAAAATTTAGTGTTTCATATCCAATGCAGATTAGATGACAAATTTTCATGTTTTGTTCGTGATAACAAATTGCTGTGTCACCTTACCTACAATATTGCTATTCGATATTTGTTCACTTTGTTTAATATAAAGCTAGTTTGATCGTTTATTGTGTGTGTCTCATTATGCAATTTGCTGTCCCAGATTTACATTGCTATTTTTAAATAATATTTCTTTCATATCTACACCTCAGATAGAGTATTTTACCTCCTTGGGAATTTAGAGATGAAGATTATCGTTTGATGTATGTTTCCAGTAGACTTACGATAGTGCTTAGTCATCTCCAGTTCCACCATAGTTTTTCTTCAGTTTTCTTTTAAGTTAATAAACTGCAGCATGCAGTGTCTTTCAGCGATAGAAGTCTAGTTATATTTTTAGTTTATATTAACTTCTCTTCAAATTAGGAGGGGAATCTCCCTCTTTTGTTGATATGTGTATAAAGTAAAGTATTATAATTTCCTATCTTCTTGACTTAGCTGGTAGAGGCACAAGGTTCTAAAACCAAATACATTGCAACTAGGGTTTTCTCTAGTTTCTGCAGATCTTAACTACAACTAGGCTAACACTAAAACTATCCTATCTCCTCTAGAAAAATAGAGCAAGAGGAATTAGGAGCAAGTGGGAATGATTGACGATAAACTCTATCTCAAGATTCCCAAGGAGGTGGAACACTCTATCCGAGGTGAAGAAATATTTAAAACTAATGCTCTAACACCATACTGATCAACTCAGAAAATAAAAATAACAAATCAACCACATACTTGTTTTGAGAAATGGATATACCTTCAGATTGTTGCTGCACCTCCACTCCAAGAAAATAATGCATGAGTCTCAAATTTGACATCTCAAATTCTTGTTTCATTTCTACCTGAATTTTTTTTATGAGAGATGGGATATTACCTGTATAAATGAGATCATCAATATAAAGAAAAATAATGAGAATATCATTACCAATATGTTAGATATATAGGGTTGGCTCAGAGGGACTTCAAATGAATCCCTTCTTCAAGAAATAATTGTCAATCCTTACATATCAAGCGCAAGGTGCTTGCTTCAACCCATAGAGAGCTTTCTTTAAAATATTCTTTTCCTTGAACTTCATAACCAATAGGCTGTTCCACATAGACTTCATCATCAATACAACCATTTAGGAAGGCTGATTTTACATCCATTTGATAGACCGACCACTTGTGTTGTGCAACAATAGCCAATGTAAGCCTTACTATATCAAATCTTGCAATTAGAGTGAAAGCATCTGAATAATCTACTCCAAGTGTTTGTGCAAATCCCTTGGCGACTAATCTTGCCTTGTTTCTATTCAAGGAACCATCGACATGATATTTCACCTTATAAATCCATTTGACACCAATCACTTGTTTGTTTTTAGGAAGTTGCACTAATTCCCAAGTATTGTTTTCATCAATTGCATGCATCTCTTCATTCATAGCATCAATCCATACTTTTTATTTCACGGATTCTTCAAACACATAAGGTTCAACTTGAATGGTACTAAACAAAGAAAAAATGGCAACAAGATTCACATTTGAACTCCTTTGGTAAATTTCATTTAAATTATGTACCTTTCGTGAAGAGCTTGGACTTGAGGCTGAACTAGAACTATCACCTGAAGAGGAACTTGGAGAACTTGGTGAACTTGGTGAACTTGGTGAACTTGGTGAACTTGGTGAACTTGGGCTTGAACTTCCACTTGAACTTGTATGGAGAGGAGGAACTTGATCATCTTCAAAACCCATGATTAGTGGTGTAGTTTGTTGATCTCCTTTTTTCCATTTCCATACTCCCCCTTCATCAAAAATCACATCCCAACTAATAATCCATTTCTTTGTGTTAAGGTTATATAATTTATATCCTTTTGTGGAATCATAATAGCCCACAAAGATACAAAGTTGGGATTTGCATCCAACTTCTTCCACTTCTGAATTAGAACATGAACATATGCGGGGCAACCAAATACACGAGAGTGGGCTTTGATTCAAAATATAAGCTGTGGTTGCTACCACAACTCCCCAATAAGAATTAGGAAGGTTTTTGGACTACAACATACTTTGTGCCATCTCCATAATGGTACAGTTCTTTCATTCTGCATACCATTTTGCTAGGGAGTATAAGCTGCCGTGAGCTGTCTCTGGATACCTTGAGTGCTACAAAAATCAGCAAACTCTTTAGAAGTGAATTCTCCCCCTCTATCTGTTCTGAGTATTTTGATATGGGATATAAATATATATTTTTTTTGCTAAGTATATATAATATAAAGAATATAATACTATTATAAATATATTTCTATATAAACTTTAGACATTTAAAAGTTTTCAATTTATTTGCTATGTCATTATTAAATTAAGTAGAGAAAGTTCAAGTATAAATTTAATATTAAATAAATTAAATTATTAGAACTACTTGTAAAGAAATCAATGCTAAAATCATCCATTCCTGCATTTGAAAAAAAACATGTATGCCATTAAAATCATTAAATGCTGCACTATTTTAAAAGATATTCTGAAAGATAAGCAGCCACGAAGACCATGATTGAAAGGAAAATGCAAGCAGTAGGTGGCAGTAGTGGGGGAATCGTTACAGATAAACTATTTAGGGAACTTGTTCCGAATATGGTAGTTCCTGATTTATAAGATGTATTTAATACAATGTTGCAATATTTATGGTATGGAGGGAATTGTCCATCAGCATACAAAACGGTCATTTGATCGTATTTATTAATTAATTAAAAATAAAGATACAATGCATTTTTTATTTTTAATTAATTAATAAATATGGTCAAATGGTCGTTTTGTATGTTCGATAGACATTGTCGGCTGAGAAAAACGTGCTGCTTCATAATTAATTTATTCTAACAATAGTATGATACAATAACACTAAGTATAGAGTTGAAAGGAAGGAAGTAGTTGGTATGAGTTTTCCACAGCTCATGAGTTAAGAAAGTGTCCTGGTTTAAAACTGTATATCTTTTTAGCTCGACGTTTCGGATCACATTCAGTGATCCATCATCAGAAAGAGGAGAAATGAAAGAAATTTTATGAAAAAAATTAGAAGGCATGAAAAATTGAAGAGGAAGAGAGGGGATAAATCTCAATGGGAAAAAGAGAAAATAGAGGTTCGAGACAGAGAGAGAAAAAAGAGAAGCACAAAGTGGGTTGTCCACCATTCATGAAATTAATAACATTGCTGCTTTGGAGAGTACATATCCATAAATAGTTTTTAATTCCTAAAAAACCTCTGCTCATTTTCTTTTATGGTCGGCATCCTAGACAACACTAGACATTAAATAAAACATTCAAGGAGAGAAATGGGAATGCAGGTGCAATTCGCTCTAAAAAAAACACACACACAGACCAGACCACGATTTCCCTCCTAACTTAGCACTCAGAGTCTGCGGTCCGTTCTCCCGCTTCTGAACCGGTAAGATTAAAATAACCGACCTATTACAGAATGAAAAAATGAGAGGGAGCATTCACTTGGTTTTACCGTCACAAAATTCATGTAAACACTCAAAGATCTTTGAAAAGAAGAAAAACTGCAAATATTTAAAGAAATCCCTTACAGGACTAGAATTAGCTCACCGCTAATCGTTAAGTTCTTTAATTAAATGATGTTTTCTCATTCTTTGTTTTTACATATAACGTATTCAATGGGCTACCCTTTTGTGGGTCGAAATGGGTTCCATATTACTCAATCCTGATTCATTTGGGTTTTAAATCTTTTACTACAACTCCTCATCTTTAAACAGAACCATTGGAACCGATCTGAATTGGGTTGATGCCTGCTAATTGTTGCTCGAAATCTCTAAGCTTAATATCAAATTCTTTTCATATCGTTGACAAGCCAGCTTGCCATTATTAAAAACGTTATGTTCCTCCTCAAACCTTCATTATGTCTACAGATTTATACTTCCTTTGCAACCCAGAACTAGAAGACCCGTGCTCCCCCATCATCTCCACTACCAAACCATTGAGGCTCGAATAGGGCGGTATAAAAGAATTATATCAGTCTGCTAATTAAGCCTTTTCTACAAATCCAACTTGTGCATGCCTTGATAACATGGCATTTAACGAGACCGCTTATCCTCCAGGAACCCATGAACCAATCTTTCTCAGGGGTGATTGCCAATTAACCCGCGATATATGTTTATGATTCACCTTTTTGCATGCATGTCTTATTTTACTTATGCATCGATGTGGCAGGTATATTAGTTTGCATATCTTATTAGTTCCTGCGGTAGGTAGGTATACTTATGCTTTCATCTAGTTTCAATAGTTTGGCAAGAATTAGCCAATGGGATGCAAGAATTAAATTTTGTTGACCATATTTTCTAATGTTCATATTTATTTCATATTTTTGTTAATATTAGAAAATCATTTTCTTTCAATTCTATTGGTTAATAGTTTTGTACAGTAATATTACAAATGATGTAAGCATTTTAAATAATGTTTTTTTTTTTCCAATCATATACAAACACTATTCCTCAATAGTGTATAACTATTTATCAATAGTACATGATTGAATAATTGCAATCACCAAATAGTATGCAAGCTAAAAGCAAATAAAATTCTACAATAGTATATAACTATTTAGCAATAGTATGTAATTGAATAATTGCAATCACCAAATACTATTCAGGTTAAAAACAAATAAAAAAATCCCTGGGCGGCAAAAGAAGGCAAACATGGCGGACTTTATTAAAGCAATTCTTATTTGTCCATAGTGCATGTGGGGCGGTGACATTGCACCCCTCTATCTGCTTTTGCTACCTAAATCTCTCAAACAACTAAACACAACTCACAATCGGCAGGAACATGACGCAAATGCGTCTCTTGTTTTTTTTTGAAGACTCGAGGGTGAATATACAGACGTCGTTGTATTTGCATGTTCCATTTCTATCTTGGCTTTAACGTTGTCTATGCTTATCCAAGTAGAGCCAGTCAAACTGAATCTTAACCTTACATTTAGTCCTTAGATGTGTACCCCTTTATCTTTCTATCATTTATATTATTATCTATCATTTATATTATTATCTAGTACTTTGACCATAGTCCTTAGATGTGTATCCCTTTATCTTTCTATCATTTATCTTATTATCTGGTACTTTGACCATCCCCGTAACCTATATTAAAATGTCTTTGTTGCATGTCCATTAAGAGAGAGACCACCTATATTTTTCCCTATTTAAAGGTGATATTATGAAAGACTTTCATCTTAGTCTCGAGAGTGCTGTCTACTTCTTCAAGCTTGTAATGAATCTTTTCAAAATCTTTTCCATCACAAACAACATGGATTTGTGCCCCTCTAATAGTGATTCTAGGGTTCTCAAGGATACTTAGATTGCCATGTCTCGACAACTATAGAATTTTAAACACTTTTTGACTTCAAGTTTGAAATGATAGCCTCTCATATTGTAGTATGATTTCGTACATGTTTTAATTTTCTTTCATGGGTGTCAATCTTCCAATGAAGCTGAGATAGATCAATTTTCTTAGGATTCTATTTTATTGATAACTATGATAATAGTAAGAAATCTTAGTCATTCCTAAATTATTATTTATATGTATATACAAATACATATACATATACATATATAGATGTTTATGTTGATTTCTTTTTTTTAAAATAAAACATATATGCATGTGAAATATAAACCTCAAACTCAATTTCACTATTTGTGATCAGTGAATTGGACAAGTATCATTGATTAAATGTTTGTATTGAAATATTATGATAATTAGATAATTTTGACTTTAATTATTTTTATAAAATATAAGCTTGTATGCATGATTGATAAATCTCCGTGATTTTAATGATTGATAGTCATTTGTAATATACAATGTTATAACTGGTAGATTGATAATTCAAGGATAACGTCTAGACTATGTCCACATTTAAGCGAGTATACTATGTGAAATGAATGATTCTTAAATCTAAATGGTCAAGTTTATCTTTTCTTTGTCAACTTATAGTTTGATAGTGATTTATCAAAGATCAAGTACTTGAATGTTATGTGAAGACCCTTTTGAACTAGCATCATTCATTACATGTTTAATGACTATGTAGACTTTCATGTTTGAAGGAAGACATAGGAACTCTCTTTAGTCAATCTTTGATAATTATTTGCATAAGAATGTATATTCATAATAAGTATAAAGGCATAAATAAATATATATATGTATGTATATACATACATACATGAGCTATACCTTCTTTTAATTAATATTGCATATTCTTATATTGTGGAATACTCTATATTTCCATTTAAATACTTCATGATTAGTAAATATTGAATTAGTTATATTTGCATATGCTTGTGCATACAAAGATAAAATGACAAAGCTAACAATACATTCTTTCCATATGCTAAGACTGTGCCTTGACTATTAAAAGTAAATGTGGACCTTATAGCATTGAAGATGAATTGCTATGTTGTCTTATGTGATTGATACAAGTATTCCCGAGTGATCCTTGTTTGTGTATGAAAATCATGATATAATTAGATGTAGTTATGTCATGCTTCACAATTCCATTACTCTAGTCATATTTGCAATGCTAGTTTTCCTTGTGTTGGTTTGGGTATTCTTCTTTCAAGAAGAATTTCGGGGAAGTGAATCACTTCATGGTAGGGTGGAAAACACTCCAAAAATATTCTCGCCCTTGAAGTGGTCAAGCAGTCGAATGTAAGAAGAATCCTATTAGGAAGGTCCAAGTTATGGTTAATTGTATAATCATGTACTCAACCATGTGGTCTATTGTAAGGAATACATTCCTTTATGTCAGTGTTTACATTTAATGCTTACTATCCACATGTTGACCTAAGCCTACTTAGGCATGGCATTCATTGTGTAGGTTAAATATCTCCTGATATTTTTCCTTGCTAGATATTTGCTAGATATTTTCTAGATATTTTCCTCATACTAATATATTTCTCATTCTTGAATATTTCTCCTTTATACTTGGAGACCCTTGACTATCTAATACAATGAGGAGGAGCTTATGCATTATCTGTGCTTGTTTTCTATCTTTGTGATCTGTAGGTTCTTTCATTGTATCAGAGCCGTTCAAAGATGTTTTTAGGCCATTGACGAATGCATTCTTGCCGACTCCCATTCTTACTCTACTCCGATTGAAACCCTCTATTGGTGCATTGTCTGGGTGTCTAAATATCTGCTAAATACTCATCGAACTGAGAAAAGGACGTCTCTGCTGTGAGGGGCATGGAAATCAGGTGATTGAGGGTAGAGACTGGCGTAAGAGCCAGTCAACTCCAGTGCACACAAGGGGAGGTGACAGGCACGGTTAGGAGGCGTGATTTGGCTGGGCGAATTTGAATACCCTGTGTCTCCATCATCTCGTCGAGAAGTCTTGGGAGGTGCTCACCCATTGACTGATCCGCTTCAGACAACCAACTCTCCCCTAACTTCCCTTGGTGCGATATTGGTTGCAAGGGAGGGGTGAATTTATTGCTAAGTGAAGCAACAAAACCACGGCTTGAGCCTGTGGCTCCATGTGCTGCTCCTTTTTGGCTAGTGGCGATAATTTTTTGGTGTGATCTTCAATAGTTCCTAACTTTGGCGTCAGCCTGCACATGCATAGGCAGCCTTGGAGCAGAAATTGGAGGCCCCAAATGAATGTTGCAGGCGTTGTTTTGCGAAGAAACAAGCAACCATCGTGTGTATGCAGTCACAAACTTGGTTCTTTCATGGTTCTTTTATTTTGCTGCAACAAGCATCGACCCAATGGCAATCTATAGTTGATTTGGTGAGCATCGGTGCATCCTTTATTGCCTATACCGTCTAGTCAAGGTCAAATCCATTGCAGATCCTGCGATCAAGTTTTTAGCCTTGTCAAATTTGGCAATCAAGATCCGACGATCAAGAAACCTCTCATTATGATGACACCCTCCCATTTGCCAAATTCATTGCAAAAAGAATTGACTTCCTCTTCTGCAAGTTTTTAACTAAGACAAAAAAAATTCCTCCCTCTTACAAGCTTTTAATGATACTCAATTAACATGTTGCTAATGGTTAGTATAACTAGCTATTGCACTTGAGGTGTGCAATGGGGGTACGCCAATATATGAATGAAATTTTGGTTGAAATAGAAAATAATGTAGATAATTTAAAAAGGCAACAAATGAAATAAAGTAAATGTAAATGATTTTTGTTTGATTTGATTTTATGTAAATGTAAATGAAAAAGAACATTATGTATATAATTTATTAAAACAAGAAATTAAAAAGCTTAAGTCGAAATATTATAAAAAAAAGAGGAACTTAAATTTATGTGATATATAAATGTAGAGTAAGGATATATATATAATGAATATATTACAATGGTATACTGAAATTGTAAAATGGTCACTTTGAACTCCAATGTATCTGTAATAAGCAAAGATATATTTAGAATTTGAAGAACAATTAGTAGAAACGAGAATGTTGAAGTTGAAAGTCAAAAGAAATGTATTAGTTTATACCTTTGGTTCAGTAGTTTGTAGGTCTTAGACAATGAGAACATATTGTAAATTAACAATGAGAGGAGTCTGCAGTAAAGGAAGAAGCGAGTTACAACAAATAAACTAACAAAGTAAATAAGAGCATAGTGTAAAAGAGCATTGAGAGGAGACTGCAGTAAAGGAAGAAAAGAGAATATAATGTACAAGTAAATAACAAAGTGGCATACCTTTAGTAGTTCAAATGCACTTTAAGTGTCTTAGGAGTTTGAATTTGATACAACTCCTTGTGATCCCCTATTTTTGAACACTAAAGTAATGAAGGATGCTTGAGAGTTGTTACTATACATTGTTGAATTGGTATGTTTTTGTTAAAATTGTGTAAGAAATAAAGAAAAAATATTTTGAGTTTGATTGCAGAGTTAGGTCCTTCTAGGAAGAGACAATAAGGGAACTGTAGAGTTTAAGAATCTTAGGAACTTAGAAATAATAAAACAATTTATACAATAGAAACAAATGAAACAAAAGAATTGCCTAAATATGAAAAGATGATTAAAGTAGGATTCATAGGACCAATACACTATTCACCTTGGATCTCTAACATGATTCATGATGCTTGAGTTCACATGTCTATAGACTTCAAGGACATTAACAACAAATCTCCTAAATATGATATCCCTCTACCTAAAATTAATTGTGTTCATGAAGTTTCTATCATTTATGTTCAACCTTATTCATCCTCAATGTTTGGAGCGGATTAGCTCTGTTGCGGTAAAAGGCTTGATGTAATTTAGCCGCTGGGGAAAATTGGCTTCTTAACCTTATCAAGCTTATTATCATCTATGAACCCTAACATGTTCTTTTAGGGAAACTGCTAGAAAATTTCAAGTTGCACATTCAAAAAAACTAACCTTGTAATGAAATTGCAATAATAAAACCAAAAGAAGGACAAGTGCATATCTTTGAAAAAAAGTAGACGGGCATGAAGAGTGTTGCTATATTGTGGGAATCAAAAACAATTAACAGAAGTAGAGAATGCATTCATAAAACTCTTGGTTACTAGAGAATCTGAACATTATTTCACAATTAGCATACTCGGATGAATAGAGATATTAGTCCTATGATTTATTTCTATAGAATGTAATCACCAATACGAAAGATTTCCCCAGATAGTCTAGTCAAATTTAATGATAGGTTTTAAGCTTTAACAAAACATGCAGTCACTTGGAGAAGCTGAGATAGGTTTTAAGCTTTTAAAAAACATGCAGTCACTTGAAGAAGTTGAAAACGCCAAGACGACAGTCACACCGGGCAGGCTAAAGCTACAAAGATAATGTGTTTAAACTTTATATTTGATCAAATGTCAAAAGCTCTCTTACATTACTTGAAATTATTCATTCACAATAAGTGGACCTCATATGAGTTGAACTCTTCCTTACAACATATAACTGAGGTAAAAGCTATTAAAACCCAAATCTAAAGATCATACAGCTTGCATTGTAAAAGCACTCTTACATTACTTGAAATTATTCATTCACAATAAGTGGACCTGATATAAGTTGAACTCTTCCTTACAACATATAACTGAGGTAAAGCTACTAAATCCAAATCTAAAGATCAGACAGCTTGAGTTGATACTTTAAGCAGCCTTAATATCAAGGATTTTAAAGTGGAAGGAAAACAACAAATGCCTGAACAAAATGGAACCCCAGCTCCGCTCTCTAAGCCAATTAAGAACTCTTCCTCATAAGACATAGTTCCATAGGATGTTTCTGTAATAGTTCTGGGTGGCCTATACTTGTGAACCAGAGATGGCTATTGTGAGCAGAGAGAACAAGGGCAAAGATACCATTTCCTTAGAACAACTCTTGCAAAGAGTTTGGTTGACATTAGTAAGAGATTGGTTTCAGGATCAAAAATTAAAGCCAGCAAGATGGAGCTTTGAGGATCTAAGGATGCTGCTATCAAATATAAGGTTTGTAATGCCAAACAGAATCAACACGAATAATATGTTTACGTAGAGAAGGTGAAGGGGGTGAAGAGCACCAACACAATATACATAACAAAGTGTGTTGCATATTGAGCCATTTCCTAATTTGGGCTTTGGATGGACACTGACACCTATTTGGGAAGATACCTGGAGTAGTTGGCATGTGTCCACTACATATGAAAATTTTATAGGTGAAAAAAAGCAAAACATTTGTTATTCTTTTAATATTTATCTGCAACTCATTTTTGCTTTCTTCCCATTGTATTGTTATGATTCATGGGGCATCTAAGGCCTAAGGGAAGAGAAAGGGTTTAACCCGTGAGGAGGGCACTTCACGTTTCAGAGGAGGTACATGCATATGAATTTCCAAAAGAGATTCATGCTGAGGCACTTCCTGGGTGCCGCAAGATTTTTCAGCTTCCTCATCAAATACCAATCCTGATCACAGGTAGCTGCCATTACCCACATATAAGAGCTTTTGATGTTGGTTGTTTTGATTATAGACGTTGCTCTGCTTTTGGCTTTCGGGGTCCTAAACAAGGCAATACTTCATCTAAAACTTTAACAATTAGCGAGGAGACTGAGAAAAATAGTACTGAAAATGAAGATGTCTATGTCGATAGGATTATAAGCATCCTTAGAGATAATGACCCCATGCTCCCTATTGAAGAGTTGTTGGCAAACTATGGCATTCCTTTTACCCCAGAGATTGTAGATAATGTTTTGAAGAGGTGCTACAAAGTGAGGCATTTGGGTCTTAGATTCTTCCACTGGGTCAAACGTCAACCTGGTTATAAGCCCACTTCTGATGCATACGATATATTGATCTCCATGGCTGGTGAGGCCAGGGATTTTAGCTCTATGAAACGTTTGATGCAAGAAATGGATAGAGATTTATGCCCTAAAACAGTTAAAACTTGGACTATAGTGATATCCCAATATGGGAAGACTAATTTGGCTGCAGAAGCTCTTGAGGCTTTTGAGGAGATGGAGAAGTTGGGTAATAGACCTGATAAAACAGCATATGATGTGATTATCAGCGTTCTTTGCAAAGGGAGAAACATTGGGCTTGCTTGTAGGCTTCACAAGAAAATGATCTCTGAAAATTGGATCCCTGATTTATCAACATACAGGATACTTGTGAAATGTTTGTGTGCAAGGTTGACTCCGAAGAGCGCAAGCTTTGGGGGATGAGATGTGGACGATTGCTCATCTTCCTAGACAGGTAGTTTATTCTTATCTTTTGAAGAGTTATTGTAAAGCTGACAGAATTGATCAAGCCCATGCTATAATTGATGAGAGTAAGCAGAGAAGGATTTTGTCGGAGCCTGAGATTTTCTGTGTGCTGACTGAAGGTTCCTGCAAATTAAGGTATTCAGAGTACAATATGTTTGACCAGGCAAACCATGGAGTTAATGCACATACGGCGCAACTTCCATGATAAATATAATGCATCTACGGCGCAGCTGAACTATAGGCTTTCGAAATAGTTTTTCCAAAAGTTGATTAAGCCATGGTAAGCAGTGGGGAGGAGGGAATATATTTGGATAGGGCACAACAGTAGCGTACCAAAAGTCTGAGAGTTGGTGACGATTCTTAGACATTCACAATGCAGTGGAACGAGCTTGTATGTTCTGGCTATCAGTCAATTTACTAAAATATTAACTATTTTATTTCAACAATTATGAAAACTAATAAAGTTTACAATTTGTATGATAGAAATGGAAGGATAATCAGAGTAAAGCATTCTTACCTGCCAGTAAAATAGTAGTATGGATCCTGTAGCTCTCAACTGATGCAAACGTCCAAGTCCAGAGGTTGCTGTTGGAGTGATCCATTAACAACCTTCTTATTTATGCACATTGGAGGAGGCGATGAAGGGGCGACTGAAGAAATATCTAAGTATCTACAGTATGCAAAATAAATACAACCATCCTTTGAAAGGATTAAGATTAGACGTTCTCATTGCAGAGGTGGTTGAGTGGACAGGTTTACGAATGCATCCTTCAGGATTTCTGTAACACTGGAAAAATATCAACAAACAAATATCAGCGCGCATTCAATGTAAACCAAACAGGCTTTGATGGTATGCCCAGTTGCAAGTAGTAGTCGTCACTGATAACGATGGCTCGGTGTTATAAACTCAATTAACAACAATAAAGCGGTGAAAAACGATGGACGGACGGAGTGTGGAGAGTCGTCTCCAGGATGCCTTCAGCCGTCGATTTAAAAAAACAGGTTGGTGCAGTTCATAGTAGGATACGCCTTCGGCGTAAAATAGTTAGCAAACCACTAGTGGTTAGCGAAAATGCAAGTTTTCAATAAATCTATATTGCTTACATAAACCACTAGTGTTGACCAAGTCAGCTTATTAGAGATCAATGGAGGATTCTTTGGAAGGAATGACACCTAGAATGGAGAGGCGTGTAGGAGGTTGACCAGATCCTGCAAGATTGGAATTACATAGCACATTACTTATTTCAGCGTAGATTTGAATGCCTGAGATTGCATTCTAGAACAACCCAACTCCTCCAGCTCTTCAAATTCTCTCTACCAACAAACTCGCTCACAAATAAATGTGAGGTACAAACCCTCTGAGCGACATCTACACGAAAGGGCTGTGCGCAGTCCAAATGGAATGGTTGGGCGCGAATGAATTCAAAACGGCGCCTCCAAAATGCAAGGTGTAGGTTTGAGCTTTGAAGGCGTGGCCTGCAAATGAATCTCCGCTTTGATTTATCTCTTGTAGGGCGAGATCTTTGTGATGAGAGCGATGGAAACAATGATTTGAAGCCTTTGTTCGATGCGCCCTCCAATGATGCTCCTGCAGCCTTCGAAACAGAGCACTAGATCTCAGCTCACAATCACGCCTTCAAAAGAGAGTACGCGCAGCCTTTTCCATAGCAGTTTGAGCAGAGAAAAAACAACATAGAAAATGCCTCTTTCTCCACAGGTACCGGCATCAACCAGATCACACCTTTTGAGAAAAAAAAGTGACAGACACCTTAAATCGCTGCACCATACCAGGCACATTGAAATTGTGCCTCCAAAAACAACGTTGGCTTCCAATCTGCGCAGTCAGCATAGTCCTGGTAGTTACAAGATTCATGAACCCAAGTCTCACCATGCAAGCAACCTGGTTTTGATGGGATTTGACAGCCTATAGCAAAAAAATTTGGCCTACAAATTGCTCACCGATGTGGAGTCTGCGACCATCTGTACCAATCAAGATCTTCCCAGTTGCACATCGGCACTGGTCTCTTCTTTGACTGGTACGCATGGTCGTAGACTCCACATCGGTGAGTAATTTGCAGGCCGACGTTTTTTGCTATAGGCTGTCAAATCCCATCAAAACCAGGTTGCTTGCTTGGTGAGACTTGGGTTCATGAATCTTGTAAGTACCATGACTATGTTGACTGTGCAAATTGGAAGCCAACGTTGTTTTTGGAGGCGCGATTTCAATGTGACTGGTATGGTGCAGCGGTTTAAGGCGTCTGTCACTTTTTTTGCTCAAAAGGTGCGATCTGGTTGATGCCCGTACTTGTGGAGAAAGAGGCGTTTCCTATGCTATTGTTTTCTCTGCTCAAACTGTTGTGGAAAAGGCTACGTGTACTCATCTTTTGAAGGCGTGATTGTGAGCTGAGATCTAGTGCTCTGTTTCGGAGGCTGCAGGAGCATCATTGGAGGGCGCATCGAACAAAGGCTTCAAATCATTGTTTCCATCGCTCTCCACACAAAGATCTCACCCTGCGAGAGATAAATCAAAGCGGGGATTCATTTGCAGGCCACGCCTTCAAAGCTGAAACCTACACCTTGCATTTTGGAGGTGCCATTTTGAATTCATTCACGCCCAGCCATTCTGTTTGGACTGCGCACAACCCTTCCGTGTAGATTCCGCTCAGAGGGTTTGTACCTCACATTTATTTGTGCGGGAGTTGGCTTGTTCTAGAATGCAATCTCAGGCATTCAAATCTGCGTTGAAATAAGTAATGTGCTATGTAATTCCAATCTTGCAGGATCTGGTCAACCTCCTACACGCCTCTCCATTCTAGGTGCCATTCCTTCCAAAGAATCCTCCATTGATCTCTACTAAGCTGACTTGGTCAACACTAGTGGTTTATGTTTAAGCAATATAGATTTATTGAAAAATTGCATTTTCGCTAACCACTAGTGGTTTGCTAACTATTTCTACTAACTGTTAGCAACATGTTAATTGAGTATCATTAAAAGCTTGTAAGAGGGAGAAATGTTTTTTGTCTTAGTTAAAAACTTGCAAAAGAGGAAGTCAATTCTTTTTGCAATGAATTTGGCAAATGAGGGGGTGTCATCATAATGAGAGGTTATTGGTTTGCCATTGTTAAAAATTTGTAAAAGAACACTCATTTTGTTCTTTTGTATTGAGTTTGGAAAAAAGGAGGATCATATGGGGTTTGTAAAATTCTCTCTCCAACTTTCTTTTAAATCTTTTATTTTCTCAATTTTGTAAATGCAAACTTTATTGGTGTAAATTTGCAATAGAGTGAAATTATATTTTCTAACTCTATTCAATGATGGTGATTTCACACTAAATATAAAGTGCCTTTTTTCACCATCATTCTTGTATGAAAATATATGCACTAAAATAAAGTTCCATTTGAACAAAGGGGAAATCGAAAATATTAAAAAAGGGGGGAAAAGAGATAATCATAGGGAGTTTTTGACACATTTCTAATCATGGGATATAAAACTCATTCTTCTGTAATCAAGCTAAACAAGGGAAACTATAAGTCTTGGTGTGAAGGCATCCTAAAACATCTTAGGTATCACAATCTTCTGCCCCATTTGTATGGACTTATCCCTGAACCTGCTAATCAATTTCAAAAGGATAAATGGGTCAATCAAAATGATCATATTGTTGGATTAATCAACTTACATAAACCACATGACACTTTGATTGTCATCATGGATAATATTGTGGGTCCACATGCTTTATGGATCAAACTTTGGGAGATGTATGGAGACTCAAATGTTTCTCCATTCCCACATGATCTTGCAATGATCACAAATGATATCCGACATCATGAAGAATGTCATGTTGACATAGTGGAAGTCTTCATTCCACCTCCTACTGTTGCTTCATCAGTTTTCACAGTTGCTTCTTTGAAAGCTTCGAGTACTTCTTTGCAGTTGGATCACATTAGTCTTCCTAGCATTATTGATTGGGACACAATCCTACTTGACATTTCTTGTCTATTTGTAAAGTCTCGCATTTTTGACTTGGAAGCACACATTGAGGACATCGGTCTTCTATTTGATGAAAATTTTGATGAAGCTACATCACCATTGGTCTCTTTGGATATTCATGCTCTACATCTGTCTTCACATGGTTCTGTATTTTCATAATCTTCATCTATTAGGCATGCACCTAATTTGATTATGACATCCTTCGACATCGACATGGGAACACATGAGCACACTTCGAAGACATCATGGGAACCTTCATCATCATTCTTGTATGAGCATCAACTCTATTCAAGATCATACATACATCTTCTCACATGGGAAGATATCCCGCATCTTCAGTTGGTTTCATTTCTTCCCAAGGGAAGGAACATTGTGAAGCATTCTTGGAACTTCATCTGCATCCTCTGTCAACTATCCAACTTTAATGTAGTAGGACATGTATTATGGGGGGGTCTCATAGACCTTCTATTATTTTCTCTCTTATGGAGGAAATCATATATTGTACTTAGTGAAATAAGTAGTACTTCTTGATGTGTATAATTTTCATGCATCTTTTCTCTCTTTTGGGGGGTAGTTTTTTCCCACAGGGTTTTCTACTTTTCTCCATTTCATGAGAGATTACTTTTTACATGGGTACCTCACCAGGCTAGTAGCCGGGACCCATTTTATCCATGCCCACCTAAGTTATGCTTAAGGGGGGGTGTCAGTGTTTACATTTAATGCTTACTATCCACATGTTGACTTAAGCCTACTTAGGCATTACATTTATTGTGCAAGTTAAATATCTCCTGATATTTTGCCTTGCTAGATATTTGCTAGATATTTTCTAGATATTTTCCTCATACTAAGATATTTCTCATTCTTGGATATTTCTCCTTTATAAGGAGACCCTTGACTATCTAATACAATGAGGAGGAGCTTATGCATTATCTGTGCTTGTTTTCTATCTTTGTGATCTGTAGGTTCTTTCACTTTATGTTCATCATAATATTGGCATTTGTACTTCAAAACTTCTATTAATATAATTTCTTTTATCCATTCATTAATATTGGACACATGCCATTTTTATATGATTAATTATGTGTATTATGAACATTCAATATTCTTAATTTTAGTTCGTGGAGGCTGTTACAAAAGAAATATTGCTGGAAGAGGAAAGAAACCAAGGATGACTCCACAAAGGATTCTAATCTAGTTGAGACAAGTTCAAGTATGGTTGATGAATTACCTTTTTTGTTAACAACTCACAATATCACAAGGAATGGTTATTATATTATGGCTCTTTATATCAAATGTGTCCACATGGGATTTTGTTTTCTTCTTACCAAGATATTGATAGTGTAGACACTCAAATTAACATTACTTCTGATATTAATCAAGTAACTAAGTTTATTTGATTAATTCACTTTCTGCTAACTAATGTCATCTCTTTTAATTAAATAAATCAATATATTTAATTAAAATCCTAACTTCTAACATTCTCTCATTTGATTTAAATAAACCCAAACATTTAAATTAAATGTCATAAATCAATGAATTTCATCGAAGTTAATTAATCCTAAATTAATTAAATCCTACTACTAATCCCTCATTTCTCTAGCTTTTGACTCAACCTTGGTCAAACCTAAACCCCTAACTAACCCACCCACTTGCACATGAAAATCAATTTCTTTAATTAATTATTATCATATTTTTCCTCACAAGGCATATTCCCAAGGAATATTCCTTCATTTACTCCACTTATTTGACTTTCTTGCCCAAACCATTTCCCTCCAAAAAATCTCAACCATATTCATTTAATGCTTCTTACAAGTGCATTGATCTCTCTTACACTTCTCAAATCTTCAACTACATGCATTAACCATGCACATTCTCCAAAATGTGCTCCACCTTCCTCCACTAGCCATGTGACAAGTGTCACAATATCATTGCCTCTTCTTTAGTCCCACATTCTTCCCATCTCTCCATTCTCCAACCCTTCACCATATAAATAGAGGCCACTTCTACTTGAAATGGGACAACTTGATACATAATCTAAAGCATTTGCATCTTGCATTTCATCTTCATCATCTTGCATCTTTTGTTCATTATCATCTTTAAGCTTATCAAGGGGGTGGGAAAGGGCATCCTTTCCACATCAAAGGAGCACCACTCCCACTATTGGATAGATTTTGATTCTTGCTTTCTTATGCTTTCACTTAGTTTATTTGATATCTTAATTCTTTGCTTGCATAGGTAGCATGATCCAATATTTCATTGGGATGCTTGTTTTGGTTTGCTTAAGTTTACTAATGATGCTAATGGTTGTTTATTTTTGAGCAAGTGCAGAAAATGTATCCACATTTTGGCGCCCATTATGGGGCTCTCATGAGTCTGCAATCTTGTTTGTTTGCACAATATTTTTCATGGGTCTACATGTTTGAAGATGTTTTCTCCAAATAAGTTTTCTGAAGATGTTTCCTCACGATGTATTCTTGTTTGTTGGTCAAATGTAAAAATAAAATTACGGCAGATTAACTTTCTTTTAGAGATTATGTGCTTTGTATATGAATTACAAGTAATGTCATAATTATTTTGGAACATTTCTTTTATTATCCAAAGAGGATATGCAGTAGTAATCGATTGAGGAAGCTTTGTTTGTGCCAATGTTTATTTTAGAACATTTCTTTTGTCTGGGAAACGCATGTGCCCCAAATAACCCAAAATAATTTAGTGCATTCACACATCTTTTTCTTTTAATAAACACAGTTGGGTTCATATGGGTTCCGCCATGCTTGAGTATGAAGCATGCCAATTTTTGGTACATGAAATAATTTTGGCCATGGAGGATATTGTCGTCTCTTGGTGGGTTAAAGGTGTTGTATTTCAAATTTTCTATCTGGCTAGCTAAGACACTCCAGTCTTATTGTTTAATGCTCTATGATAAGATGTTGCACCAACCAGCCGGTCCACTCAATTAAATACGTAAGTTACTCTCACACTCAAATCAGAATGAAGTATTTACTGAAGCGATTTAGTGAACACTGAAGTAATAATGAGATCATTCATCTTTATTGATACAAGTAAGACTCTTTGTACTGAAATTAACTAGTTGGGATTATTGAGTGGGAGTTTTGATGGTTTAGAAATTTCCTAGAAAGGCACTCGTGTATTAAAAATTCCATTTTACAGCCAGAAATGGTCACCAAATTTTTAGCTGATGTTTATAGTCAAGTGACTTAAAGTGAAGAAATGTGAAAGACCACACATATTTTTTTTTTATGGGAGCCGCCTACCCACCAATATTATATTCCACATCCAGGGTTTTATACTGTAAGAAATTTCAAAATTGAATGTCATTTAGGAAATGCTTTGAAAAACATAATTAGCAAGTGAAGGCTTGTAGGTAATATTTCCATCATTCTGTCTCAAGATACATGGTCTCATAAAACCATTAGATTTCAAACTGATTATTAAATAATCCTTCAGATGTGTGGCCTCATAAATGCTCCATTAGGCAGTCAATATTAAATGCTCCTTCATATAGTGGTGGGCGAATCTATACTTAAAAGGTCAATAAAAGTGGGTTTCTAAATTTACAATTTAGAACTTAGTAGAGTTTCCTTCCAATCACATGTTTCCATAGAGGGAGAGAGTTGTTGAGTGGGTAAATCTTGTACACATGTACAACAGAGACGCCTTCCAATCTATCAATTTTTATATTGAAAACAATGATAGTGGAGTTATCTCTTGTGTCGAGCTAGAGCTTAAATTTGAAATAGTTGTAAAGTGGGAAATCTCTTGTAGAGGCATACAACTTGACCTGGTTAAAGCTACCAATCTGTCCATTTGATATTGGAAAAAGCTGTGACTATGGGGTTATCTCTTATATCGAGCCAAAGATTCAGTGAAGTTATCTCTTGTATCTCTTTGCACCGAAACTCAACTTCTATATTCTCTCTGCCATTATTTTTAGTTACAACTCTCAAAATACAAGAATTCAGGATAAAAGAATACATGCCTTCCTCAACCAAAATTCTTTTCGATGGTGAAATCTAGGTATGCACATTTACATTTATCCTTATTTCAGTCACGAGAGTGAGTGTAAATGCTGTTCTAAACTTGAGTGTAAATGTTCTAACTATTGTTCTGAAATAGATAGTTTTGCAGGTGAAGTCGACATCCCATATTTATCACAATTCATGCAATAGATAGCATTTGAAACACTATGAAGATAAGCGAAATAATATTTTTAAATTTATACTGTTGTCTTTTGAGTAAATCTCGAGGTTCTACTTTTTTTGACAAATATTTATACTACAAGTTGTGATTGCTGTTTATCTCATTAATATCATTGTTTCAATCATTAATGATTGGTTGCATAGAGTGGGATGTATAGACAAAAGCAAAAATTGACATTGCTTAAATTCTATTAGATTTATTAGTTTAAAGGCAGATAGGAGCGCCCTTAGAGTCTTTACTCTGCTTGTCAATCTTAGGCATCTGCCCTCTCTCAAATTTAAGTGTCTGCATTTAATAATGTGATTCAATTGACTTGAGGATGTGTGAGATCCAAGCAAGCTTTTATTGTGGACCAAAGTTAAATAATTTCCTATCAAATTCTTGAAGGAATCAAGCATAATATCTATATCATCATCCACACCAAGAATCCCCAAAGGAAAAATTTCTAATTATTTGATTATTTATTCCTTGTGAATGCATTCATTATGTTTGAAATGGTATTCATTATATTATTGATCCCTTGAAATATCATACTTCTTATTTGTGATAACTTTGTACTATTTGCAGGTTGGCATTGGAATTAAGCAAACTAGGCATTGGACATTGAAAAAAACATTTTTAAATGCTTATTGTAATAACCTAGGGCTTTCGTTCCTACTTTTGTTTTTTGTTTTAGGACAACTCACTTTAGTTTTAGGTTTCAAATTAACCATTGATTTGATCTCTTCAAGTTGGTTAAAATTGAACTTAGAAACTTATTAGACTTTGATTTTCGGTCTAAAATTGAACAAGCAACTTCAACATTTGGTTTTGGTGCTATAAAAATAACTCATTATTTCCTTTGAGGACTAAAAAGAATTCGCGTTTACTTTGTTTTGTAATATTCTTTACAAAATCGTGTCATTCAAATGCGTATGCACTTCTCTCGCACTTCACATCGATCTTGAGAATCAAAAGCATTTTAGTGACATTAGGTTGTTTAAAAGATTGCCTCCACATTTCAAATTTGGGTTTTTTAAAAATTGAACAAATCATGCTAGTGTGAGAAAAGTCATAGCGTGTGTTCTCTCTTTGTTCATGCAAGCAAAGATGATCAAACTACAAATGTACTTACTCGCTATTGTTCACCTTTAGAGGGCCTTCCTCGGTAGGAAAAAGTACTCACCCCAAGCAATAACGAGCATAAGCCAAGCTCTTCCAAACCACTATATAAATTTGTGGTTGTGATTAAAATTGTAAACAATGGGAAGCAATACATGATAGCTCTCCCCCAGTATCTTTATGATGTGTAAAGCCCTTGTTCTAAGGGTTGGGAGAACTCTCACAATGAGTTTATCATTGCACCCCCTAAAATGGATGCCCTTATTATGAACCTTTGTGTAAAGCCAAAAATCCCTAATATTTGTTGGTGTTAGGAGGTCGGACCTCTGAAGCCATCCCACATACTTGTGGTTCTTAGTAGAGATGAAGAGTTTGTCATGGGAGATTCATGAGAACTCAAAGCTTGGATGACCCGTAGGAGTGAGTGTCGTGGAGGGGAGCCAGTGTGGTCAAGCTTCTAATCATCTGCTCTGAATAAGTGTAGCTAGAGAAATCCAAGTGGGAACTCAACAAATATAGCCATTTCTATCCTAGGTTTGTGTAATTTGTGAGTCAGTTACATACTTTTCTTGGATCCAAAAATCTTGAAAACAAACATTCAACAAGTTCATCAAATTTCAAACCCTTTAGAAAGAGACAATGCCTCTGAAAAGACCAAGTATTACTGCTTGTCCCTAAGGATTCTATCCTTAGAGGCTTCTAAATATTTGGGCCTATATCTCAATTTTCTCTCTCTAAAGTCAACATTAGGGAACTATTGCCTTGATTCTCTTTATTTCCACATAGTGGACCTTGTGGGATGAAAAGAAATTGAGACATAGACATTTAGTTTGAAAGCTAAAGCAAGAAGTGTTGATGTGGTAAAAATAATCTATTTAACCAAGATCAAATCAATTGAACCCCACACAAGTGCTTGCTATCTTTTGTCTTATGGTATTCCAAGAAAAATATTGGTCTTTTTGGTTTGAGCTACTCATAGGGTAAAGCATGTTCTTCACTATCTTGGTCTTGTTTAAACAAGGTCCTTCTTAGGTTCATTTAGGGTCAAATAAAACACTTCATCCATCCCAAACATTTATCATCTCCATCCCATAAAAAACTTTAAGATCTTTGGAAAACATCATTATCTAGACTTGGGTACATCATTAAAACACATCAAAATCACCTTGTTTAGTTAGGAGTGTGAGAATGCATCCTTTCTGATACCTCTAGTTAAATTAGACCTCTTTGAACAAGTTTATCCTAAAGATCACATGTCCATCTTGGGATTCTCAAGTTCATTATCCAAACAAAACATCAAAATCAAACCCTAAGTCTAGTATTGCCCAAAGTTCTTAAAAGTTCGAACACCCATATCATTCACCCCTTTCATTCTTCATCTCATCATTGGTCCTAAATTCCTTAGAGGTCAACAAGGTCAAAACACAAGAAGAACATGGAATATAAAATTGCTCCATACATCATGAGTGATCTAATTCAACCAAACTATCAAAGCCTTACAAAACCAATGGATTATCAAAACTCACATTTATACAATCCATACATGGCATCATTATCTCCTACAAACTTCAATGATACAACAAATGTGATTATTCCCAATCTAAATTTTGGAACACCTTTCCCTATGATACATTTAAATCAAAGTCAAAACTTACAAATCTATCAACCAAACAAGCACTACATGAGTCTTCAACAAAACAACATTATCACATCCAATCCATACATGCCAAATGTGAATATACCAAGTGAAAACTTATCAAACATGAGTGTATCAAATACACACTTGGTAAACTATGGGATAGATATGTTTGCAAATCAAACCAATGTTTTTCAAAATCCAAGCAATATATTGACATCTTAATGTATTGATCCAAGTCAAGGTAACACCATGCAAAATAAAAGTTACCTAAATCAAGGCAATGCAATTCCCAACCAAAACAATATTCAATTTCAACCTATAATGCCAAATCTAAATATCATCCCAAATCAGAACTTTGTCCAAAATCAATTTGTCCATGATCCCTTACAAACACCACAAGTATACATTCCAAATCTGCTTGAACAAAAACCAAATCAACTATATCAAGGGTGTCAAGATCAAATTTTGCGAGATCAAATTGCTACACTTACGAAAATAGTTGATTCATTGTGCCAAGAGACATATCCACCCTAAAATCAATACACTCTTCCATTGGTTAAACCATGTCATCAAAGCATTGAGTTGTGTCCACAACCACATCAAGAACAATATCTCCAATGTAAAGAGGTTGGATCTCAAGATCAACAACATCAACAACAAACCAAATCACCACATCTCGAAGATCAATCACTACATCTCCAAGATCAATCACAACAAGAATCACCTCAAAAAGCACAAATCTCACAAGATCACAAACGTGAATACACTCCTTTTGGAGTGACAATCAAAACATTGCTAAGAAAGCTAGTTAATGCAAAACTCATCACTCTTCCAAAAGTAAGTGCTTTCAAATTTGTCCTAAACTTCCCTTGGAATAGGGGTAGATCTTATTGTGAGTATCATACAAAAAAATATTAATAAAATATCAAATTGTATTCAACTCAAAAATATTATCTAAGACCTTATTGATCAAGAAATAATAACTATTGAGGACAATGATCAAGATTCAACTACTAGTGATAGCAGTGGCAATCTCTCCACCATAATTTTTAAAAATAATGATCAATATCTATTCGTCAATGAGCACCTTGAAGATTTTTCTACCTCATTTGATGATCGAATCAACATACATCAAGCGTCACTTTTAGTTAATGATCAAAACCCCTCAACAATTTCCGACAATGATCTATTTCAAGGAGTGTTAGAATTATTTGATCCTATTGACATAACCCACAATCCATAAAACAATTATCATATTGAAAATTTCTCTACATCGCCTAATAAGTTAGAGGACATGCCTCAAGAATTTATTCCAAGGCATGATCAACATCTTTCACCAAAGTCTAGCAATGGTCCTTTCCAAGACATATTGACATCCTTTGACCTCATGGTTATAGATATTGAAGAAATCCTCAACTCAACACTTGATACAAATTCACTTAAAGATCAAGAGGATATTGAGCCACTTCTCATGCCTAATGATGATATCCAAGAACCCTTTGAAAGCAATCCATCCTTTGAAATGGACCCGTGTCAAGAACTTGATCCAAAGCATGTTGAAAGCAATTCCGAAATCATTCAAGATCAAGAATTCATATCTCCAAGATATTACAATGATCTAATGGACACTCTCCAATCTATACAAGATGTCACAAATGATGATCACATCCACATAGTACATACTCCTCCATCTACCCATGAGATGCTTTCTTTTGATGAACATGTAGATGGTCTTCATTCAGAACAAGGTTCCTTTACTCCTGACATTATTACACAAAAGGGCAGGTTATTGATTCCTATAGTCAGGATGAGTTGTTAACATCAGGATCAGATATATCCCTGATTCAGACTAAGGACATCATGTATGAAGATATCCAACATTATCCACTCAAGGAAACAGGTCAGACATAACAAGATATTTCAGAGTCAGCAGAGCAGCAAATTGAAATAACGTCCTCTACAGTGGTCACTTATCAGAGAATGCTTGCTAAACAAAACATCTCAAAACAGGCAGAATCAAAGCATGAAGGTGTTGGATTCCAGTTGTGTTTATGGTTTTTCCTTGATGACAAAATCCCTAATCCTTATGATTTACAATGGCACTTCTTTGATGTCTGTTGGCTTTTACAGAAAGTTATTTGTTATGTTTAAATTTCTAGATGGTGATAAGAATTCTGGTTCAAGCTATGAATACTATTTCTGTGTCTGAAAAAACTTGTAAGTTGGTATTCTTTGTCAGGATGGTTCTCTTTGCATTTCATAGGCTTTCACATATCGGCATGAGTATGGCAGGGTCTCCTCGATCCACTTTGAAATGTCTGAGTTGCCTATCGGTAAAACATTTCTAATGTTATGTCGATTGAATTTAACATTCTAGCAGCTTTCAGCGTAACATTGTTCATTGTCTCAACAATAGTAGTTATATTGGCATAAGTTAAATCAGTCGGTATGTGGTCTCGACGATATTGGTTTGTCACACCGACCGACACAAGAAAGAATCTCTATTGGCATGAGCTTGGCCGTCTGGCTGAGGTCATAGCGAAAAGGTTATGTCTCTCTGACTAATGCATGTGGATGTCTTTTGGTAGGAGTGTTGTAATCGGCATATGGTCTCTCCGAAGACATATTGTCTTACCGACCATGTTCAAAAAGGGTCTTATCGGCAAAAGTTTTTCTTCGGTATAATGTCATAACGAACCCTGTGGGTGTCGCCGATGGAAAATATTAAGAGCTCTTGGTGAAACATATTATGTTCGATATAATATCTCTCTGACTGTGGAAAGTCATGGCGAAGGTGAATGAAAGGCTTTCGGCGAAAGGTTGGTAAAGTCTTAGCGACTCAGAGTGAATAAAGTCTTTCGGTGAAACTTAAATATATTCTATGAAACGTCTTCCCGACAGCATTAGGTTACAGTGACAGTGTTAAAACAAGATAGAAGGCTCGTCGATAAGAAAAACCATTTATCACAGCGACCAATGTGTATCATGTGGAGTAATAGTGAAACATGGAGCAGTCTATATAGTGTCTCCCCGACTATGTATAGTCTCGGCGACTTGGAAATGATAAAGGCCTTCGGCATAGGTGTTGAATTGTCACGGCGATAATGTGTGTCAAATGTCTTTCAAAATGACAAAGTTTGTTCTCCAAGAGGTCTCCCCAAAAGTTTTCTGTTATAGCGATTGTGAATGAAACTAAAAGGGAATCTTGGTAAGAAGTTTCCTCATGTCTCAGCGAAAGAATGTTTTGCTAAGGAAGACCATTAGTGTAGCATGTTGTATTCGATATATCTTCTCTCTGACTCTGGTGGTTCTTGGCGAAAGTGACAACCATAAGGTTGTTTGGAAATGTTAGAGTTTCCTACGGCATAACGTGTCATCGTTTGAATTGAAAAGATTAGGGAAAACCTTTTGAGTTTATTCTCTTAAGCTGGGTATTGAACCCTAACCTGGCCGCCATCATGAATGTTTACGTTTCTATTGTTGCTGACTGTAACGGCTTCTACAGAGGTCTATGGAAGGTTTGTTTGATGCACCTCTCTAGTTGGATGCTCGATAGTGGTTGATGGAGCCATGGGAGTTACAAATTTATCTGAGAAACAATCTCACAAGTTTCAGAAGCTGGGTGAAACGAATCTTGTTTTGGTTGGTTGTTCTGCCGTTACTTCTGAAGTTTGTTACTTTTCTGGCATTTATAAATAGGAGCAGAAACTAAATTTTCTGTTCTGCTGTTATTGTAATTCTGAGATTATCATTCTTGGGCTGTATGAAAATGTATGATAAAACTCTGCAATAAAAATTTGAATAAAAATGCAGAGATTGTAAATTTCTTTTCTATGAGGTATTTTAGGGATTCAGTTATTGAATCTTTAAGGTATTCTGTAGATGAGAAAACAGAGAGATATGTGCTTAACTGAAAATAGAGAAATCCTCTGAATCATTACTATTGTTCAAAACATAATTTGAGGGGTTGGTACTCCTTGAGATAGATATCTCTAAATGAGGGGTTGATGCTCCTTGAGTGGGTGCTAAAAAATCAGCCTATAAGGCATTGTGAATAGTTGATTAAAAGATTAAGCCTGGAAGGCATTTAGGGAGTGGTTTTTATACCCCAGGAGGGTTTTCCACTCAGCAAAATATTGTGCCTCTTTGTTCTTCTGTGTTCTCTCTGGTTTATTATGCTATTGTTGTTTCAGTTCACTATTGAGTCATTATTTTTCTCAATTCTGTTTATGAATGATTACATTCAACTCATGAATGCTCTAATCAAAATGATATTGAGATCAAATCTGAGCTGTGTGTTTAAATATTTTAAAATTTAGTCAAATAGTTAAGACACTGATTCACCCCCCCTCTCAGTGTCATTTTAACTCCAACAATTGGTATCAGAGCATAGGGTCCTCTAATAGGTTTTAAATTACCTTGGATTGTTCTTGGTCTTGGAGTTTGTTTTTAATGGCACACTCTCAAGAAGGTGCTTATGTAACCAGAGCTCCATTATTTGATGGAACAAATTATGTGTTCTAGAGAATAAGAATGGAAGCTTTTCTTGTTTCTTTTGATGTTGATGTTTGGAGCATTGTTTTAGAAGATTATAATGTACCTGCCACTATTCCCACTGATGCTGCTGAGAAAAAAAAGTATGAAACAAATGCCAGAGCTAAGCATTCCATCTTGTGTGGATTAACTAAAGATGAGTTCATTAAAGTCATGCATTGCAAATCTACTCATGGAATCTGGGAAAAACTTGAAACTATATATCAAGGGAATGAGAAAGTCAAATTGTCAAAAATCATTACTCTCAAACATCAGTTTGAGGAGTTGAAAATGAAGGATGATGAGAAAGTGGCTGAATATTTCCTAAGAGTTGATGAAGTAGTCAATGGAATGAAAGGTCTAGGTCAAGAGGTTAATGAATTTGATGTGGTCACAAAAGTGGTTAGGTCCTTACCATCTAAATTTGAATCTAAGGTATCAGCCCTAGAAGAAAAGAAACACTTTGATAAGCTTACCTTAGACAGCCTGCAAGGAATACTTATTGCCTATGAAATGAGAACTAGCAAAAACAATTCAACAGGAAAAGAAACTGCCTTTAACTCTGAAAAGAAAGAAAAAGTTGATGTCAGTGAATCAGAGTTGTCTGATTCTAAAGAATCTCATTTTGTTATAAGATTTAAAAAGGGATCAGGAAAATATAAGGGAAAACTTCCCTTTAAATGTTTTAACTGTGGCAAAATAGGTCACTTTGCTGCAAAGTGTCCCTATGATGATCAAATCTATGACAACGAGACAACTGAAATATAGCCTAAGAAGAAGGCTTTCAAACCTAAATGAAACTTCAATTTTAAAAAGAAGAAAAGTCTGTTTAGTAGGGATGAATCTGATATTGAATCTGAAGACTCATCAGCTGATGAAGTTGAAACTTTGTTCATGGTTGAATTTACTCTACAAAATGATTCTAACACCTTTGACACTGAAGAAGGTGAAGTAGATCTTGAAAGTGAGTTGAAATGTGCTCTTCAAGAGGTCAGAAAACTTAAAAAACAAGTTCTTACTCAAGAACATAAACCAGATCAAGAATTGGTCTCTCTGAAAACTCAGCTTGAAGAAGCTAAAAGAGTTGAAGTCTGCCTTAGAGAGACTGTAAGCTGCAAAGATCATGAAATTCAAAAATTGGAACAAGAAGTAGTCCTTCTTAGGAAGGAAATTGAAAAATATGAAAGCACTCTAAAACTGAATGAGATGCTCAGCAAGCAAAAGGTGTATAAAGATAAAACTGGTGTTGGTTTTGAAAAGGGTGAATGCTCAACTGACAAAGCAAAACAAAACCCCTCTTCTGAAGTAAAAAATTCAGGTTCAAATCTCTTAGAATCTGGTAAGGATCATGGTAAGTTTTTTAAAGGTAATAGACCTTCATACAATGTCAATTCTTTTTTCTATGGTTATTGTTTTTTTTGCAACAAATTTGGTCATAAGGTGAGCACTTGTAGGCTTATGAATTCTAGAATACCCAGGTTTGGTCTTAGACAACACCATGGTTTTGTTAGAAAAATCAGATGTTTTAAATGCAATACTCTAGGACATTCTGTCAAATAGTGCAAAACTGATCTGCATTCTAAACAGCAGAAAATCAAAAAGGTTTGGAAACCTAAGACTGTCAACAACATTGAACAAACTATGTTGGTTTGAACTGCTTTTCATTCAAAGAAAAAGGACTTATGGGTCCTGGACAGTGGATGTTCTAACCATATGACTGGCGATAAGGACAAGTTTATAAAACTTGAAGATTATGTAGGTGGATATGTTAAGTTTGGTGATAACTCTGGTATTCAAATTAAAGGTAGAGGTTCACTTCTTCTGAATGAAGACACTCCTATCTATAATGTGTACTATGTGGAAGGTCTCAAGCATAATCTTCTAAGTGTTAGTCAAATCTGTGATAGTGGTTATCATGTTCTTTTTAATTCGCAGGGATGTGAGATTAAGAACAAGCTTGGAAAGGCTGTTGTAGCTAGAAGGAGGACAAAAGGAAATGTGTACAATCTCCTTGACTCATCTTACAATGACAATATTCAAGGTATGTGTCTAATGGGCCAAATTGAAGAGAGCTGGTTATGGCATAAAATATTAGGACACATAAACTTTGAAAATCTGGTTAGAATCAGTAAGAATCAGAATGTTAGAGGTTTACCAATTCTTAACAAGCCAGAAAATTTTGTGTGCAAAGAATGCTTAAGTGGTAAACAAACTAAAATTAGCTTCAAGACAAAAGAACATTCTTCTTCAAAACCTTTACAGCTTGTGCATACTGATTTATGTGGACCAACTAGAACAAGGTCTATCAATGGTGAAAAATAATTTATGCTTTTTGTAGATGATTATACTAGAATGGTTTGGGTCACATTTCTCAAGTACAAATCAGAAGCCTTTGAAAGGTTGAAAATATTTCATAAAATGGTTGAAAAGGAATCTGATCTGAAACTCAAATGCCTTCGATCAGACAAAGGAGGTGAATTCACCTCTCAAGAGTTTATTGATTACTGTGAACAACACGGTATTAAAAGGCAGTATGCTGCAACTAAAACACCTCAACAAAATGGGGTAGTTGAACGTAAGAATAGAACTGTAAAAGAAATGGCTAGAACCATGCTAGATGAAGCTAAATTGTTTGATATGTATTGGAAAGAAGCTGTTCATACAGCTGTATACATTTTGAATAGAGTGCAGCTTAGGGTGAAATCTAAACACACTCCTTATGAATTGTGGTTTGGAAAAACTGCTTCTGTCAAATACTTTAAAATTTTTGGAAGTAAGTGTTTTATCAAAAAGGATGATGATAATCTTGGAAGTTTTCAATCCAAAAGTGATGAGGGTATCTTTTTGGGATACTCAACTCACAACAAAGCTTATAAATGTCTTAACAAAAGGCTTAATAAGATTGTTGAAGTTGTTAATGTAAAATTTGATGAAAGACCACATTTGAATGCTGAATCTTTGCAAAATAATGAGGAAGAAGAACTTGAATTTGAAATAATTTCTGAAGGAGCTGGAACAACAAAGTCTATTGCTGAATCAACAAGCCCTAAAAATGAAAATGCAAGTCCTGAAAAGGCTGCATCAAATGCTCCTTCGAAAACTCTAGCTATATACCACCCCAAAGATCAGATTATTGGGGATAAAAATGTAGGAGTTCAAACTAGAAGAAAGGCTGCAGAATCTGATGAAAAGGCACAAATTGCTTTCTGTCTAGTTACTCAGTTTGAGCCTAATTTTTTTAATGAAGCTCTCACAGACTCATGTTGGCTTAATGCTATGCAGGAAGAAATTGATCAGATTGAGAAAAATCAGACTTGGGAGTTAGTCTCAAGACCAGATGACAAGAATGTCATTGGAGGCAAATGGATATATAGAAATAAGGTTAATGAAAATGGTAATTTTATTTGCAACAAAGCAAGATTTGTCTACAAAGGCTATGCTCAACAAGAAGGTATTGATTTTGGTGAAACCTTTGCACCTGTTGCTAGACTAGAATCTATCAGAATATTCTTGGCTTATTCTGTTTACAAAAACTTTACTATTTATCAAATGGATGTCAAAATTACTTTTTTGAATGGCTATTTAGATGAAGAGGTCTATGTTGAACAACTTGAAGGATTTATATGCAAAGATAGTCCTAACCATGTTTATAGGTTGAAAAAGGCTCTCTATGGCTTAAAACAAGCACCTAGAGCTTGGTACTCTAGGCTGGACAGTCATTTAATTTCTAATGGCTTTGTTAGAGGAGGTGTAGACAGTAATCTTTATGTTAAAACTGAAGGTTATGATATTTTAGTTGTTGAAATTTACGTTGATGATACTATCTTTGGCTGCAATAATGTCACTATGAGTAAAAATTTCTCTCAGTTAATGGAATTTGAGTTTGAAATGTCAATGTTAGGAGAATTAAATTTCTTTCTGGGTCTTCAAATCTCTCAATGTGAGACTGGAATATTTCTTTCTCAATCCAAATATGCTAGAGAGATGCTTACAAAATTTAAAATGGATGAATGTCATCCTATTAGCACACCCATGGCTACTAGATTCAAACTTACTAAAATTGATGATTCTCCTGATTCAAATCAAACAGAATACAAATCCATGATCGGCAGTCTCTTATATTTAACTACCTCTAGACCTGACATTATGCAGGCGGTTTGCACTATTGCATGTTTTTAGGCATCACCTAAAGAATCTCATGTTACTACTGTTAAACGAATCTTTAGATACATTCAGGGCATGCTTGATTATGGTCTTTGGTATCCTAGAAGCAATGATTTCTCCTTGATTGCTTATACTGATGCTGACTGGGTTGGTTGTTTGGATGATAGGAAAAGCACCAGTGGTGCTACATTCTTTCTTGGTGATCGTTTAGTGGCATGGCACAACAAGAAACAAGTATCTGTTTCTCTTTCTACTGTTGAAGCATAATACATTACTGCCACTTCATGCTATACTCAAGTGCTGTGGATGAGTTAGACTCTTTCAGATATGAGTATTAATGTTTCTAAACCTATTTCCATTCTTTTTGATAACACTAGTGCGATAAATATATCAAAAAATTTTGTCATGCACTCTCGAACTAAACATATTGCTATTAAGTTTCATTTTCTGCGAGAAAAGGTTTTGGCTAATGAAGTCTGCTATAGTTTGTTGGATCTCAAGATCAGGTGGCTGAAATTTTCACTAAGCCCTTAGCAAAAGAGCTATTTGAAAGGCTGAGACTTCGATTGGGAGTTATCTCTCAATCATTTCTTCACTGAATCTCCAAGCTATTACTTAGGGGGAGCAAGTTAAATATTTTCATTCTCTTATTGCTCTCCTATAATCTTGGTTGCTGCTGTTTCTCATGATATTTTGGTTGGCTTCTCAGTTGTGTTTCATGGCAATTGCATGATCTTCTCTTCTACTCTTTGTCATTGAGGCAAAAAGGGGGAGAGTCATTTGTGTTTTTCCATCAAGGACAAAGGGGGAGTTTGTTGGATTCCAGTTGTGTTTATGGTTTGTCCTTGATGACAAAATCCCTAATCCTTATGATTTACAATGGCACTTCTTTGATATCTGTTGGCTTTTACAGAAAGTTATTTGTTATGTTTAAATTTCTAGATGGTGATAAGAATTCTGGTTCAAGCTATGAATACTATTTATGTGTCTGACAAAACTTGTAAGTTGGTATTCTTTGTCAGGATGGTTCTCTTTGTATTTCACAGGCTTTCACATATCGGCATGAGTATGGCAGGGTCTCCTCAATCCACTTTGAAATGTCTGAGTTGCCTATCGGCAAGACATTTCTAATGTTATGTTGATTGAATTTAACATTCTAGCAGCTTTCGGTGTAACATTGTTTGTTGTCTCAGCGACAGTAGTTATATCGGCATAAGTTAAATCAGTCGGTATGTGGTCTCAGTGATATTGGTTTGTCACACCGACCGGCACAGGAAAGAATCTCTATCGGCATGAGCTTGGCCGTCGGGCTGAGGTCATAGCGAAAAGGTTATGTCTCTTTGACTAATGCATGTGGATGTCTTTCAGCAGGAGTGTTGTAATCGGCATATGGTCTCTCCAAAGACATATTGTCTTACCGACCGTGTTCAAAAAGGGTCTTATCGGCAAAATTTTTACTTCGGTATAATATCATAACGAACCCTGTGGGTCTCGCCGATGGAAAATATTAAGGGCTCTTAGTGAAACATATTGTGTTCAATATAATATTTCTCTGAATGTGGAAAATCATGGCGAAGGTGAATGAAAGGCTTTCGGTGAAAGGTTGGTAAAGTCTTAGCGACTCAGAGTGAATAAAGTCTTTCGGTGAAACTTAAATGTATTCTATGAAACATCTTCCCGACAACATTAGGTTATAGTGACAGTGTTAAAACAAGATAGAAGGCTCATTGATAAGAAAAACCATTTGTCATAGCGACCAATGTGTATCATGTGGAGTAACGGTGAAACATGGAGCAGTCTATATAGTGTCTCCCCGACTATGTATAGTCTCAGCGAATTGGAAATGATAAAGGCCTTCGGCATAGGTGTTGAATTGTCAGGGCAACAATGTGTATCGAATGTCTTTCAGAATGACAAAGTTTGTTCTCCAAGAGGTCTCCCCGAAAGTTGTTTGTTACAGCGATTGTGAATGAAACTAAAAGGGCATCTCGGTAAGAAGTTTCCTCATGTCTCAGCGAAAGAATGTTTTACTAAGGAAGACCATCGGCGTAGCATGTTGTATTCGATATATCTTCTCTCTGACTCTGGTGGTTCTTGGCGAAAGCGACAACCATAAGGTTGTCTGGCAACATTAGAGTTTCCTACAGCATAACGTGTCATCATTTGAATTGAAAAGATTAGGGTAAACTTTTTGAGTTTATTTTCTTAAGTTGGGTATCGAACCCTAACCTGGCAGCCATCATGAATGTTTACGTTTCTGTTGTTGCTGACTGTAACGGCTTCTACAGAGGTCTATGGAAGGTTTGTTTGATGTGCCTCTCTAGCTAGATGCTCGATAGTGGTTGATGGAGCCATGGGAGTTACAGATTTTTTTGAGAAACAATCTCACAAGTTTCAAAAGCTGGGTGAAATGGCTCTTGTTTTGGTTGGTTGTTCTGCCGTTACTTCTAAAGTTTGTTACTTTTTTGGCATTTATAAATAGGAGTAGAAAACTAAGTTTTCTATTCGGCTGTTATTGTAATTTTGAGATTATCATTCTTGGGCTGCATGAAAATGTATGATAAAACTCTGCAATAAAAATCTGAATAAAAATGCAGAGATTGTAAATTTCTTTTCTATGAGGTATTTTAGGGATTCAGTTATTGAATCTTTAAGGTATTATGTAGATGAGAAAACAAAGAGATATGTGCTTAATTGAAAATAGAGAAATCCTCTAAATCATTACTATTGTTCAAAACATAATTTGAGGGGTTGGTACTCCTTGAGATAGATATCTCTAAATGAGGGGTTGATGCTCCTTGAGTGGGTGCTAAAAAATCAGCCTATAAGGCATTGTGAACAGTTGATTAAAAGATTAAGCTTGGAAGGCATTTAGGGAGTGGTTTTTATACCCCAGGAGGGTTTTCCACTCAGCAAAATATTGTGCCTCTTTTTTCTTCTGTGTCCTCTCTAGTTTATTATGCTGTTGTTGTTTCAGTTCACTATTGAGTCATTATTTTTCTCAATTCTGTTTATGAATGATTACATTCAACTCATGAATGCTCTAATCATAATGATATTGAGATCAAATATGAGCTGTGTGTTTAAATATTTTAAAATCCAATCAAATAGTTAAGACACTGATTCACCCCCCCTCTTAGTGTCATTTTAACTCCAACAAAAGGTACTACTTCCACAATATTGGGGGAAACTTCGTCTCGAGCAAACATCAACATAGGAAGCACGAATAATCCTTATGATGAAACCAATGCTAATACTACAAATAGCCATGTCACAAATCCTCATCCACCCCTCACCCCATTCAAAAATTGGGACCAACATCAAAATAAAGATTTAAATCAAAGAAAAAGAAGCTAAGAAGCATAATGGACAAATCAACTACACATGGATAGCAAAAAACACAAAGAAAGATTATCCCTATGAAAATCCATCAGTGAAAGAAACTATGGGGAAAAATAAAAAAGGGAAAAGTATCCATTAAAGATGTCCACAAAGGCAAAAGCAAGCTTCCCAAGCGACGTAAAAAGTATATCAAGCAGTTGGTCCTAATTCCATGCACACTTCCATATTTACCCATCATTGCTTATCTTCCCAAGTTTGGAGGGTCAAAGGTTCCAAACTATCAACCAATCCATCTTTTATTCCTAAACACACTCCATCATCCGTTATACCATGCATGATATCCAATTCTCATATATTGACCATGTATTGGCATCCACCCTTCATCATAAGGATTCAAGAGGCATTCTATTGCGATGTGTGCATAAAGACAAAGTTAACTTTGGTATCAACAAAGTGGACCAGGAATCTCAAAAGTTGTATTCAAGTGCACGTATCTTGGCAAAGAAAATTCTTCAAGCAGGATATTGATGGCACATTATGAAAAGAGCGTCAATGACAACACCACCAGGTGGTTTAGCATGAGCTTAAAATCTTTCACAAAGAAAACAAATTCAAAAAAATCATGAAAATAGTAAAGGTAAAAAATATAAATAAAAATATAAAAAAATCATGAAAATAGTAAAGATAAAAAAATTGTCCTCCAATGAAAACCACTATAGTGGCGCTTTGGACAGGTACCATGATGGAAACCTAGAAAACAAGTGTCATGTGTAGAATCGAGCATCTACGAATGCCAGTTCAGGTGAAATCATCTAACCCCCTTCATAATAAATCTAGAATTCCATCCATCCTATACATAATAAATCCATTCATCCATGAACCATTTATCCAATCCATTTTTATCCATCTGCATCCATCTTCCAAATTATCTTGACCTTGATAAAAATTTTGGTGTACACTTTACACTTGCTTATGGTAAACATCTTGACATGAGTCATTTTCATTTATCGTATCCCACCCAACATTATTTGAGCCATGAAGCACTATCCAAATGAGCATCCTCTGGTCAAACACCTTATCTTATCACAAGATAATCCTTGGAATCCTTTTCATGCTTACCATATCCATCCATCCATACATCTATCCAAGAATCCACCCATGACATTCCATACATTGCTAGGCATTGGGGATAGATATTTACATCTTGCTTCGAGAATAAATCTTGATCTATATCATCCAACTTATGTGGTGATCCAAATATTGACAAACATGAAGTCAAATTGGTCAAAGCATTTGTGAGCACAAATCCAAATCACTAGACCATGGAATATTTTGATGAGAAGATGTTCCTTATCAAGCCTTATATTTCATCTAACATCAATCCAAACAATCAATATCAGTGGCATCTAATTGGTACTTCGATGTCATATCAAATCATTGAAAATAATTTTGTTCCAAAATCAAGCTTCAAAATCCTGATCAATCAAATCCAATCAATCCATCATCATCTCAGTTCTCATGTTTCTTAACACTATCCTTGCATTGTTGTGTATCCTCAATAATGTTATCATCATCAATCCATCAATCAAATCCAAACAATCCCTCATCATCTTGGTATATCCATCCTAATCCTTGTGTTGCTTAACACTATCCTTGCATTGTTGTGTATCCTTAACAATGTTATCATCATCAATCCATCAATTCGATCAATCAACCCTAGCTTGGTTTTCAACAAGATCCCCAATAGATCACTGATATCATCACACATATCCATATCCAAATCATCAAAATCATGCGAAAATCCAAAAACATTCAAAACATATCAAAATCCAAAAACAGGTCAAAAAGTCAGAAAAAGTAAAAAACATGGTATCTGAACTACGTCGTCTCTGAGCTTAAATGTAGGAAAGGCCATAATTGACATGTCCTTGAGACACAAAAACACAAAAAACATTTAAATAACCTAAAAATCCAAAAAAATAGCCTCATAACATTTCAAAAACATCCAAATATTTGAAAAAATCCATCTGTTTCATTTTGCTTTCACCCACAATAATCTCATCCATAATAAACAAATCATCACACTCACCCTTTGGTAACACAAATAGAAAACAAGTATAACAATCAACAAAAGAAAACTTGAAACGTAAAATCAAAATCTAAACAACAAACTTTTAATCACAAAATCAAACTCTTGATCATTCACAAACATGTCAATCAACCTTATATCAGTAGCCTTTTCAAACAACCTATCAAATTGCCACCATCCACTAACATTTCCTAGGACGAATCCTTCCTACAATGGGAATTATCTATTAGAAAAATAGTTTGGATTCTTTTCCTAAGCAAAACACATCCCTTTGGCCAGAGGTATGAAGAACATTGGCTTGTTTGTGTACTTGATATGTTCTTTTTGATTTATCTTATTACGCTCATTCCAATGACCCCTCGAGATGATGTCTAATGAAAATGATTTAGAGAGAAAGTAATGGGGCATTGATCATTATCTTTTGTTCACTGTGCTTGTTGGACATTCTTGTAATATAACTTGGTGATACTTGCTTTGGTAGGTGTGTATGGAGGGAGTTTTGGATAGCTTGTTGACTATTTCATTGATAGGTTATGCCTTTCCGTGTTTTGGTCTGAGATGTTTGAAACTTATGAAATACATCCTAGTGAGGTTTTTGTATGTTAGGTGTGAACAAGAATACTCCTATTTGTTTGTTGAGTCAAAGTCCATCTCACTAGATACAACACCATCCTGGTTGTTTGTACCTTGATGCATCGTATCTATGTGTGTTATCAAACATAAGGAAAGTTATGCTCTTTACATCCCCAAACCATGGATAAGAAATACATCACCATCACTCATCATCATATCTAATACAATCTTGATGACTCATAGACTTGTCAAGGACTTATGCATCTTCATGGAATCAAGGGTTGATCCCTCTCATTCTTCTATCCTCTTTCATGCTAGTTCATGGTATCATGACATCAATGCATCCATCTTGCATTCATAAAATGTCAGCATACTCATCCTACATAATCATACATATCATCACAATAGGAAACATCATCCATCTCACATGCATTGCATTATCATTTAAGTTTAGGATAATATAGATTTGTTATTCTAAGCATCTTAAAACATCTTATTTGCATTGTCATTATCATATAGATCTGGTAGTCTAACCATCCATACATACATTTTGAAACCTCTTTGTTGTGAGATCAAACCTAAAATTGGAATTTTTGCCCAATCTCTCAAGGGGGTAGTGTACCAGCGTACTTCTTTTCGCTGGGGCAAAAGTGGGGCATCCAAAAAAATCAATTTTTTATTGAATTTCGATCTTGGCAACTTCATTCTTTGAACCAACATAGCGAGTACATTGCTTCAAAAAGGGGAAAAATGTAGATGCTCAAATTAACATTACTTCTGCTATTAATCAAGTAACTAAGTTTATTTGATTAATTCACTTTCTGTTAACTAATGCCATCTCTTTTAATTAAATAAATCAATATATTTAATTAAAATCCTAATGTTCTAACATCCTCTCATTTGATTTAAATAAATCCAAATATTTAAATTAAATGTCATAAATCAGCTAATTTCATCTAAGTTAATTAATCCTAAATTAATTAACTCCTAATACTAATCCCTCATTTCTCTAGCTTTTGACTCAACCTTGGTCAAACCTAAACCCCTGACTAACCCACCCACTTCCACAAGAAAATCAATTTCTTCAATTAATTATTATTATATTTTCCCTCACAAGGTATATTCTCAAGGAATATTCCTTCATTTACTCCACTTATTTGACTTTCTTTCCCAAACCATTTCCCTCCAAAACATCTCAACCATATTCGTTTAATGCCTCTTACAAGTGCATGAATCTCTCTTACACCTCTCAAATCCTCAACTACATGCATTAACCATGCACATTCTCCAAAATGTGCTCCACCTTCCTCCACTAGCCATGTGACAAGTGTCACAATATCATTGCCTCTTCTTTAGTCGGGCACATTCTTCCCATCTCTCCATTCTCCAACCCTTCAACCTATTAATAGAGGCCACTTCTACTTGAAATGGGACAACAACTTGATACACAATCTCAAGCATTTGCATCTTGCACTTCATCTTCATCATCTTGCATCTTTTGTTCATTATCATCTTGAATCTTATCAAGGGGGTGGGAAAGGGCATCCTTTCCACATCAAAGGAGCACCACTCCCACTATTGGATAGACTTTGATTCTTGCTTTCTTATGCTTTCACTTAGTTTATTTGATATCTTACTTCTTTGCTTGCATAGGTAGCATGATCCAATATTTCATAGGGATGCTTTTTTTGGTTTTCTTAAGTTTACTAACGATGCTAATGGTTGTTTGTTTTTGAGCAAGTGCAGAAAAGGTATCCACAAATAGTAGTGTTGCTCTTATGAGAAAATAGGTTTCTTGTAAGATTGTTGGAATTGGGAACATTAAGATTAAAATGTCCAGTGGTATTTGTTTGGAATTAAAAGTGACCCTAAGTTAGAAACTTATAATAATCTAAATTAATAAATCACAAACAATAACAAACTCTTAATATTAGGCCATTAGCATATCAAAAAATAGAAATAATCAAAATTAACCTATATCAATATTCTAAAATTGCACTATGAATGTTGATTTTCCTAAATGTGTTATGATGTTGTGATCAATTTCTAATAATATAAGTAAGAAATGGAACTATTTGATCAAATGCAAATGATCACTTTTAGAAGAAATGAAAGGAATTGTGAAGATATAGTTTTAGTTTATATTTTCCTCTCTTTGAGATGGTGTTATGAGTAGCATCATTGTAAAGAAGATTAAAATATAGTTCTTGGAAGAAAATGGTTAGATAATGGAATATTCCCTAGTCATTAAAAGTAAGAGTGACTTGGAGGAAGAATTATGAGAGTGAGGATGAGGATGAGGATGCCCCCTTGAGAGGACAAGTGGGGTTGAGAACATGAGTGTGCACTCAAAATGGATGAGAGGATGCAAGATGATGAATAAAAGGGGCAAGGGATGAATGATTGGAGGATGAGGAGATGATGGAAGTAATAAGAAATATGGATGTAATGTATTGTTATGTTGCATTGAGTTGAGAACTCCTTATTTGATATAACATTAGACATTTTTCACTAAGGTATAAGGAACTAGGGTGACAATATATGTATCATACATAGAAAAAGATAAGTTATAAGAAATTATATGTCATATAGCACCATTATATGTAAGACCATGAAACTAATATAGAAACTAGGTTAGGGTGATCCCACAATAGTGGTTTACAATTTTTGGCCAAACTAGTCACTGAACCAATTTTTTCTAACTAAATCTTCACATTTGGGCAGCTATAGCGGCTAAACCATGAGGAATTTGAAGATGATGCAAAATAGTGATTTGTGAATTTTTTTTGTAGATTTTAAATATATTTTTTCAATTTTTTTGGAATCAGATTGCACTTCTTTTTCCATCTCCTTCAAAAACTAGTTTTTTTTTTCAGTAAACACCATTTTTAAGGAGTGACACTCATTGTATAACACATAAATTTTTTACCATGAAAGATAAAATTCTAATTTTTTCAAATTTAGATTTGTAACTATGATATCTAGTGCTTCAAATTGGTTTCATAGTGTTTTATTGAATATTTTTTCCTTAATCAAGTTTCAAAGTAAAACAAATTACAATTCAGACATATGCAAACTGTACAACATAACTTTTTTTGTATGTATCGAAATTCAATTTTTTTTTGTTGGATCAAGGACTTCAATAGTTAGTGCACTCATATTTTTCAATTTTATTTTTGATAATCTTCTATTTTTCCACATGTGCACAACAAAGAGCTTGGTTTTCGGTAAAAAACCTACATTCACAAGAAATAAAAAAAAATATAATAATAAAATTAAATTTATTTAAAATTATACTTTTTTGGAAGCTTATAATAAGGACTACATACTTATAAAAAATAAATTTTAAATGAATTAATTTGATCCCCCAAAAGCTAAATCAAAAGTGGTTTTTTATCAACATTTTGATAGTGTTGATGATGTTTTCTGCACAACAACTCAAATAGAATACAAGTATCATATCTCTCTTGAAAGGTAAATCTTTATCAGCAAGCCTCAAGAGATAACCCCAAGGTCTCTAATGTCAGGTCTCGATAATGCATAAACAACTTAGTGATAAATGTGAAATTGCTGGTAATCACAAAGGGACCTTACTACAGGAAAATGCTAAATCTTGAACTTATCAGATCTGGGAAAGTAATGATACTTCAATTCTAAATCTAACTTAGATAATAAAGAAATAACAAAAGATTAGGGTTTCAGAGAGATTCCTAAATTTAACTCCTCCTAAGATTAACAATGCAAATGATGAAATACTTGAAATGGACCAATCCCTCATAAACTAATTTATGCTTGACCAAGATAAATCTACAATCTTACAAAAACAGTGCAATCTTCTAAGGCATTAAAGATTTTTAGATCATGAACATTCATCCAAGACAACCCAATTGCAATTGAAATGAATAAATATCCACAATTGAACTATGTACAATGAATATAAAGGCCTAGGGTAACTTTGCAAAGCAAATAACAATCAACTAGCTACAAAAAGTATGGACTAGGGATTGCTGCAACACTCTGAGCATCAAATCACGAAATCATTGAATCAGATCTAAATTAAAATCTAATAACTTTGAGAAATTTGAAAGTTAGAATCATAACAACCATGCAAGATAAGTCAACACAAAAGAGATCACCATAAAATCACAATGTCTACAATTGTATTGAATCACCAAATTTTAGCAACAATTCCAATGTTTTGTTACAACACTTGCTTAGAAATTGACTAACTTCTACCTCTTCTCTACTGCTAATTCGCTTGTATCTATCTATGTATTCTATTCTATCTATCTTCTATATTACAAATGAGGCAAAGTGCCCAATTTATAGAGAACCCACAAAGCATGTCGGCCCAATAAGGGTTTACAATAATAAAACAACCACAAACAAGTCAGCCCAATTGATGTTTATAATAATAATGACCACAAAATAGGTCGGCCCAAGGAGATTCAAAATAGAAAAAATTAGCATTTAATGCATGAACTCAATCCAGGTCGACCTAGGATCCTTAATGCAATTCAAACCAAGGCACAAATTTCAATGCAACCCCATCTTAACTGCCTTCTCTAGCTTGAGTGCACCTCACCAAGTCAGCCAAGGGGGGAGGAACTTGAATTTCTTCATTAAATTTCATCTCCTTCCAGCCGCCACCATGCCAGACTCAGCCCGCACTCAACAAAACCATCATCAGTATCCATTATAACACTATTATACCATGAAGATCAAGATTAGTATATCATCAACAATATATTCATAATCCAAATAAACTCAAACAAAGATCGAAATCAACCTAGATGCGTCACTCGAGTGAAAACAACACAGTCCGGGATTTTGAGCTAGCCGTGGAATAAAGGCCAGAGTGGAAATTCTAGAAAAATCCAGCCCACGGAATCTGGCAAAGAAGGTACAAAATCAACCATAAATCACAAAATATAAAAAAGATGCCAATAAAAGTGTGCAACATATTAGTTAAAATCATGGAATAATAAGAATTTATCATTAAAATCATCCAATTCGACCAAATTTCCTCATTCCACATCACCTCCCAAAAAATCTGGAAAAATTCGGCCAGACCGGAATTCCACAAAGTCAATAACATTGCATGAGGTTTGGGAAAATGAGAGGAAGTAGGAGAAACTTAGAAAATATGATTGGACTGGAAAATCCTGAACCCGACAAAAAACAATGGCAATCCAACACGAATTCGCCCTCAAATTGACCAAAGGTCACAAATTTTTGGAGTTAGGACACAAAACCAACTTAACCTGAACCTTGAACAAATCTTCCTTAAATTCTAGGCTTAATTGAAAGCAAATCTAAAAGAAATGGCAACACCCTAGGCATAAAACCCTAGATTTTAACCATGAACGCATAGGGCAAGCCATGAAATGCCAAAACACACAGGAATTCGAACTCCAAGCAAGACCAAAAATTCCAAAGCACAACTAGATCGAACATCCCAACTTAGGAGAACACAAATGATAAAGCAAAATGGCATAAAGCTCCAAAAATTGACGAAACTCGAAAACCCGACGGCCAGACAGAAATCCAGAAAAATCCGACCCAGGTGGAATTCCACGAAGGCCAGAAATCTCTGAATTGTAGTGTAAAAAAGGCCAAGCCGGACTTCAAGCGCAATCTAGGAAAAATTGGACAGGGTGAAAAATCCTGAACTAGCTCAAAAACCCTAACAATAACATGAAATCAGAGTTTGAAAGAAATCCGGGAAAATCCGGACGGGCCGAAAAATCCTGAACCAGGCTAAAAACTTGAACTTTGCCCAAAACATAAGATTTTCAATATGCAACTTGGGGGAAACACTTAGGAAAGCATGATAAATGTTTAAGCTCATTCCTAGGCAATAAAAATCCACAAAATCCAAGGGCCAAAGCAACAAGAGTGAAAGCAAAAGAGGGTCCCTGCTTTCAGAGGGGCGTGTGTGCGAAAACTGCACAACAAATGGTGACTCTGCTGGGGAAATGCTCCAGAACATTTCGATGATGAATAGGAATCATGAACCTAGAATCTCTGGTTTTGATCCCACTATCAGAAAAACAAATCAAAATGCAAGATCAAAGAATCAGAACCAAAAGGAAGACTAAACCCTTCATAGACTGAAAATCCAAGTGTGTGCACATGAGTTCATTTCATTCCTTGAGCTACTGTAGAAATCAAGTTCAGTCAGGATAGGATACGTAAAGATTCTAACTCCAAAAGCAACCTGGATAGAGCCTTTCTTCTAGTTAGAAATCCATAGCTCCGATGAGGTTATCGCCGTGATTCTCCTGAACATAGCTCTATTGCCAGCCAGGCGTCCATAGCCCCGGTAGAGATATTTAGATACCCCTGATGAGTTGAATTCATTCTTTTGATTTTCAATATTTTCTCTTTTCTTCTTTTGATATTTCTTTTCTTTTCACTTTTTTCATTTCAACCTGTGAACAATGAAGTTCACACTTAGGGCTGAGAACCACAGCGACACTGAAGCATAAATAAGATTTTTCACTTGAAAAGACCTCACAAGGATCCTACCACAACTCTAGGATTTTTAAGATGTATAAAAGATATAATATTTTAGAATACTTTAAATTCAAATCAAACTAGTGACTCATCCTCTTTAAATCAAACATTTAGACTGTGTGTTGATAACAAAGACCCCAACCATCCATTCAAGACACATAATTAAAGTTCAGCAAGGAAATACTCAGAACTGTCCCAAACAAAAGAATATTTTCTATGCAGGTGCAACACATCCAAAAGAAAACAAGAAGACCTCTGAAGTAAGAGCAAAGCAAAAACATACCAAACTGAAAGCAAACCTAAACTAACCAAAACAAACAAAAGGAAAGCAGAAAAGGAAACCTACTCTAACCAAAGCAAAGCAAAGAAACAAAAAGAAAGGAAACCTACTCTAACTATATACATGAAAAGGACTGAAAAAACTCAAGACTGGAAATAATGCTTCAACTACTACCCATTGACAGGTAGTGGGATATCCTCCCTAGTGAGAGTTTTCAAACAGAAAGCATTATCTCCTAGAATTTCTAAAATCTGGTAAGGGCCAAGCCAAAGTTTGTCAAATTTACCATGCTCCCCCTTACAGTCATGGGATTTATCCCAGTAGAGAACCAAGTCAGAAATCTGAAAGGCTTTTACCTTGGCTCTTTTATCAAACCATCTTTTGACTACACCCTAATGTTTAGCAAAGCTCTCTAAGGCTTCTTTCTTCAAGGTGTAACAACTCCTGTAGGCAGGCCTCACACCTGGTTTCTTCATCATAATACTCATCAATGAACTGTAAAGTTGGGATCCTCAATTGAATTGGAAATACAGGTTCCTGGCCATATACAAGGTGATAAGGGGAGGTCCCTATGGAAGTCTTTGGTCTGGTACGATTTGCCCACAAAGAAAATCAAAGTTGAGTGTGCCAATCCATGGGATTCTTCTCTAGTAACTTACAAATGACTGTTAAGAGGTTTTTATTGGAAGAATTAGCCAAACCATTACCTTGTGGATAGTAATTAGATGCAAACTTAATTATAATCCCATGATCAAAGGCCCAATTAGAAAATTTCAATGACGCAAATGCAGGACCATTATCACAAACTAAAGATAAAGGACATCCAAAGCGATTGATAATACCTGATTCAATGAAATCAGTTACCACCTTAGAAGTACATTGTTTGAATGCAAGAGCTTCAGTCCATCGTGTAAAATAATCAGTAATGGTGAGAATATACCTGTGACCAATAGAAGAAGGTGGATTGATGGGGCCTATGAAGTCCATCCCCCACCAAGCAAAAGGTTTTACCTCAAAGACCGATTGGAGTGGAAGAGCTGCATACTTCTCCCTGGTTGCTGCAGTTTGGCATATGTGGCAAGTTCTGACATGACTGTATGTATCCTTGAACAATGTAGGCCAGTAGTAACCAGCCCTCAAAATCTGATTTGCAGTAGAATGGGTAGACCCATGGCCAGTGCCATATCTATCATGAAATTCAACCGTGACTCTCTCAACTTCCTGTCTTCCTAAGCACCTCAGGTAGATGCTTTCATGATTTTTCTTATATAAAATAGCTCCCTTCAGCATGAAACTGTCACTCTTCAAATGTAATCCTCTTCTCTGAACTGCATTCAGATGGTCAGGACACCTCTGAGTCAAGAGATAATGAACAATATCATTATACCATTCTCCAGGGGAAACATCTTCTAGATTATAATGTTGGGCTGCAAGATAAGGGACCACTTTTGCCATTGTCCTTGTAAGTCCTTGCCCTCTTACCAGCTTCATGGGTTGAATCTCAATATCATATTCCTGTAACATAGTTACCCACTTAACTCTGCGTTCTCCTAGCTCATTCTGCATCAACAACAACTTAACTGCAGGATCAGGAACAATTGCAAACACTTTGTTTCTGAGAATATAATGTCTAAATTTCTTCACAGATCTGACCAAGGCATAGGCCTATTTCTCCACACTTGGGTATCTCAATTCAACATCTTTCAATGGTGTACTCATGAATGCTATGGGATGTTCATTTCCTTGATCAAAATTTTGAGTTAACATAGCAACACATGAGTGATCATAAGAAAATGAATATATATAGAATGGTTTAGCATAGTTTGGACTCACCAAAATCAGAGCTTCAACAATAGCCCTCTTTATCTCTACAAATGCTTCCTTAGCTTCAACATTCCATTCAACTTTGGCCTCTTGCTTCAACATTGCATTCAGTGGCTTGACTATTTCTGCAAATCCAGTGATGAACTTCCTTACAAAGTTGATTTTTCCAAAGAATGATTTCATTTCTTTCTTACTAGCAGGTGGAGGGATCTTGAGTATAGCTTCCACTCATTTTGGATCAATGAAAATTCCTTTCTCAGAGATAACATGTCCCAACAATTTTCCCTTTGTAACTCCAAAGATGCATTTCTTTGGATTGAGAGATATACCAAATTCTCTGCACTTTCAAAACACCTTACACAAATATGCTATATGGTCACCCCTCTTCTTGGAAAAAACTGTCAAGTCATCCATATAAATGATTATGCACTTACCAATTATGTCCTTAAAAGCAATGTCCATAGCCCTCTAAAATGTGGCTCCAACATTAATCAAACCAAAGGGAATTCTTCTGTAGGAAAAAGTTCCCCACTTGGTAGTGAAAGTAGTCTTATGCCTATCTTCATACTGCACCATAACCTGATTGTATCCTGAATAACCATCTAAGAAAGAAATCATTTGAGATCCATTGACAATATGAAGTACCTCATCCAGTGAAGGTACTGGATAATTATCTTTTTCTGATGCTCTATTGAGGTTCCTAAAATCTACACACAATATGATTTCACCATTCTTCTTTTGTACTGGAACCAAGTTTGCAACCCAAGTTGAATGTCTGACTAGAAATATGATTCTTGTAGATAGTAACTTCTGCACTTCCTTCTGTATTATAGGTTCTAGTAAGGCATTGATGGGCCTTTGCCTCTGTCTGAAAGGTTTTGCTCCTGGATTGAGAGGTATAGTGTGAATTATGACTAATGTATCATAGGTCTTCAAATCCTCATAACTCGAGGCTATCACATTTGGATATCTATGTAATGCATCAATGATTCTTTTTTTCTCTTTTGGAGTGCATACTTTACCAATGAAGACATTCTTGACGTCCTCATGAGTTCCCATATTATATGTTTCACTCTATCCACTGATGGACTCTTTCCTGGCATCCCATTCTTGATCTCTGACTCTATCTAGATTAAAAATCCTCTCTAATTGCACCATTCCTCTGGGTATTGTATTAATCTTCAAATTAATTACTCCTTCCAAATCTATTTCCGCTTCTTGGAGTTCAGTTTCATCTATAATTTGAGAAGCAAAAACATCTATACTTGTGATAAAATCTAAAATGTGCTTATCATCTTCAAATACCTGGAAGTTGGTGACATTGTCAGGCACTGAAGGCATTGGAGTCAGTTCCACTGTAAACTTCTTCAATCTAGACAGGGACAAAGGTTGCAATGTACTAGCTTCCTGAGCAAGAGAGTCAGCTATCTGGTTCTTACTTCATGGGATCAACTGAATGTTGAAGGAATCAAATCCTTCAATAAGGTCCCATACTCTGTGTCTATAATTGGTCATTCTTCTGTCATGACAAGAGTACTGTCTCCTAACTTGCTTGACTACTAACTCAGAATCCCCAAAAACTTGTAAAATCTTAACCTTTTTCTTTAGGGCCATCAACAACCCATGCACCAAAGCCTCATATTCTGCTACATTATTAGTGTAATGAAATTGAAGTCTATGAGCATCAAAGAATGTCTTACCTTTTGGATTGATTAACTCAAATCCTGCTCCAGATCCTTGCTTTGATTTGGATCCATCAAACCTTAAAGTCCAACAATTAGAAAATGTAGATTTCCTTGCTATATCTCTTGCACTATTGCTGCTTGAAGGTTCCTCGAAAAGCATCACTTTTTTCTCCTTAGGGTCTTCTTGAACATTCTGGATATCAATTTTGACTCTTGGAATGGGATTAATACATTTTTGCACTTGTTCCACTGTAGTCTAACATAAGAAACAATCCAATTTAGAATGGGAGGTGTTATGAACCCTACACCAATTTGGAAAGAGAAAATCTCTAAAATGCATCTTCCTACCCAACTGAATCTGATCCTCAATGCATTTCTGAATGAATTCCTAGAAATTATCTAGTAAGCTGAGCTGATTATCTTCAAGATCATCTTCATTTTCAACTGGTTCCACCAAGGCTTCAGTACCATTTGATTATGTTGTAAGATCAACATGCATTGTGTGGAACATAAAGACTTCCTTTGCATCTGACTCCTCAAAAGGGGCTACAAGCACATAATTACCCATACTTACCTCATATATCCAAATTTCATTGGAGGTGTTATGATATTCTGTAATCATGTACTTCATCCTATGTTCTCTTTCAATTCTAATCTTATTTGGCACTCCCTTCCAAGGAAGCCACATGCGAGAGTTATTAGTTGATACATATCCATTCAAGGCCCTAGTAAAGTCTCTTCCCAGAATCAGGCCATAAGCATCAGGTATATCAACCACTTGTATATTAATGACCTGTTGAATCCTAGGATCAAAAGCAACCTGCATATGAATCATATGTAATTCCCCTACAATGTTAACTTCAGTCCTATCCAATTGTGTAAATTTCTTTTGAGAATCAACAGGAGTAATACCCAAAGCTCGACAGACACCAAAGGGCATTACATTGGTGGAAGAATCAGAATCTAACAAGCAATTCTGCAAATGCTTACCAAATATGCAGACAAAAATCAGGAATGGAGGAGTCTTTGTTTTCCCTTGAAACAGAGTTAAGGGAGTATCTACTTGAGCAACCTGAGTCCTATCTTTCTCTTTTCCCTTATCTCCAAGAGGCACATGGACCTGATTATGAGTCTGATTTTGCTTTCCTACTATTTGAGAGCTAGACCCTTTATTGATACTTTCACTAACTGATCTATCTCGTGATATGGAAGTTGCATTATAAGCTCCTAGAACTGCATTCCTAATGGTTGGAACTCTCAATAATTCAAATGTAGAAAGACTTAACTTTAGCTTCTTGAGTTCTTCTGCAGCATATATAGCTAATTGTTCTTCACTTAGATCAACAAGAGTCTCTTTTGGATAGTCTACCACCCTGTCTTTGTTTGCTTCAATACTTCTTCCTTTTGGCATGTCTATCTGTGCTTGTCCTTCCTTTGACAGATACTACTTAGACACATGAGGATATGATGGATTATTGCTAGCATTAGGATCTGGAGGAGTGGTGAAGGGACCTCCAGCCAGTGGATGTCTATGTGGCATGTATCTCAAATCATACTTCTTAATAGGCCTCTGGAAAGTCTGTACCTCCTCAACATAAGCTTCTTCTTCATCCAAGGGGCCATTGTCATTTACTGGATTTTCATCAAATAACTGTGAAATTTCATCTCCATTACACACTTGATTTTCCTCTTCCTTGAGCTGGTCTGATTCTTCTTTAGAAACATTGTCTTTGCTCTGTGGAAAAGGAGTGTGGTTCAATACTAACACTGGTGAATCATAGGGAGTAGATGGCACCATCTCCTAACTACTGAAATTATTCTCCACTTCATACTGGAAGATTGAAGCTGCTGTCTGGAACTCTTGACAATCTAACTCAGAATGTTGAATTGTTTTATGGAGCCTACACCATCCTGATAATGCAGCCTCAGCTAAAAATACACCATTAGGAGGCTTCTCTTGACTGACTGGCTGATTGACTGGTTGATCCAATGGGGTAGGGACTCCTCCATTATTAGGCTTTATATTCCAAGTCCTGTTTTGTGCTGGTGGCTGTCTCCTATCAAACCCTTGTCCACCAGCTTGACCTCTATTAAATTTCTAGCCTAAGGATTGTCCTTTATCATAATTTTGTCCTCTGTCATGATTATATCCTCTGTCGTTATTGTATCCTCTTTCATTGTTGTATCCTCTATCATGATTATATCCTCTTTTAGGCTATTTCCCTCTATCAAAGTGCTATCCTTGTTGATTTTCTTGACTTTCTCTGCTATAATTGGATTGCATATTTCTCTGAGTAGCTTGCAACTTACTGTTCTGGTTTCTCAAGTAAGTCATCTCCATATTCAGCTTCTTCACTTGTTCAGACAATTCATCCAGTCTCTCCTGGTCAGGACTTCTATATGGAGGCTAGCTCACATTATTCTAGGAATATCCTACTGCAGTGCTGGTATTTAATGACTGGTTTAAGACTTCAAAATTTTGCAAATATGGGGGATAGCTAGCATGAGATTTTGGATGAAGAGGATGATTCACACTTTGATGGGGATAGTTGATTGTAGGTGGCACTTGACTCACAGAAGGTCCTAGGTGAGGGACCATAGGCAACTGAGGAACCAAATTCATGATGGGAGTATGATTGGTGAGAGCTTGATTGAGAGCTGGGACTTGCCTAGGGTGAGCAGCAGGTCCTAATGATGGTAAAGGTCCAGACAAATGTTGTCTTAATGTAGTGATAACCTTTATAGCTTCTTCATATGCATCAAGTAGGGAATTAGGAGGATTGTTTCTCCATTTCATGAAGGTGGCTGTCAGACTATCAAGGCCTTCATAATAAACCTCTAAAGCAGTGGCATCATCAATAGCATAGGGGGCTTGCAGTTGGGTATAGGCACGATGAAACCTATTGTTAAAGGACCCTATAGGATCATTGAATTCTCTCTTAACATTAGTGAGCTGATGATAGAGCTCATTGGGACTGATGGGAATCCTAAACTTTTGCAAGAATGCAGTCTCTAGCTTAGTCCAATGTTGGATAGACCTGACAGGCAAGTGATTATACTAGTAGAATGCATCTTCTCTTAAGGAATAAGGAAAGATCCTACATGGTACATCCTCATGATTGATTCCCCTATCCTTAAGGCTAGTCTGAAAGATCTTGATGTGTTCTTCAGCTTGACCAAGATAAATCTACAATCTTACAGAAATAGTGCAATCTTCTAATTTGCATACAACACTTGCTCAAAAATTGACTAACTTCTACCTCTGCTCTATTGCTAATTCACTTGTATCTGTCTATGTATTCTATTCTATCTATCTTCTATATTACAAATGAGGCAAAGTTCTCAATTTATAGAGAACCCCCAAAGCATGTCTGCCCAATAAGGGTTTACAATAATAAAACAAACACAAACAAGTTGACCCAATTGATGTTTATAATAGTAATGCCCACAAAACAGGTCGGCCCAAGGAGAATTCAAAATAGAACAAATTAGCATTTAATGCATGAACTCAATCCAGGTCGGCCTGGGATCCTCAATGCAATTTGAACCAAGGCACAAATTTCAATGCAACCCCATCTTAATTGCCTCCTCCAACTTGAGCGCACCTCACCAAGTCGGCCAAGGGGGGAGGAACTTGAATTTCTTCATTAAATTTCATCTTCTTCTAGCTACCACCATGCCAGACTCAGCTTGCACTCAAAAAAACCATCATCAATATCCATTATAACACTATTATACCATGAAGATCAAGATTAATATATCATAAACAATATATTCATAATCCAAATAAACTCAAACACAGATCAAAATCAACCCAGATGCGTAGCTCGAGCACAAACAACACAGTCTGGGATTTCAAGCTAGCCGCAAAATCCAAGCTAGAGTGGAAATTCCAGAAAAATATGGCCCAGGTGAAATCCGACAAAGAAGGCACAAAATCAACCATAAATCACAAAATGCAGAAAATATGCAAATAACAATGTGCAATATATCAGTTAAAATCATGGAATAATAAGAATTTATCATTAAAATCATCCAATTTGACCAAATTTCCTCGTTCCACAGCGCCTCCCAAAAAATCCAGAAAAATCTGGCTGGACCAAAATTCAAATGAAGTTGATAACACTGCATGAGATTCGGGAAAATGAGAGGAAGCAAGAGAAACCAGAAAAATCCGACTGGACAGGAAAATCTCGAACTCGACAGAAAACTCAAACAATGGTAATCCAACATGAATTCGCCCTCAAATTGACTGAAGGTCATAAATTTGAGGAGTTAGGGCACAAAACTAGCTTAACCTGAACCTTCAATAAATCTTCCTTAAATTCGAGGATCAATTGAAATCAAATTGAAAAGAAATGGCAACGCCCTAGGCATGAAACCCTAGATTTTAACCATGAATGCACAGGGCAAGCCATGAAATGCCCAAACACATAGGAATTTGAACTCCAAGCAAGACCAAAAATGCCAAAGCACAACTAAATTGAACATCCCAACTCAGGAGAATGCAAATGATAAAGAAAAATGGCATAAAGCTCCAAAAATTGACCAAACTTAGAAACTCAATGACCAGATGGAAATCCAAAAAAATCTGACCTAGGCAGAATTCTACGAAGGCTAGAAATCTCTGAACTGCAGTGTAAAACAGGCCAAGATGGACTTCAAGCGCAATTCGGGAAAATCTGGACAGGGCGGAAAATCTTGAAATGGCTCAAAAATCCGAACAACAGCATGAAATTGGAGTTTGAAAGAAATCCGGGAAAATCCAGACGGACCGGAAAATCCTGAACCAGGGTAAAAACCCAAACTTTGCCCAAAACATAAGATTTTCAATATGCAACTTGGGGGAAATACTTAGGCAAGCAAGATAAACATTTAAGCTCATTCCTAGGCAATAAAAATCCACAAAATCCAAGGGCCAAAGCAACAAGAGCGAAAGCAAAAGAGGGTCCCTGCTTTCAGTGGGGCGTGTGTGCAAAAACTGTGCAACAGATAGGTGTAAAGGAGACTCTATTATAGGTATGGCTTAAAACTAGTGGGGTTCTATCCAAGGGGGTTTGATCTAAGGTATTTTGATCAAACCCTCTTCAATTGGATTGCTTTAAATGGAAATTTTTAAGGCTTAAATTATTATATTTTTTAAAACTATGTGATTTCAGCAAAAAATAGAATCTCCCAGAAATTGTAAACCAACTTTGTGATATCACCCATTACAAAGAATGATATAGATGCAATAAAAATGATAATACACATAAATAAGAAAGAATGCACAAAATGATTCAAATACAAACATGATGTTGCCTTGATCAAGATGAAAAGTTATGATTGATTGATGATAGAGGGAGTTCTATTTATGTGGGAATGATATATCCCAAAAAACAAAAAGATTAAGAAGGATACATATTTATGATGATTAGATTTGGATCAAGTCTTGTAGAGAGTCTAGGAACAATACCAAGGATGTGATTGGACAATTTTTGACTAGATTACATTGCTAGATTGTGTTTATATTAATATGTTCTTATGATTTTATATTGTGAGGAGAATTTGGATTACATGATAGAAATGGAAAAATAAGATGGATGATATTGGATTGTGTGAAAGGGGGTAGCTTATAGCTAGATAACAATGATAAAGGATTATGTGATGGAAGGACATGGTGATAGAAGAGATTAATGGATGTAGGATAGGAAGATTAGGATTAGGAGATGGAAGGATTATGGGATGAAGGGATAAATATTTTTGGTAGGAAATGGAAGGAATTATTGTATGGAGGGATGGTTCAAATGTGATCTCCAAGGAATATGTAATAGAGTAATCATACATGCCCTACTATAGAGATGGCATGCATGATGAGGTACTAGGATGCTTATGATAAGATGGTTGATAAGATGTTGGGAGGATAAAAGATATGAATATGAGTGGAAGGATTAGACGGTGGTAAACATGAGTAGGATGGAATTGATATTATGGATGGATTGGAGAGAAGGAAGGATGGAAGGATATGAGAATGAAAATGTAAGAGAATAGAGGGATGAAAAGTGTAGTGAGGGAATATATTCCAAGAGGTGATCAAATCATGTATGGATAGTTTCCCCTATATTTATCAATTGAAAGGAGAATAGAGGTGCACAATAGAAAAATGGCCCCTTGTCATTTTCATGGTCTCTTAGGCCTGTCCTCTTGATTTTTGGTCTATTTTTCTTTAATTTATTGATATCATGTGGCTTTAACATTCACATTAGGCCTTTAAAATGAAAATAATGACATCTTGTGAAGGTGTTGTGAAGTGTTGGAAAACATTTCTACACTTTTCTAGACTCTATTCATTACAATTCACCTAAATATCACCTTTTCATCACTCATCAACTCCTATTTTGAAGTGTTGTAAAGTATTGTAACAAGATTTCACACTTTTCTAGGCATAAATTCACTATTTACACCTTTCTTATGCTTTATTTGACCCCTGTATGCCCTTATAAGGCTTAATTAAGTGTATTTTTGAATGTAATCCTGACAAACAACATTAAATGTAACTTAATTCCTGACACCCACTTTCAAGTCCGAGGTGGGACCCATTCACCATGGGTGGTGAATGAGTCCCTCTTGGCTCCAATTTTAAAATATTTCAAATTTTCTTTTGGGTTTTTATTCAAAATTACTTGATGTTGGCCTATGATGAGGTATCATTGGGTTACTAAGGCACAATTGTGTATAAATGTGTGTTTTTCTCCTCATTTTTCATCTCCTAATTCATTCAAGAAATCTCCTACAAATCTCAAGCATTCAACTGGCATTTGAGCACTTTGCATAATCAAATCAAGCATTCAAAGGAAACCATTGACATATCTTCAGATTTTCATCAACAAGGGTTTGGTAAGTTGATAGCATTTGCATGTTATTATTTTATCTTTATCTTTCATTTCATTATTTTATTAAGGGTTTGATTACCAAAGTGGGATTTGACCAAGGAAAATCCCTTTTCCCTAACCCTTAACCATTTTCCCCCTTTGTGCATGTGTTGTGTATGCAAATTTATCAAGCATTTAGGTGTTGAAAAGTGGAGAAGAAGTCAACAAAGTTTTTCAATTCAACCACTTCATATTTCAGGCTTGGGGAAGACTTTCTGTCCATTTTCTGCAGGATTAACTTTGTCAACCTGACATGCAGACAACCTCAAATCTGGTGCTATAGAATTGTCCCTTAATTTCTCAAAATTTTGGGAGAGGACTGATTTTCCATTAGTGGTGAATGAATCCCACCTTAAGGCTGGAAATCTAAGTTTTGTTAGATTCTGGATCCCAACACTCAGAAACTTGTTCCCAATAGTTTTCGTCAGAAGTAGGATTGATTCACCATCAGTGGCGAATGAGTCCCACTGGTGATTTTCTATGATTCTAGAAAACATTCAAAACATTCTAGATTCTTCATCAAACTTCCAGGTGCACTCTGATTCAACCTCTTTTCTCTTATGTTTTGCATTTGCTCATTCATAGTTCATTGTTTGCATATCACATTGTGTTTTCAAACATTGCATTAATCTTAGGTTTTACATTCATAATATCTCAATTTCATAGTTTATTTGCATTTATATCATTTTATTTAGTCTTAACCACATCATACATAACATAATTTGAGTGAACTAGCTAGATTCTTTGGCCCTTTCTTTCTCCTTTTAGGTGAAAAACCCTAGAAGTGCTAGAAAGTCCTAGAGTGCCAAAAATCAATAGTTCATTTTGGTGAAATTGCATATTGAACATATTATCTTTTTGATTCCAATTACATATTGCATATTAGACTTCATTTGCATCAACATTCAATTAGGGTATTGTTTTTTTTTGCATTCTAGGGTTTCTTAACTTGCATTAGTGAAAGACTCATTTAGATTTCTTTTTTGCATTGCATATCATTGAAAAACTAAAAAGTTGCATCTGCATCTTTTATTGGCATTTGAACAACATTAGAATCACATTAAATTTTTTGAAAAACACAAAAAATTCTCATACTGGGGCTCATTCACCACCCTGGGTGAATCAATCCACCTGCACATTTTAGATTGCATTTTTAGACATTTTCTGGGCATTTCTTGCATTTCTGTTCTCTGTTGTTATTTCTTTGTTTCAGTTAGCAAAATTTCTGTTATTCACATTTTACACTCCTAGATTACATTGCATTTACATTCAACCTATCCTTTGTGGTACTTTCATGAGTTTTTGGTGTCCCATTGATAATACTAATAGTGAGACAAAGTTCTAGACTCATGGATTCTCGTGATAGCACTTTCGTTGTGGACCTTGGGATCTCAAGAGCTCCTACTCCTAGTATGGAAAACGATGCATTAGGCATTGATCATACCACTTATATGCCTTGACCTTTTCATCCAATGAATGTTGACACACAAAACAACTCCCTTCCGCAAGACAAAGTCATTAGTATTCATGAAGATTTTACACATTTATAACAAGACCTGTCCCTTGAAAAAATTTCCACCACTACCATACCTGCAATAGAAAACCTTCACCGTTTGATTGAAAGTGATGATGGCTTACAAGTCATGAAAATAATTGTGGAAATATACAATAAACATGTTCCTAATACTTCCCAATCAACAAACATAGTGGCAAGCCAAGGAGGGCCTCACATTCCACCCCCTTCAACCATACCAACTTATACCACTCCTTAGGTTACAACAACTATGCACTAGGGTAGTCATGTGGCTTCTTCTTTCACAATTCCAACCAACATTCCAAGATCCTTTATGGAATCACATATTCCATCCTCCACCTTCACCCCTCTTAGTGTCCCTTTCACCTCTCCTAACATTACATATGTACCCCATCTCCATTTTCCCTTCCACCTCATACTCCTTACACCGATTATAGAACTCTTTAAAACTGTTTCATCCATACAACAACTCTCCACCATTAGCTAAAGCCAAAAGGCTCCACCAACATACCATGTTCGTAGTAGTCCATTATCCTTAGAAATATTACACACACAGATGCCATAAGGAATTGAAATGCCTAGGTTTGAGAAATACGAGGGTAAAGGAGACCCTACTAGCCATGTCAATGCTTATACAACCTTGTGTAGTGACTTTTTCCTCAATGAAAAGTTTTTAGACAAAATTTTTCCTAAGACCTTGAAAGACACTGCATTAGAGTGATTTTCAAACTTACCCAATCATTCCATCCAATCATTTAATGAACTTGTAGATGCCTTTATTAGTCATTTCCAAGTTCACATGACTCCTAAGAAAACAATGATAGATTTAATGCGCTATAAAAAAAATACCAATGAAAAAGTCACTGACTTCATTTCTCGTTACCAGTCATTGTATGCTCAAATTGATGTCAAGATTCCTGATTCACATTTGTGGAAGATGTTTATCGAAAACTTGCACACTCACCTTCAAGATAAGTTAAAAATGATGAAGTTCCCTTCGTTCATGCATTTATGCACGACCCTTTGTGATTATCACAACTCAATTTCTAGTCTTGATTCAAATTCCACTTCTAACCAAGCTGAGAAATCTGAGCAACATAACCACAACAATGCACAAAACTTTAGAAAATCGAACCAAGGATTTTTATAGTTCAAACTTCCTTCTTTGCAACCAACCCAACTTGTTCCAAGGCAAGTGGCTACTCTTAAAACAACCATCCCTATACCTATGGGGACCCGAAGAGACAATTTAATCCCCTACCTGATACTCTCCACAATACCATGAACCAATTGCTCCAACAACAAATGCTCATGTTGCCTACCATTAAACCACTTGATACCACCAAGCCCTTAGCACCCAACTTTAAACAAAATGCTTATTTCCATTTTCATTGCCAAAATGGCCATGACACTGAACAATGTAAGTGTCTAAAACACTTAGTTCAAGACCTCATTGATTCAGGTAGTTTGTCCATTATGAGTGTAAATGATCAAGGTAATAAGTCCGTTGCACCCCCTAACCAGAATTTACAAATCTTTACCAATCCTATGCCTAAACATAATATTTCATTTGTCAAGGCTAGTGAACCTTCAAACCCTCAAGTCATGAACATTGGTACAAATACTAAACAACTTGATATAACTCCAAATGATACCCAAGTTACTCCTCTGGATGAACTTGTGGGTGTGATAGATGTTATCCCTCATAAGGGCATAACCAACAAAAATATGGATCACTTTTTCTTCCAAAGATATACTTAAAAAGCTTCCTAATGGTCCTCTTTACATAGCTGACCGAATCTATGATAAGCCCACTAATGGGATATTAATAGATCCCGCCTGTGGCAATAATGTGATCACATAAGAATTTTTAGTATTACATGAGCTATATCAAGATGATTACAATAAACCAACTACATGGATTAAAACACACACTAGTTTTGCATGCCCTATGATCGGATCGATCATATTCCCCTTACAAGTGGGACCTAAAACTTTGGAGGTAACATTTTCTATTATTTAACAATCGATCCAATTTCATTTGTGGCTAGGTCACTCTTGGCTTCGCTCAATGAAAGTGGTCCCTTGAGTTGTTCATAAGTGTTTGAAGTTTCCACATGGAAATAAAATATTTATTGTCAACCATAGTGGCTTTAACCCATTATCTTCCAAAGTTAATTTTTCCCTAGAATCCTTTTGGCCTAAACCTATGGAGCCCATCACCCCTCGTAAGGATTTATTCTTAATAGCCTATCAAAAGTTCAAAGCCAAACACAGCCAAATTGTCTCTTCATAACAAGTCCCTGTCCACTTCCGCTCCTCCTATCATAGATGTAACCATGCTTCAGCCTAAATTTGGCATTGAACAAACCACACAACCTCATGAACAAGCAGCCATAAACACTTCGCCTTCCTCTTTTAAACACCCAAGAGAAAATGAAGCCAATTCTGTTATACGTCCTCGCATTAAACAAGTGTATAAGGCTAAAGAGAAAGTGATTGACCCATCATCTTCAGTTTCTTCTATTCTTCCCCCTTCAAAAGAAAAGGAACCTATGATGGAGCAACCCACTCTTACACCTCAACAAGTTCAAAATAGAATTAAACAAAACCATGGTGCTAGGAAGCGTAGGCATCGTCATCGTCGTCTCCTTGCTCATTAGTCTTGAATGGAAGAAAACAATGAAACCCAACCTCCACCTGTGACAAAAGTAGTAGATGATCAATCTCTTCCCCTTGACCTGCCACAAGACAACACAATCTGAACCTCACAACAAAATAAACCCATCCAATAGCCACAACTCTTAATCCATCCTTCCTTGGAAATTACCCTTCTTCCTCCCATTGTAATCAGTCTTGATGACAATGATGATGCAGAGATCACAAAAATAGATGAAGACATGCATAATGATCTAAATTCATTATTCTCATCTTCCATGAGCTTAAATGATAAATATTCTTAGCCAAGTTACGAACCTGGCACATCTCCTAGTTCGACCCTTGCAATTCTTCCTTTTGACAGTCAATTTCCCTCGCAATACACTAAACATGATTGGGAGGTAGATGACTTTTTAGATGATTGATTTGCATTCATATTACTACCCTTTTATAGTTTCCCTTTTTGATTTTCTTGTATGTGCGTACTATTTTTACCTCATATTGTGCATTTGATGTTCCCTCTCTTTGTACACTTCTTCTATTCGTACCTCTATTCTTCTCTATGTCGTGCATTGGTCTTTTTAGTTTTTTCTTTTGTGTTTTCCTTTTGGGGATGACACAAAGTGTTGAGACCGCAATGTCTCTCCCATGTTGACCCAAAAGGTTCCTTTTCTTTTTCATTTTTGCTCTTGTGTTTTCCTTTTGGGGATGACGCAAAGTGTTGAGATGCCTTATGTCTCTTCCATGATGACCCAATTGGTCCCTTTTCTCTTCACTTTGTATTTTCTTGTGTTTTACTTTTGGGGATGATGCAAAGTGTTGAGACCACAATGTCTCTCCCATGTTGACCCAAAAGGTTCATTTTATTTTTCATTTCTTCTTTTTTGTTTTCCTTTTGGGGATGATGCTATTGGAAACACAAGGGAAAACAATTGAGAGGGGGGGTGAATCAGTTGTGACAAAAATTTAAACTTATTGAGCTTATTCTCAGATCTAATTAATAACCATGAAAGCATAAATCGTCACCACATCAAAAATACACATAACACCAAGATTTTTACGTGGAAACCCTGTTAGGGGAAAAACCATGGTGGAGATTAATCCACAAGATTATACCCTGTTAAAAGTATAAGAGAATAAATGGGAATGCACATGCATTCAAGCACACTACCTAGAGCTCACTACTTAATTAAAACAAGGCTTACTGCCCAAAGGAAGACAAACTGCCTTACAAAAATATTCAGATTACATTCGGAAGATTGAACTGAGAAAATAACATCTGCTCATGCCTAATTACAGTTCCGGTTAAGCACATAAAATCTGTTCACTCTTCACACTTTATTTCTACCTTTGAATGATTAGAACTTTATTCACACACAAGAATCACACACTTCACTTCACCATTTCCTTCAAATGATAAAACAATTGATATTATATATCCAAAAACAAGAATAACATCATCTACATGTCATCTTCAATAAATATAAAACGAATACAAATTGTCGGCCGAAATCAATAAATAATTTACAATGCTAATCAACCAAAGTTGGCCACAACATAGCGAGGACCCAAAAAAAAATCCTCAAACACAAAAAATCTTAAATAATTATTCCTCGAAGATCCACAACATACTACAATCACCCTGTCGGCCATGAACATGAAAAACATGAACACGCAAGAGAAAATATCCAATCACGAGCACAACCATCAATGCAGATGTGCAAAAAAGATAGAGCATGATCTAGAAACATCCACAAGCATCATGAATCACCATAGAAGCATCCACAACACTTCATGTTACTAGAATCACATCATCTTCTTTCAGGAACACCAACTAAAGCAACAAAATAACTAATAGAACACATATACTCATAACTTGATCAAATATTCATGCAGATCTCTAAAACTTAACATGGATAAACTAGATATAATCGAAAACAAACCCTTTGATCCACAACCTCTGATCATCAATATACTGAGCTAGCCAACATACTAAACTTCATTGCATCACTGACAACCTGCAACTTACTTTATTACAATTTTCTCAATATCCTCAACATATACAACCTTAAATACATTAATTCTAAAATTGTTGACATCAATGAAAACCACATATCAGCAACATCCAACAATCTCCCCCTTTGGAATTGATGGCAACACATGATGTGAAAAACACCATCAAACCAACTTTCTCTTAGCACTTTCTCCTCCTTAGATTTTGACTCTTCTCCCCAGATAATTCACATTTTTTCACATGAATCTTCTCCCCCTTTGACATCAATGAAAAAGATAGACATTATCTTTCTCCACAAAAACTTTGGACCACATTTTTGAACATTTGACTACTCCCCCTGAGTAGCAGCCACCACAACATCAATCTGGATCAAGATATGACTATGAAATACACAGATTGATGCAATTCAATGCACCTTAGTTCTGATTAGGAGGGGTAATCACCCCTAGCTTCCCTCTGAGATACTAAAAATTATCCTTAGGCAAAGGCTTAGTAAAGATATCTGCAATCTATTCCTTATTGGGCACATACTCCAATCTGACTTCCTTTTCAGTTACCTTTTCTCTCAAAAAGTGAAACTTGATAGATATATGCTTGGTTTTTGAATGCAACACCAAATTGTTAAAAATGTTAATTTCACTTGAATTAAAATAGCAATAGGTTCATCATACACAACTCTGATATCTTTCAACATCTACTTCATCCACAATACTTGAGTATAATTGCTAGCACCAACAATGTATGTTGCCTCTACAATAGATAAAGAAATGGCATTCTGCTTCTTACTTAACCATGAAATCAAATTCTTTTCCAAGAAAAATGCACCACCACTAGTACTCTTTATGTCATCCACATCTCCTACCTAATCAACATCAGTAAAATCACTCAAAGTAAAGTCATCTTCTTTAGGATACTATATGCCAAAATCAACCGTGCCCTTCAAGTTTATGAAAATACTCTTCACAACTGTCACATGAGATTCCTTAGGATCAACTTGAAATCTTGCAACAATGCATATGACATTCATGATATTAGGTCTAGTTTGAGTCAAATAAAGCAATCCACCAATCATGGATCTGTATCTAGTTTGATTTGCTTTAGGAGAATCATCATCTTGTGTCAAATTACATCTGGTCACTATAGGTGTACCAACTAGATTTGAATCTTCCATACCAAACTTCTTTAGCAATTCTTCCACATACTTGGACTGAGATATAAAGACCCCTTTGTCTAGCTGAGTAATTTGCAATCCCAAAAAGAATTTCATTTCTCTAATCATTGACATCTCAAACTCACTCTGCATCTCATCAAAAAACTTCATACACAAACTATCATCTCCTCCAAAAATGATATCATCAACAAAAACTTCAACAATCAAATCTTTATCATGATCAATCTTGAAATACAAATTACTATCACTAGTACCTTTATTAAATACAAGATTTAACAAATATTTTTCCAATCTAGCATACCATGCTCTTGGGGCTTGCTTAAGTCCATACAATGCTTTCTTCAACCGAAAAACCATATCTCCCTGATCAGTCAATTGAAATCCATCAGGTTGCTCAATATACACTTCTTCTAGTTCACCATTTAGAAATGCTGATTTGACATCCATCTGATAAAATTTGAAGTTTTTGTAAGCAACATAAGAAATAAATAGTCTCACAGCTTCAATCCTAGCAACAGGGGCAACAGTTTCTTCAAAGTCAATTCCTTCCATCTGTAATATCCTTTACACACCAGTCTTGCTTTATTTCTAACAACTTCACCTTGTTCATTTAGTTTATTTCGAAAGACCCAATTAGTTTCAATAACATTTTTGTCCTTAGGTCTAGGAATAAGAATCCATGTATCATTCTTTTCAATTTGTAGTAGCTCTTCTTTCATTGCTTCCATCCAATGTTCATCTTTGCATGGTTCATTGACACTACTAGGCTCAGTCTTTGATATCAAATAGTATTCTTCTGCAATTCTTCTCCTAGTTTGAACACGTTTGTTCTTATCACCTATAATCTAATCTTCTGAATGATTCAGTCTTACATACCTTGGAGTCTTAGGATGTTCTTGAACTTCAGGCTCTTGTGATCTCAGTTCTGCACTTTCACTAGTTCCTTCCTCTTAATTTTGCTGATTCACTGGAATGATTTGAACTTGATTTTGAGTCTAAATTGTACTGACATAATGATCATCTAAATCATATCCACATGTTCTAGATGGTCTAACTATGTCTTCATCAACCTTGACATTAGCACTTTCAACTACTTTCCTCAATCTCTTATTGAAGCACCGATAGGCTTTACTTTTAGTAGAATAACCAAGAAAGATTCCTTCATCACTCCTAGCATCAAAATTTCCTATATCTTCATCTCTTTTGATATAGCATTTACTCCCAAATATTTTGAAGTATCTAATAGTAGGCTTATGACCAAACCATAGCTCATAAGGGGTCTTACCGGTATCACCTTTGATATGTACCCGATTGAGAGTGCACACAACAGTACTCATAGCTTCTCTCTAGTAGATATGAGAAACATTTCCTTCCAACATCATAGTCCTAGCAACATCTAGAATTGTCCTGTTCTTCCTTTCCAAAACTCCATTTTGCTGAGGGGTCCATGGGGCAGATAATTATCTCTTTATCCCATGCTCTTCACAAAAAGAATTAAACTCACTAGAATGAATTCACCACCTCAAACACTTAATCTTCAGAGCTGTCTTTGTCTCAACCTTAGCCTTAAAAATATTGAATTTCTCAAGAGCTTCAGATTTTTCCCTTAAGAAAGCAACCCACATCAATCTAGAATAATCATCAATGAGTAACATGAAATACCTATCTCCTTGTATACTTCTGACTCTAGAAGGACCACATAGATCAGTATGTACAAGCTCCAACACTTCATTTGAAAAATGTTGTTTTCTTCAAAATGAAACTCTAGTTTTCTTCCCTAACTGACATTCCTTGCATATGGTATTAGTAGGCTTTATTAGCTTAGGAAGATCTCTCATATCCTGAGTAGAACTTATCTTTATAATATTGTCAAAGTTTACATGAAACAATCTTCTATGCCACAACCAAATTTCATCAACTTGAGTAATCAAACAACTTTTACTAGAAACATTTAGGTGAAAGATATTACCTTTTGTTTTTGTACCAGATGCAATCACATTTCCAAAATTCCCTAATATTCTACACTTTCCATCCTTTAATTGAAGATTAATTCCCTTTTCAACCATCTTTCCAACACTTAAAAGATTATGCTTAAAACCTTCCACATATAGGACATCATTAGTATTATTATTACCATCAAGAGAAATGGATCCTCTACCATGAATTACACCAGATTTGTCATCATCAAATCTTACAACACCACCATCATACTTTTCAAAACTCACAAATTTACTTTTATCACCCGTCATGTGATGAGAGCATCCATTGACAATCACCCATTCATCCTTTTCTTCAATTCTGGTTGCTAGAGCTTTCTCCACATTCATGCAACTAGCAGATTCAGTAGGTACCAGATCATTTTCCTTGATAGAAATAAGTACCCATTCATCTTCAGTTGCATTCCCTTTATCAGATTCATCATCTTTCACACCTTCATCAACAACACAATAACACTTTCTTTGAAATCTAGGCTTGTTAGGTCTTGGCTTAGGAACTCTTTCTAGACACCTTGAGGAAAAATGACCTATCTTATTGCATGAAAAAAATTTAAGAGGCAATTTCCCTTTATACTTACCTTCTCCTCTAGGTACTCTCTTGACAAGAAGTGCTTCAAGCTCATCTAGCTTTCTCTCTTCTTCTTCTTCAATCTCTCTCATTTCCTACTGATACTTGGACAAGTTTCTAGAAGAATTTTCTCCTGGATCATATCTCTACTTATCTTTTCTGGATGTAGTAGCTTTGAATGCAGATTCTATCTTAGGAAGAGAATCACCAAACTCACTTAACTCAAAAACAACAAGCTTACCAATCAAAATATCTCTGGTTACATTTTTCACCGTGTGAATCTCCTTAATAGCAACAACTTTGTGTTTGTATGTAATAGGAACGGATCTGAGCACTTTAGCAACAATCTTTGATTCTTCCAATGTTCCACTAGCACATCTGATATTACACACAAGTTCATTCAATCTCTGAATACAAGAAGAGATGTTCTCATCTTCACCCATTCTCAATGTTTCATATTTCCCTTTCAGACTTTGCAGCTTAGCAATCTTCACATGGGCATCACCTTCATACAAAGTTCCAACTTTTTCTAGATCTCATAAGAAGTCTTCAGCTCCATGACATTTGTCATCTCAGAATTAGTCAGAGCACTCAACAATGCTTCCTTAGCCCTAATATTGTACTCGACATCTTTGATCTCACCTGCAGTAGAAGTACCATTATGTGGGATGATATATCTATTATTTGTAATGTTCCAGTAAGGTTCACCAATACATCTTAGATGACACTCCATTTGAGTCTTCCACAAAAAAAATTTGTTCCATCAAATCTTAGACTATCCTTCTTATATGTCACCATCTCGGATCACCTCAAGCTATTCAAATTCTTCCAAGGAACTTGCTATGATACCAATTGTTGGCAACACAAGGGAAACAAACTGAGATGGGGGTGAATCAATTGTCACAAAAATTTAAACTTATTAAACTTATTCTCAGATCTGATTAATAACTAAATCATCACCACATCAGAAATACACATAACACCAAGATTTTTTTACGTGGAAACCCTGTTAGGGGAAAAACCATGGTGGAGGTTAATCCACAAGATTATACCTTGTTAAAAGTATAAGAGAATAAATGGGAATGCACATGCATTCAGTCACACTTCCTAGAACTCACTGCTCAATTACAAAAAGAATTACTACCCAAAAGAAGACACACTATCTTAAAAAAATATTTAGATTACATCTAGAAGATTGAACTGAGAAAATAGCATTTGCTCATGCCTGATTACAGTTCCTGTTAAGCACATAAAATCTACTCACTCTTCACACTTTACTTTTGCCTTTGAATAATTAGAAATTTATTCACACATAGGACTTGCACACTTCCCTTCACCATTTCCTTCAAATGATAAAACAATCAATCTTATATATCCACAATCAAGAATAACATCATCTACATGTCGGCATCAATAAAATATAAAATGAATACAAATTATCGGCCCAAATCAATAAATAATTTACAATGCTAATCAACCAAAGTTGGCCACAACATAGTGAGGACCCAAAAAAACATCCTCAAACACAAAACATCTTAAATAATTATTCCTCAAATATCCACAACTCTCTACAATCACCCTGTCAGCCATGAACATGAAAAACATGAACACGCAAGAGAAAATCTCCAATCGCGAGCACAACGATCAATGCATATGTGAAAAAAAGATAGAGCATGATCTAGAAACATCCACAAGCATCATGAATCACCAGAGAAGCATCCAAAACACTTCATGTTACCAGAATCACATCATCTTCTTTTAGGAACACCAACTAAAGCAACAAAATAACTGACATAACACAAATACTCATAACTCGATCAAATATTCATGCGGATCTCTGAAACTTAACATGGATAAGCTAGATATACTCGACAACAAACCCTTTGATCCAAAAACCTCTGATCATCAATATACTGAGCTAGCCAACATATTGAACTTCATTGCATCACCGACAACCTACAACTTACCTTATTACAATTTTCTCAATATCCTTGACATATACAACCTTAAATACATTAATTCTAATAGTGTTGACATCAATGACAACCACATATCAACAACATCCAACAAATGAAAAGTGTTGAGACTGCAATGTCTCTCCCATGTTGACCCAAAAGGTTCCTTTTATTTTTCATTTTTGCTTTTGTGTTTTCCTTTTGGGGATGACACAAAGTGTTGAGACCACAATGTCTCTCCCATGTTGACCCAAAAGGTTCCTTTACTTTTTCATTTTTTCTTTTGTGTTTTCCTTTTGAGGATGACACAAAGTGTTGAGACCACAATGTCTCTCCCATGTTGACCCAAAAGGTTCCTTTACTTTTTCATTTTTTCTTTTGTGTTTTCCTTTTGAGGATGACACAAAGTGTTGGGATGCCTTATGTCTCTTCCATGTTGACCTAATCAGACACTTTTATTTTCACTTTGTCTTTTCTTGTGTTTTCCTTTTGGGGATGATGCAAGGTATTGAGACCAAAATGTCTCCTTCATGTTGACCCAAAAGCTTTTTCTTTTCTTTCACCTTTTCATTTTATTTTTGCTCGTGTTTTCCTTTTGGGGACGATGCAAAGCGTTGAGACCACAATGTCTCTTCCATGTTGACTCAAAACGAACTTTATTTTTCATTTGTTTTCGCCCTCTTTGTGTCATTCTTCTAGTTCTATGTGCTTTGGGGAATGATGACAGTTCTAAGCTCTTTCACAAAAAAATTGCAGCAATGAACATACTGACCTCAAATCCATAGATCCCTTATGTTTTTGGTGTGTTCTTTTACTGGGGGGCAACTCCCTTTTCTTTTGTTCTCCTTTTCGTTTACATGATGCAACCTAATTCAAAAACATATGACTTGGCATCTAGGGGCTTTCCAAGTTGGCTCTCATGTCTTGTTTTCTCTTTGCATTTTCTTTCCTTCACTACTTTAAAGTAATTTATCCTAGATTGATGTGTAGCAATTCATTTAAAGTGGGGGGAATACTTTAGCATCATTTCATTTTCATTCTTGGTTCTTAGTTTAGCCTTGTCACTTCATATGACACGTTTGTCACTTTGTGGATGCCATTGGGTGTGATGTCCTTCATAAGTGTGATCTCTCTTAGCATATTACATTTCTCTTAATAGCCTGATGTAATGCACTGCATCCCCTAAGTTGTGAATATTTTATTCTTTGATTGGTCCTCTCTTGGAGACATTAGACACAATGTCCCCTAAGTGATAGACCTTGCATGAACTTAACAAGACTCCTTTGAACATCCTTTACATTTTACACATTTTACATTTTTACATTTTACATTTTTCCACCTTGCATAACACAACTTGCATTCCTGTGGTACCCCTTCCTTTTGTTCATGAGTTCTAAGCATATAAAGCTTTTCTTGTCTCATGAAGCACGGACCATCATTTTCCTTTGTGGTGCCTTGTTAAAGTTATCAGGAGGTATAACTTTAGTATGGTTGAGTGGGAAGCCCATCCAGTGGCATGAATCTCCCCATAGCCACCTATGTGTTTGTGAGTGCGTGCCAACTAGTGTATGTACTTCACCTTTTTGGGTCTTCTCACCTGGTGGACCACCATGAGTTCTGTCACCCTAGAGTGAGTACACATTTCATTTTTCAAACAATTGACCTAGATCTTATCCACAACTAGTTGGATAAATGATCAAAGATTTCATTTCTTTCTCATCATCATTGCGTTCCTTTGTTCTTATGTTTAGTTTTCCATGGGATCTTCATTTTGGGGGCTTGATCATTCCTCTTGATTGTTGCCATTCCATCTTGCTAACGTAAGTACATTGAAACCACTCTCTCGATATTCATGGCTACTTTAGTGTGAGTTTGAAGCAAGTTCATCCTCTCACTAAAATGGGGGCTTAATGCACCATAGAAAAATAACCCCTTGTCATTTTCATGGTCTTTTGGGCCTGTCCTCTTGATGTTTGGTCTATTTTGCTTTGATTTATTGATATAATGTGGCTTGAACATTCACATTAGGCCTTTAAAATGCAAATAATGATGTCTTGTGAAGGTGTTGTAAAACATTTCTACACTTTTCTAGACTCTATTCATTACAATTCACCTAAAAATTTCCTTCTCATCACTCATCAAGTCTTATTTTGAAGTGTTGTAAAGTATTGTAACAAGATTTCACACTTTTCTACACATAATTTCACTATTTACACCTTTCTTATGCTTTATTTGACCCCTTTATGCCCTTATAAGGCTTAATTAAGTGTATTTTTGAAAGTAAACCCGACAAACAACATTAAATGTAACTTAATTCCCGACACCCACTTTCAAGTCCAAGGTGGGACCCATTCACCATGGGTGGCGAATGAGTCCCTCTTGACTCCAATTTCAAAATATTTCAATTTTTCTTTCAGGTTTTTATTCAAAATTACTTGATGTCGGCCTGTGATGAGGTATCATTGGGTTACTAAGGCACAATTGTGTATAAATATGTGTTTTTCTCCTCATTTTACATCTCCTAATTTATTCAAGAGATCTCCTAATTCATTCAAGTAATCTCCTACAAATCTCAAGCATTCAACTAGCATTTGAGCACTTTGCATCATCAAATCAAGCATCAATCAAGCATTCAAAGGCAACCATTAACATATCTTCAGATTTTCATCAACAAGGGTTTGGTAAGTTGATAATATTTACATGTTATTATTTTATCTTTCTCTTTCATTTCATCATTTTATTAAGGGTTTGATTACCAAAGTGGGATTTGACCAAGGAAAATCCCTTTTCCCTAACTCTTAACCATTTTCCTCCTTTGTGCATGTGTTGTGTATGCAGATTTATCAACCATTTAGGTGTTGAAAAGTGGAGAAGAAGTAAACAAAGTGTTTCAAGTCAACCACTTCATATTTCAAGCTTAGAGAAGACTTTCTGTCCATTTTCCACTGGATTAACTTCGTCAACCCGACAAGAAGACAACCTCAAATCTGGTGCTACAAAATCATCCCTTGATTTCTCAAAATTTTGGGAGAGGACTGATTCGCCATTAGTGGCGAATGACTCCCACCTTAAGGCCAAAAATCTATGTTTTGTCAGATTTCGGATCTCGACACTCAAAAACTTATTCCCAACAATTTTCATCAGAAGCATAAGTGATTCGCCATCAGTGGTGAATGAGTCCCATTGGTGATTTTCTATGATCTAGACAACATTCAAAATATTCCAGATTCTTCATCAAACTTCTACGTGCACTCTGATTCAACCCCTTTTCTCTTTTGTTTTGCATTTGCTCATTCATAGTTCATTGTTTGCATATCACATTGTATTTTCAAACATTGCATTAATCTTAGGTTTTGCATTCATAATCTCTCAATTTCATAGTTTAGTTGCATTCATATCATTCCATTTAGTCTTAATCACATCATACATAACATAATTTGAGTGAACTAGCTAGATTCTTTGGCCCTTTCTTTCTCCTTTTAGGTGAAAAACCCTAGAAGTGCTAGAAATTCCTAGAGTGCCAAAAATAATTGGTTGAAGAGGAATTGGGATGGCTAGGATATTGCTAAATTTTTTGATATTAAGATACTAATTATCATAAAAAATATAGAATAAATAAAATAAGAATTGTACAAGCATATATTCTACACATTACACAAGATATACATCGAGAAACCCTTTCAATTAAAAACCCCCATAAAGAATCATTTTATTAAAACAATTAAGAAATAATAGTATATTAAAAAAAGGAAAAACCCTAGGGCACTCCTCTACATACTTCCATAGGGCCAATTATACCTCCTATGCATAGTGATATAATTCACTATAAATCTCTAAATTTTTCTAGTCTCAATTAAGAGAGAACCTCCATAAATATAGGGGAAAAGGTGGGGAAATACCTTAATGGGCATTAGCCACACATATTCATATCAACCATTCATAAATAATTAATAATCTAATAGTTATTATACTGAATTATTTTAAATGGGATATGCTTAATAAATCATATAATATATAAGGTTTTTCGTTGCTTATTAGAAAATAACCCCTAATAAAATTATGCTCTAACACTCTTCCTTAATGTTAATAAGAGTCATCACATGCTAATTTTCATAAAACAAAAGAATGAAGTGCCCTAGTAACATAGGTCTTCTTTGATAATGATAAATATGGCACAAATATATGCCAAAATGAAGAGCATGTATCTCATACTACATGAAATTCATCTTATCAAAATTTATAATCCCAATGTTTTGAAAAGATGATATAATTAAGGTCCTATAATTTTTTAATTAGATCTCAAGTCTTTGAAAATTAGCCTCACCCTAGAGGTTCATTACATAGTGTTTTAGTAATCATATAATACAATATTTTTACAAGTGGAATATTTAAAAATAATAATTTTAGAATATGCTTGTAGGACATAATAATTCCTAGAGGTATTATGTTATGCTTGTTCTAGGACTTGCTTATGAATACATTAGGACTTAAAATTCCCAAAGGACTTACTAATGCCTAAAGGTCTTATGCTATTATTATTAGGAATTACATCTAGGATTTAGCCACTAGGTGGTGTCATTGACATGCACAACCCCCCTCAATGACACCACTTGAGACCAAACATTGATGAATTTGAAGCATATAATGTTGAAATGCCCAATATTATTCTTTTTATGATATAAATCTAGGATTTACCTATTAGATGGTGTCATTGACATGTACACTCCCCTTGTATGGTATCACCTTAAGGACAATCACTATACAAAGGTTTGATATGTGATGGTTGAGATTCCAATATATTTCTTCTTGAACATAGCGTACTTTCTTTCAAATAGAACTTGAGAGAAAATTTATAACATTTAGAATAATTTACCTTGAGTGAAGTTCCCGTGAGCTTCAATGTGTTTTCCTTTATCTTTTAATTATAAATAAGAGTATTTGGTAAGAGTAAAATAAATCTAGTAATCATATCTTAAGGTGGTGATTTTACAAGTATCTAGTTGAAATTCTTCCATAAATCTTCAAAGCTATGTATTGATTCTTCAAGAGCTACTTTTTTATTTAGGACTTTTGATTAAAAAACCATTGAAGATGTATTTTTAAAGGTACTAATCCATACATGGAATAATACCTCCACCATCTATTTTGAATACATATTCTAAAATAGGATCACCAAAATAGTTAGTATCACAATAATCAAGTAAATTTGATTCTTGGTATAAGAATAATAAAGGCCATGATTAATTATATGCATTTTTAATTTGATAATGATCATAAAGTATTACACATAAATATAGAATATAGTAAATTTGATTGTAGAAAATATGATGATCGTTTATTAGGAGATCATATGATTTTCCATAAACATAATTATGAATAATTTGTCACATATCTTTTAAGGAAAAACTAGTCATGCTACTAAACATATACTAGTGATAAAAAATTATGCAATGAGTGATCTATCGTTTCCAAGATTTCTCCTTGGAAAATTTATTAGGGTGATAGCCACCCATTATAATAAGGTGCTTTGCAACCAATAAATTTAGAGGATACATGAAACACATAAAACAAATGTTAGCTAAAGTAACACTCAATAGAGAAAATAAAATATAGTAGCAAAAAATATGCTTTGAAAGTTGATGCAATTTCACTTTATGTATGAATGTGTGAGAGTTTGAAACTTATGCCATTAACCTTTGATTCATCTTTTCATCCTTTTTTTCTTTAAAAAAGGGAATGAAATATTTTTTCTATTTTTATATGACAAGAATGAGAAGTCTTGGAAAGTAAAACTTGACCTCTTTAGATGGATTTGAGAAAACACCCAAATTTTTATTTATCAATATGTCATTTTCTTGGATTTATTTTAATTTTTTTTACATGCTTCCTGATTATGTTAGATATCAATCCCTTAGAAATGCAAGCTTATTCAATGTTGTCATTAATTTATTTTATATAGAAGATAGTCATCTAAATTATGTTTCTATACATATAATAATTATTGTAACATAAATTCCATAGAAAATTCCTCTATGGTTACAAAGGAAATATTAATAAAGTTATGATTTTAGAATCCAAGAATCCAATTTGTTCGATAGTAACATATCAAATTTGATATATATAAAATATTGATATTTGATCATAAATATGAGCCCAAAAAATTACTTATATAGACTACCTTTAACATAAATTACTTAAAATATCTTCAAACCTTGGTACTAATTTCCTTAAATATATTTCTATACCTATTTCATGAGGTAAGGTATTGATATAAATACATTTTAACTTTGTAGCTATCACTATTTGAAGTTGGAGTTGAAATTCTTGATATGAGTAAGCAATTATGTGTTGAAAGTATTTTACCAAAGAAATTATTTAGAGGTTTTGAAGGTGCTAAATGTTAGTGTAAATAGAGTCATTATCAACTAGTTAGCTAATAAAATTTATAGGATTGACCTATTGACACTTAGCTTAAGTTTACTTAGACAATTTCATACTTTTTTATTACTTCATATGGTTGAGAGATGTAACATTTGAGACACCTATTGTATGCATACTTGCCACTTGATCACACATTTTTCAAGTGAGCCAAGAAGTGTTGTACCTATGGAGGGGTAGTCAAGGTTTCACTCTTACATTCTCACCTCCTCATCCTTGCATATATAAGAAAGGTTGATTATTGTATTTATACACTCTCATTTTTTATATGACATATATCCTATTGTGCTCATATTTTGTTCACTAGTGAAAGGTTCTTTCATGCTTTTAGATCTTGGAATTCTCCAACATGGTATCAAATCCATGAGAGTGCAATCCTTCCCACATTAAGGTAACTACCACACATAACCCTATCACTGAAATTTTGTAGATCCAAAAAAATACTACCATGCATTAAAAAGGCTTGAGAAAGCAAGAAATTTACTTTATTTTTGTCAATTTTGGTAACTTCAATTTTTTTTTGTAATTTTTTTATTTGTGTACCCTGTTGTATCGTACAAATCCATATGGTACATTTTTTTTGCAATAATTTTTTTTTTTAAGTAGAGATCCAAACTCACCCTCTACCTATCTATCCATTTTGGGTTAAAACTTTGTTTTGTAGAAGTTTTTAGCCATTTTAGTCAATTTACAGGCTTGTATACTATGATTGAGGGTTTAATCATTTATATTTTTTATTACGGCCCCTTCCCTAGCCACCTAGGCCATTAGAAGACATTTAGAGACATAAGAGACCTAAGTAAGACATCCATTTAGGCTCTAACAACATAATTTTTTTTTCATTCCATTTGAAAGTGTTGTGATGTCAAAAAAAGGGATCTATGGCATAAACCACTCTTTACAACAACACAAGGGAAGGGAAAAATTGATGTCAAACACCCACTTGGCTAGTAACCTCAATGGAAGAGCTAGAATGGGGGATTAGGGTTTTATTACTTTATTTTGGGAGGTAGTTGATTAATTAATTAATTTGATAATACAAAGATGTTCCTAGGTTAACTATGAAAATGTAGCAAACTGAGATGATTTGTAGAAAATATAGAACTGAAAGATAAAAATAGAGAACTCAAAAAAATAGAGAGAAGACACAAAGGAACCATACATATAAATTTGGGCTTGAAAAAAGTGGATAGGGGCATTGGGCACCATAGATTGGAAAAAAAGTATTTAAAGTTAGAATTTAATCTCATATTGCTCTCAGTTTGTAGTTTCTTCTTGTATAGAATCAATGTCGAAACTTCATCTGTCACTAATAAAATCCACTTTCCCTATTTTTTTGACTTGTAGGACTTGAATGATTGAATGAGAAATTAGGTCTTCAATCCTATTTCAATTCAATTTAGATATGTAACCTACACACTTGAAAGAGGGGGAAGGGTTGTGATGTCTATGGGCTTTCCTAAGTCAAACCCTATTTTAGTATTTCTACCTCTAAAATGGCTATCGTGATATAAAAGGGAGCTTAGCTCGATTAGGTAGAGGCTAAATTATAAATAATTTATAAATTGATAATTGATGCAACTCACCACTCAAAGCTATATTCCTTAATTGACTAAAGTCATTGTACTCATCACCTTCAAGGATAAATTGATACTTGATTTGAAGTCCTTCACTTGGTTTAGTACTCACAAAATAAATAAAAAAGAAACATGAACAAAACTCACATACAAATATGATGCACAAATAAAATAATGCTTGACTGAAATATGTTGCTATAATTATGCTCTTGAATACTCTTAGGATGCTCAATTATGATCTCAATTTCCTTATAATGTCTCTCAAAGTTACTAAGATTAAAATGGTCAAAATGACTTGTATTTATATGCAATTCTTTAATTTCCCAAAAATCAAATACCAATAACCAAAAAATGATTTTAGATTTTTAAATATTAAAATACCGGCACCAACATTTTAAATTTATCCAAAATAGGCTAGACACTTTGGCATTGGATGCCCTAGTCTAAACCTATCATTTTAGGGCCTTGAACATCACCATTTAATATTAAATCTTTATTTTTAATTCCACTTTTTATTTTTTAAATATTATTACAAGATGTGCAAATTAAATGCATAATTAGGTCCAAGAACATAGGGGGAGCTAAGCCTAGTGTGAAATTTTCATGAGGTAATAATTTACGATGCTACATTTAGCCACCAGTTTAGTGAGAGTATGAAATTATACTCAGACTCGCACTAAAGTAAGGATAAATCCAAGAAGGGTTCAGTTATCCAAACATTGAAGAGATAGGATTCCATCAAGTCTAGGGGATGTTCTATCATCCATGATCAAGATCATATGGAAAGACAATGTAAGGATAAAGGACTGCACACATGAGGTGTAATGTAACATGACAAACACAAATTATACATGTTGGGACACAAAAATAACATAATAAACACAAATATGAAAAGTAAACACTACACAATACAAAAAAAATGCAAACAAAATGCAAAGGGGGTATGAAAATATGGAATAGTGTAGACAAATATTTTGGCACCTTAATGCTCTCTTGCATTTCTAGGGATTTTCACCTAAAAGGAGAGAGGTAGGCCAAAATGCAATGTATGCATTCACAATAAATGTAAGGATGGATGCAATACTCCTAGATGAGATGATATAAATGCAAATAACTAGTAAAATAGATTGATTTGATATGCAAAACTAAGAAATGCAAAGTGTTTGAAAACACATTGTGATATGCAAAAGACCTAGAAATGAAAGTAAACTGTAACATAAATGAATGAAACTGAATGTGTGCACCTAATAAATTGTTGGAGATTGGAAATGGCTTCTAAAATGTTGTTGATGCTAAAAATTTGGCCTATTGTGACTCATTCATCATTCTGGGCGAATTAGTCCTAGATCTGGGAAATTATTTTAGAGCTCGTTTCAGACAAATGGGTATCCAAAATTGCAAAAAACCTTTTCCAAGCCTAGAAGTGGGACTCATTCACCAATAATGGTGAATCAGTCCACTTTTGAATTTCTAGAAATTCAAAAGTGGAAACATAAGTCCTTGGTCTGCACTTTGGTTCCTGATAGGTGTCTACCTCTGAAAGTCTGATTTCCAACACTAAAAGTGAATTTTTGTTGATATTTTGATCTTTAAAGGAGGAAGATGACTCCAATAATTCTTCAACCTATTATTCAATGATTTCCAATTCTCCAAGATGCCTAAATATGAAAACATACAAGAAGAGAAGGAGAAAGGTTGAATGCTAGGGCATGGGGGTTTGCCTTGGTCAAACCCCTTTTTAGGTAATTAAACCAAAATGAAGAAATAATGTAATGAAGCATGAAATAATGGAGTTAATACCTTTCCATGATGATTGATATTTATTTTCTATAGCAAAAGATGGAGAATTTTCCCTAGAATATCCTTGGAAGCTATCTTGATGACTTAGAATGTAAAAACCCCAGCTTGCTTGACATGAGGTGGAAGAAAAATGATGAATGAGTTGAGATCCTTATTAATTAGGGTTTAGAGACTTGTATTTATAGAAAATTCATCTAATTTACCTGTTAATTTGATCCCTAAGGCTGACATGGAGAAAAATTAAACTTAAAACCTAATTTTTTTGCTTAAACCCTGAAAAATGGCTCAAATGGGACTCATTCGACATCAAGGGAGAATGGGTCCCACATAGATGGGAATGACTCACCCCTAATGGTGAATGGGTCCCACAAGGGCCATTCTGCTAGTTGGAATGTTAGGAAGTAAGGAAATCAGGTTTATATGGTGACTTTGTCAGTTATTTCATCAAATTAAGCCTCAAGATGCACAATATGGGGTTATAAGAGCCTATTAATGATGATGTAAAGGGTGGATAAGGCTAAGGACACAAGGTTCAATGTGAAAGTTTGATTAAATACACTTTACATCATTAAAATAGGGTCCATATAGCCTAGAAAGGTACAACATCCAATGTGAATGTGTAAGACACATTACAACACTAGATTAAAGTCAAATTCAATTCACAAGCCTTCTAGATTTATGTGAAAATTTAATTAAATATATTTTATAACATTGAATAAAGGGAGAAATGGGTCCATTAGACTTAGATTCTTAATAAGAGTCTAGAAAAGTGTGAAAGTCATTTACAACACTTGACAACACCTCTACAAGACATCAATAAATGCATTTGCAAGGGTCCAAGACCTAATGTGTATGTGTAAAAAACATCACAACATCAAATCAAGGCCCCATTAAATCCAATTTATCATGAATTAATCCAAAATCAAGCAATAAAAAAGGGATACTTTTTTCGTGTCCAAAGTTAGCCCCCACTTTAGTGAGAGGATGAACTTGCTTCAAACTCACACTAAAGTAGACATTCAAGAAAGGTCCAATCGTACCAATGCAGATGGTATCGAATGACAAAGATCAAAGGAGGTTGTGCAAGCCCCCAGGATCCAAGATCCTAAGTCAAGCCAACATAAGTGCAAAAGGGACATGCACAAGGTAAATGTTTTTGCAGCAAAACAAGATACATGATCATGCAATGGAAATAACTAGGAAGAAAAGATGAAAATGAAAAGGTGGATCAAGCTTCGACTATTTTTCCAACACGTTGTGGATCAGATCTAGTCTGTTTGTCAAAAAATGCATACTCACTAAGGCAACATAACTCATGGATATCCGCTAGGTGAGAAGGCCAAAGTATACTCACTCTAGGGCCACAAAACTTTCGATTATCTGCGGGGTGAGAAATCCACAACATACTAACTCTGGGGCCACAAAAATTTTGGTTATTTGTGGGGTGAGAAATCCACAAGGTGGCTATGGGGAAAATTCTTTGCTCAGAATGGGATTCCTGCTCAACCATACCAAAGTTATACCTCCTGATAACTTTAATAAGGTGCCACAAAGAAAATGAACTTCAAGCTCCATGAGGTAAGAAAAAATTTGTATGCTTGACACTCATAGACATTGTAAGTGCAAGGTAATGTAAGGAATGTTCAAAGGGATTTTTCTTAGTTCATGCAAGGTGAACCAACAATCTTATGGTTGGGGTTCTATGGACTACTCTTACACTCTTAGAATCTTCCACCTAAAAGGAGAGGGATAGAATAACCAAAAAAATTGAAGTGGTTCACTCAAATAGAGGATTGCATGATGTGATTAAGACTAAATGAAATGTTGAAAAAGCAACTAGATGATAAAGTTGATTAACTATTGATGCAAAACCTATGAAATATGCAATGTTTGAAAATATAGTGAGGTTTGCAATAAGCCTAAAAAGATGAACAAAAATGCAAATAAGACTAAAAAGAAAGCTAAATTTCAGAATGTGTGCACCTGTAAAGCTGAAGTTGATTGGAAAGCACTCTGGAAATATGATAAATCTAACTTTTATGTGGACTGGGACTCATTCACCACCTTGGGTGAATTAGTCCCAGGACAGGGTTTTCTGCCCACAAACTAGTTTCTGCAAATTGGGTGTCAGGATTTGCATCTAACTCAAAAAGTCACCTCATGAGGGACTCATTTTCCATCCATGGCGAATCAGTCCACTTTCAAATTCTTGAAAATTCAGATCTCTGTTCTGTACCTTGACACCTGTACAACATTTTCTGATTGAAACTCGAATCAGGATCTCAAAAAATTCCTACAAAACAACTTAAAATTGTTTGTCTAATGTGGGGTTTTCCTTAGTCAAACCCCTAATTGGGTAATCAAACCTTGAATGGATAAAAATATGCATAAAACCCTAGTCTTAGATGTGTTAAAGACTAAGAAAATATGAAGTGTATTAAAACCCTATTCTATTGTGCTAGAATAAGATATGCAAATATGATTTGATTGATGCAAGACTTCAACCCTAGAAACCTTACAACACATCAAAAATGGAGATTAAAGACATGCAAATAGAATGTAAATGAAATGCAAACCTTAATCTTAAGATAGAGAATAATGAAAGATGGAATCACTTTGAAAACAAGTCTTTAGGTGTGATTTGATGGCTAGTTGCATCTCCTCAACCTAGATTTCTCCATGATTCACCATAGGCATCCATTAATAACTCTTTGCAATGTTGAACCTTGAATGAAGAGTGAGCTTCAAGACCTACAAAAACCCTAGTTTGCTATGCTAAAACTTCAACTTTGCTAATGAAACTTATTGTGGAAGACTTGAATTTAGAATTTGCTTTGTACAAATGACTAAGAGATGTGAACAATGACCTAAAATTAGTATTTATAAACATCAACACCTAATTTTCCCATTATTTAGACCTAAGAGGCCGACATCCACCAAAAAATTAAGTTGAATTAATTGAATTCCCACTCAAAATTGAAATTTCCCTCAAAAGGGACTCATTTGCCACCCTTGGCGAATGGGTCCCACTAGAGGGGACTCATTTGCCCAAGGTGGTGAATAGGTCCCAGTAGTGATTTTTAAAGGTGGGTTTTTGGGATGTGAATGAATTAAGTGTTGTTTGTCAGGATTTAAGTGATTTCTCAGGTGAAACGAGCCTCTAGATAAAAAATAATGGGTCTTAGGGGCCTATAAATGCTGTTTTGAAGAATGAATAATGCAGGGGTACTCAAAAGTGGGTTCAATTAAGTGTGAAATTATTTATTTTCTCAAGAGTGTCCAATTTTATATGCCACACAAGGTCTCTTCTTAGGGAACATCATGCTTAATGTCTCTAGGAGAGGACAAGTCAAAGAAATATCATGCTCTCGAAGGAAATCAAGCCCAATGACTCCACCAAGAAAAGGACGCATCGCAAGAAGAAATAAATCACACAATGAAATATGAGTGGTGATGTATGCTCCCACTTTAAAGTGGTTGCAAACACTAGTACTATGAGCAGTTGCTTTAAAGTAGAAGAAGGAGAACATGATAGCTTATGCGGAAAGCCCTATGCCAAGTCATATGTTTCCGATAAGCTACGTCATGAAAAAGGTAGTATGTCACATGCGAGCCAACTTAAGGCATTTCATCCACATCCCAAGCTTGCTCTTATATGTTCATGAAAGGTTAATGATGAGTCAAAAGAGGCAATAACAGGTGACATATGAGGACAAGGCTACCTAACCCTTTTCCCCCACTTAGTGCAGGACAAAGGTGAGCCGAAATGATGCATGTTAGAGTGAAAATCAATATCCATTAGAGGGATAATATGAAGTCTATCCAAGAGGTTTACACTACACACATTAAGAGCTGAGCCATTGTCAACAAGGGTTCACTTTTTCCTTGTTGTATTGTATTGAGCAATGATCATGAAAGATTCATTTTGTTTTTGCATATCTAAAGAGGGGAGTTCGCTTTGGGGAAAACAATGTCAACATTCAATCCTTGAATTATAGCTGCTATGTCATTTGGTTGTGCATTAGAAGGGATAGGAATTTGTTGTAAGGTCATTTGGAGCAGAGTGTGATAGGTAGGTGAATTCTAAAGAAGGTCCCAAAGGGATATCTTGGTGGGAGTGATTTTAAGTTGCTCAACAAGATCATACTCCTTGAATCGAGGAGTAGGAGGCAGTGTAGAATTAGGAAAAGGTAAGGAAGTTGGGGTTGGTTGTTGTGGGCGAGGCTTGTTTCTAGTGTTATATGTATGAGAAACGGTATTATGACTCGATTGCTGTGACACATTATTCTAAGGTAGGTAGAGGGTGAATTCGAGTTTGTGTTGAGTTGGACGTTTGTGTGATGGGGGATAAAGGATGAATTCAGGTTGGTGTTGAGTTTGCTGTTTGTGTGAAGGTGGGTAGAGAATTAGAGGGTTCTTAGGATGTCCCATGGGGTATGTATGAGGTCCATTGATTGAGGGGGATCTAATGGAAACTTGTGCATTCATAACCTTAGCGGTCTTGGTTTGATGTATCGCTAATGAAGGGAAATCTAGAATCACCTTTTGATCTAAGGAAGACACATTACTATTGTTGCCATTTTCTAACACCATGATATTCTCCCTAGGAGGAGAGTTTTTAGGAGAACTGCAAACCAAATTTTCTTGAAATTCATGGATTGGTTCTTCTAAAATGACTTCATCACAAGGAGGGGAATGATCAATGGTTGAATTTTCTTGCTCGATAAGCATTTTCCTAGGTGAAGGGGGACAACACAACTAAGATTATCATGACTGTCATTAATTGTGTTTTCTAACAACAAAGTATCTTCTTCACAACGAGGAGAGATACTGGGAGAAGGACAAATGTTAATGTCATGATTACCTATGGTTGTGTTATGTTGCTTATGAATGTTTTGTCCACTAAGAGAGGTAAAAGGAGAGAAACAACTAGGATTCTCAAAATTCTCATGAATTGGTTCTTCTACCAAAATATCTTCTTTACCAATAGGAGAGATATTAGGAGAAGAAAAAATATGATCGTTAGGAATGTCCAAGGTTGTATTCTCTTTCACTAAAACACTCTCATAGGGAGGGGATAGGAAATGTTTCTTAGCATGTATAAATATGAAAGACACTAACAATGTGTGGACAAAAATGAAAAGCACATGTAACCATTTCATGTAATGTTTCAACAATGTAAAAAATGTATATGCAAGGATGCAAAACATTTTTATCCAATGTATGCAAAGCTTTAAGAATGTAAACAATGTTTATGCAAGAATGAAAAACACTTTTACCAAACTTATGCAAAGTTTTATGAATATAAACATTGTGTATACAAAAGTGAAAAGTAATTTTAGCCATGTTATGCAAAATTTTAGAAATGCGAATATTTTAAGATCTAATGATGCTTGTAATTGAAATGATTTAAAAAAAAATGACTACCCTAAATTGATGTTTTTGAGCTAGATGCATAAAAAAAATGTTCCCAAAACTTTCTAGACTTATAGTATATGTTACTAGGAGGCCTAGGAAGCACAAAAATGAGGTTTATGACATTGTAACAGACAATTAAAAATCTGGTCCGGGACTGATTCGCCCAGAATGGTGAATGAGTCCCAGTAAGGGTTTTTTTCAAAATTTTCAAAAATTTTCAATTGGTTTTGATGTTTTTGATGTTGTATGATGTAGACCTAAGATGTAAATGCAGAATTTCAGAAATTATGAATGAAAGTATATGCAATAATGCAAGGTAAATGAGCTTTTCACTAATGCAAGTTTTAAAACCCTAGAATGCAAATTAACCAATACAAAACCCGAATGTAGAGTTAACACAAGCTAAATATATGATGCTAATGGAATAAAAATTAGAGAAGAAAGTATTCAAAAAGTATGTTCACCAAAATGTAGACAAAGATTTTGGCACCCTAATGCTCTCTTGCACTTCTAGGGATTTTCACCTAAAAGGAGAGAGGTAGGCCAAAATGCAATGTATACATTCATGATAAATGCAAGGATGGATGCAATATGCCTAGATGAGATGATATAAATGCAAATAGCTAGTAAAATAGATTGATTTGATATGCAAACCTAAGAAATGCAGTGTTTGAAAACACATTGTGATATGCAAAAAGACCTAGAAATGAAAGTAAACTATAACATAAATGAATGAAACTGAATGTGTGCACCTGATAACTTGCTGAAGACTGGAAATGACTTCTGAAATGTTGTTGATGCTAAAAATTTGGCCTACTAGGTCTCATTTTCCATTCTGGGTGAATTAGTCCCAAATTTAGGAAATTGTTTCAGAGCTTGTTTCAGACAAATGGGTATCCAAAACTATAGAAAAAATTTTCCAATCCTTTAAGTGGGAATCATTCACCAATAATGGTGAATCAGTCCACTTTTGAATTTCTAGAAATTCAAAAGTGGAAACATAAGCCCTCGGTCTGCACTTCGGTTCCTTACAGGTGTCTGCCTCTGAAAGTCTGATTTCCAACACTAAAAGTGACTTTTTGTTGATATTTTGATATTTAAAGGAGGAATATGACTCCAATAAGTCTTCAACCTATTCTTCAATGATTTAAAAGCCTCCAAGATTCCTAAATCTACAAACACACAAGAGAAGGAGAAAGGTTGAATGTTAGGGCATGGGGGTTTGCCTTGGTCAAACCCCTTTTTAGGTAATTAAACCAAAATGAAGAAATAATGTAATGAAGCATGAAATAATGGAGTTAATACCTTTCCATGATGATTGATCTTGATTTTTTTGTAGCAAAGGATGAAGAATCTACCCTTGAATGTCCTTGGAAGCTATCTTGATGACTTAGAATGTAAAAACCCTAGCTTGCTCAACTTGAGGTGGAAGAAAAATGATGAATGAGTTGAGGTCCTTATTAATTAGGGTTTATAAACTTGTATTTATAGGAAATCCATCTACTTTACCCATTAATTTGATCCCTAAGGCTGATATGGAGAAAAATTAAACTTAAAACCTATTTTTTTTACTTAAACCCTAAAAATGGCTCAAATGGGACTCATTCACCATCAAGGGAAAATGGGTTCCACTTGGATGGGACTTGTTGGAATTGAATGATTCAATCCATAGCTCCCATGAAACACCTGCAAGTGATTACCTATCATAATATAGAAAATATCAAGAACGAGATTGTGCTCAATAACCTGAGAATTATTATTGATGCAATTGCCACATTGAATATGCTACCGTACATAATTTAAAATATGATTACAATGAATCAATCCTTATGAAAAGGATGAAAGATAACCCTAGATTAGGGTTAGATTAGAACATGACAAGTGTCCTCATAGGAATGAATGAGACAACATGTTCTAATAGTAGAAGCTTTGATCGTGCAAAAGGAAACTAATTAATTAAAGAAAATAATGAAATAAAAGAAATCCTAAGTTTAGCTTAAGTGTAATAAAACATAAAGTGAACCAATTAATTAATGATTAATTAATGATTAATTAATGAATTAGGTGATGAATTTATTACTCTAACACCCCCCCTTAAGATGAACTAGGGAGAAACTAAACTATGATAAAGAGGTACTTGAATGGATGCATGAATGGGTCCCACCCTAACGACTGATGAGGTACCCATGTACATAAATGAAACCATCATAATTGGAGAAAGGGAGAAAACCAAATGGGAATAAAACTCCCCTCCAAAAGAGAGAAAATAAAAGAATAGAATGCACTAATAAAAGAAGGAAAGAAGTTGGATTACATGATACCCCCAAAGACAAATTCTATCACATAAGTACGTATACAATGGTCTCCATAGGAGAGATAGAAAGAGACTAGAAGGCTCCCCCATAATGAAGAAACTCTTGTAACAATGATGGATTCCTGATGTAGAATCCAGAAAGAGATCCTGAAGTAGAAAATAACATTCCTCCCCTTGGGAAGAAACAGATCCAAAGGACGATGTCGAAGAAACCCTATGAAGAGTGATGAACCAATATGTCTCAAGATGTGTGCCATGATAGGATGCTGAAGAATCTCTATATCTGAACTGAAATAAATGATGCCAAATCTAAACTGATGTGAAGACTCTTGAAATACAACCTCTGAATGCACTGATAATGGTGGGCCTATAGTGATAATCTAACTATCAAGATAGAGGAGATGTATGTCCTCAATATAATCCTCAAGATCTATAGTGTGAGACTCAACAAACAAGGATAATATGTCTATGAGATATGAATCCCAAGTAGCTGTGTCTAGAAGATGGATGATGTCCTGCTACACTGAATTAATAGGGGCCAAAGATGTGGCGATGCCAAGTTGATCAAGAACAATAGGAGATGATGATGTAGCCTCAATATGAAGAGTGGGAACATGAATGCAAGTCTCTGGACCATCAGAACATGCAAGACCTATGATATACTCAAGCTCCTCTAAAGTATCATCATCAAAGGGTATGGAATCTGCATCTGCAAGAGGGACAAGACAATCTGAAGTAAGATCCTCTGGGTATGGAGAGATATGAGGGTCTCCATGGATCTACCAAAGTCATGTCCAAAGTATGTTGGTACATTCAATATCTGATACAACATACATAGTGTCAAGATCAACACTAGTACATATAACCCCTACAATATGATCTACAATGATGCCCCATGTTGAAAAACTCCCTAGTGTGTCTGGTGTAGGTATGAGTCCATATAGATAAGGAAAAATATCAAGCCACTTGAGATGTGTCAGGATTCCATTTCTCCAAGACTCATAATTGTGCTTGTCCAAGTTGATCATAGAAGGATGAACATAAAAACCCATGATACTCACTCAAAAGAAAAAATTAAAGACTAAAACCCTCAGTACTGATAAAGAAAATCAAATGATGTCATCTCACATAAACAAATCCTTTCTAGGTGCCAAGATGTCCAAGTAATTAAGCAAAGTGTGAAAACACAAAATACTGAATAAAATGTACCCGGGGAATATTCTAGAAAAATTGCATGAATAGATTTGAAGAGCTCTAAAATACCTTTCCAATGCCACTTGGATCACAAAAATCAGAGATATAGGCAAAAAGTTACGAGCTTGGAAGCACAAAATGAAGATCTAACTTTGAATGAGAATGAAAAGAACCACTAGAAAAGTATGATGATAATACTTGTACCATAGGAAAGTTTGCGGAACTATCTTTATGATGATATCTCGTTTGCCCAATTTTGACACTATATGCCCAAGTTATGCCAAAAAGAAAAGAAATCGCTCCTTTAGGGAAAACTGGGGTTAGGAGGGGGGCTAGGAGGTCGTATGGTCAGCTGACGTTAGCACTTCCTGAGCATAAATTTGACATCCATTAGGTTGTCGACGAAAAAAATTCCCTACTGGGAAAAATATTGACAACCGCCTAAAAACCTTCCTATGCTGGAATATTCATGTAAAAAGGGAATATTCCCTTTGTCTGTTGTGCTTCCAGATACGTGAAAGATTCTGGAGAATCTTTTTAATGCTGCCACCGTGGGGTTTTAACCTATTGGATTTTATTTATTTCTGCCTGATATTTTCTAGCAACTTCCAGTGGGTTTATTGGCACTGGTTTGAGTGTTCGGCTGACAATCCTTTCAAAGGATGCCACTAGGTACAAACAACATGTAGGGTATGAAGTACCTTGCACAAAATTTTTAAAACTTTTGTTTGTTTTTTTTATTTCATTTTTTTTTAACTTGATATTTTTGAAAAAAAATCTAATGTATATTTTTTATTTTGTAGGAAAAAATAATTTAAAAAACCCTAATTTTTTTATCTATGGGAAAAAGTGAAAAAACTAGAATAATAATTTTTTTAACCTCTGTACCTGTGCATGCAATTCGAGGAAAATTGGGCTCAGATCTGTAAGGGTTTGTGTGTCATTAAAAAAAAATCTTTTTGTTGCAACAACTCAGATTTGAGCAAAATGACAGGCGATCTTAGGGTTTTCAACCACTTTGAATGTGATGGTGACGTCTGTTTTGTTCTTGAATGCACAAAAAATTGCTCAAGGTCAAATCCCTCTAGAAATTGAATAGGGGGCTACAAATCTAGGCTTTGATACCATGTTGGAATTGACTAATTCAATCCACAAGTCCCATGAAACACCTACAAGGAATTACCTATCACAATATAGAAAAGATCAAGAACGAGACTGTGCTCAATAACCTGAGAATTATTATTGATGCAATTGCCACATTGAATATGTTGGGCCGTATAGAATTTAAAATATGATTACAATGAATCAATCCTTATGAAAAAGATGAAAGTTAACCCTAGATTAGGGTTAGATTAGAACATGACAAGTGTCCTCATAGGAATGAATGAGACAACATGTTCTAATATTAGAAACTTTAATCATGCAAAAGGAAACTAGTTAATTAAAGAAAATAATGAAATAAAAGAACTCCTAAGTTTAGCTTAAGTGTAATAAAGCATAAAGTGACCTAATTGATTAATGATTAATTAATTAATTAGGTGATGATTTTATTACTCTAACAGGACTGATTTTCCCCTAATGGAAAATGGGTCTGACAGGGGACATTCTGCTAGCTAGAATGTTAGGAAGTAAGGAAACTAGGTTTATATGGTGACTTTGTTGGTTATTTCATTAAATTAAGCCTTGGGATGCACAATATGGGGTTATAGGAGCCTATTAATGATGATGTAAAGGGTGGATAAGGCCAAGGACACAAAGTTCAATGTGAACGTATGATTAATTACACTTTACATCATTAAAATAGGGTCTATACAACCTAGAAAGGCCCAACATCCAATGTGAATGTGTAAGACACATTACAACACTAGATTAAAGTCAAATTCAATTCACAAGCCTTCTAGATTGATGTGAAAATGCAATTAAATATATTTTATAACATTGAATAAAGGGTAAAATGGGTCCAATAGACTTAGATGCTTAATAAGAGTCTAGAAAAGTGTGAAAGTCAGATACAAAAATTTTCAACACCTTTACAAGACATCAATAAATTCATTTTCAAGGGTCCAAGACCTAATGTGGATGTGTAAAACACCTCACAACACCAAATCAAGGCCCCATTAAGTCCAATTTATCATCAATTAATCCCAAATCAAGCAAGAAAAAAGGGATACTTTTTCCATGTCCACAAATAGTAAGATCAACATATATCTCACTAGGATCCATACCCAAGATGTTCATGAATTACAAGCTAATTTTTTTTGATATTTTCTAGGTGATCCATGAACCAAAGCATCAAAGGATATTGAAGTTTGATATTCACTAGGTGAGCTTTGACAAGAAACAACATAGACTAGTGAAGTTTGGTATTCACTAGGTGAGTTTCTACAACAATAGCAAATGAAAAACACATAAGGGCTAGTGAATTCCGATATTCACTAGACCTATGTTCTCATATCAACCATACCAAGAATTATAATCCCAATAATTTTGATAAGGCATTACAAAAATGATCAATATGCCAAAAATGCATCACAAAGATCAACACATGCGAACAATGTGAAGCACATAATGGAATGCATGCCCCCACCATAAAGTAATTGCTAATGTCAATCAGGAGAAATTTCCTTTAAGCTAGAGTAAAAAAAAATATGCATGTTCATGATAAGGTCATGAGAGCTTATTGGAAAACACTATGCCAATGATATTTTGCCAAAAAATATGACTCATGACAAGGGGTTTCCCCTAAAACAAAGCCACAAAACAAGAAAAAATATATCACATAACGGATCCATAGATCTAGGGTCAATATAAACCATAGATAATATATAATATGATTATTCTTGGAATCAACATGGTTCCCTGAATTCTTTTAGAACAACAAACACAATGGAGGAATGACACATGAAAACACCATAGCAAGATCTTGGGTCAACTTTGAAGAGACCTAAATGTATTAATTCTTTGCACCATTCCCAAAAGGAAACACAAGAAAATAATATTCACAACATAAAGAGGAATGGAGATACAAATATATGAATGTCACAACACATTTATTTTATTTGTATCCTTGTGCCAACATGAACAACAAGGGTCATCAAAAGAAAACTAACAAATATAAAGACATACAAGCAACACAACATAGGAGATCACATTACATGGAATAAACACACAAATACACACAAGAGGTACTACACATGCAAGTCTATCTGAACCAAATCATTTTCTTCCCAATATTTCTCATCATAAATGGAAGGAAACCAATATGCTAAAGGGACTACAACAAGCACGGTATAAGGAGAAGAACTAAGTTCAATGCATAGTGAGTCACTCTCATTAGGAAGATCATCATGTCTGCCCCCATTTAAATTATTGATTTTGAAAAATAAGAGCTAATTCATTATGGTGTTTTTTATCTTCTATTTTATCTTCTTCTTCACTATTTGAATGTATCAAAAAAGGTTTCATATTAGTGCTATCAAAATTATTGCGAGCACCATCATTTGATGAGCTTCTTTCATTCTTTGCTTGGGATGTGATAGGTATGGTTTAGTTTCATGGTTTGGAAAGGGTGGTGGAGTGGAGTTGGGTGATGATGAGGATGGATGGGTGGGAGGTATTTCATCAAAATTTGGTTGGATGGATGGATGATCATTAGGTAAGGTTTCACATTTTGAAAACAAATGGCGATCCATTGAAAGTCGTCTTTGTTTACTCTTTTTTCACTTCTATTTCTTCTTCCATGAGTTTCAACTTGCGAAGAGGTAATTGAGGTGTCTCCCAATATTTTTATCTTCTATTCCTTTGGAGGAGTAATTGAAGGGACCATTGTGGTTTTGGAGACCACTTAATCCTTAGGTTTCAGTCTAAAAACTTGCTTTTCTTTTAGAGGCATAAAATTGATTATACGCTTATCCCTTGGTATTTATAGGTTGGAAGAGGTGGAACTACAACATACATGCCAGGTGGTCAAGGGAGGATACCGAGCTTAGACGAAGGCTCATCCACTACTTGTGTGGTAGGAGGAACAACCATCAAAGTCACTATAGACCAAGGAGCCTCATGCATTATATTGCTAAGGGATAATTCAGCTATATGCTTAGTTGTAAAATTTTCATATGAAATGAATAAAAATTCCCGACGAGGGTTAATAGTTTCAACTAGTTGAGGCTAAAAATAATCTAGCCAAAATTTTCCATGAGAAGCCAAAGGCTTAAATTCACTATGATAAATAGTATGTATTTATTCTTCAAATTATAATTTTAAATATTTTTGAATAATTGACGAGACCACATTCATGGAGCTTATCCATGGATGATCCAACTTCACATGAAACTAGTTTGAAATCAAAATTATGGTAAATGAAAAATCCAACTATTTAGGTCCAACCTTTACTAGAAGAGTTGTCAAACCAATCATAGAGTGAAAATAACCATCACGAGTTGTTAACTATGATTGCAATTATTTATAATCATCCTTATAAAGTTCATGCACATATAATAGCTATTTGGTGATCATATTCACTACACACATATGATCAATGAGTATGCCCCTTGTGGGTTTATCATTGATACTATTAGTGTTATAAAGAGGACCATTAGTTGCATTTAAAAATGCATCAATATGTATAAAAGTAATGTAAGGAAAAAATTGGTTCAACCCTTATGAGGTTGAGCTTCAAGTGTCTTTACAAAGTTGGATAAATAATTATCATCTTCTTCATTATCACTACATTACACAAAGTTTGTTGAATGACTTGGAAATGGGTTTGTAAAATTTCTTCAAGTTTTTATTAGGTGGTGAAATTAATTTATTTCATTTGTCATTAACATCAGCCAACTAGATTTGATTAGAGTTGATGAGGTCTTGCACAAGTGGTGCTTAAGATGCATACATCTTTTCGTATCATGTCCAAGTGTACGATGATATTGAAAAAATGAGTTTCCACTAAAGTTTGGTGGTAGAGGTTTAGTTGTGTCAACAAGCCTAATTGAAGGAAGTTGAATCATATTCTCATTTAACAACTGCAACATGATTGCATGGAAATAAATGGGAAATTACAAGAATTTCCTATCCCTTGCCATAAATTAATATGGAGTTGTATTTATGAAAGCAACTTGTGTTTCAATGTTATTAACAATTTGAGGACTATTTATCTTAAGGAAACTTTTATTTTTCTTTTTAAATGATTGGTAGTTATTTTGAGGCATTTCTTCAAATTGACTAGTTCGAGTCGATGAAGGTGTACCTTCATATTGATTAATCGACATCTGATAATCATGAAGGCTCATACACAAGTGTGTAAAATATGGATATTTCATCAATAATATCTTATCTCAAATATGAGGTTGTAATTTTCCTATAAACACCCTTTGAATGTTAGCTTCTAGAAGACTATAGGATATTTGTGAATATTTAGCAATTGGTATCATCTTATACAGTTTGTTATCTTTTCTTTAGGTTGTTGCTTACAATAAACTAAATCCGTTAACATGACTTGAGGATTGATGTTTTCTTGAAAGTGTTGTAGGAATTCACTAACAAGCTGCATAAAGGAGGCAATAAAGTTGTTTGGTAATGAGAAAAACCAATCCAAATCCATAGCTTTCAATGATCTAGGAAAGAGTTTTGTTAGGAGTGCATCTTCAAAAATAAGGTCACTACACAAGGTGATAAAAGATGACAAATGGCTATTAGGATTTCATTTACCATTGTATTTTTCAAAATGAGGTATCTCAAAGTTTTGTGGTATAGGTTTCTTTAAGATAGCAAATGATAATGGGATATGCATGAGGTATGTTGGAGGTTTACTATTAGTTTTATTTTGAATTAAGGTTGAAATTTATTGTTGTAACAATGTCATGTTTTACATAAGTTGATTTATCATTGGATCATTAGGTGACATGTTTTGGGAATTTGTTGAGTATGGTGAACTAGTATGGATGAATAGTGGGCTATTATTTTGCACATTTAGGAAAGGTGAAAAGCATGGCAGTGAAGTTAAAAAACTATAAGTATTCCCACTAGAAATAATTATGCTTGAGTTTAGACCATTTTTATATTATTTTGTTTATGCTAAAACTAGAGGTGTAAAGGTAGGAATAAAAGGAATTGTTGTGGGAGAAGAAAATTGTTTTCCTAATTGATTTTGAGAATTAGTCAAAGCTTAAGATCAATTAGCTATTGTAAGAATATTAGCATCTACTATGTGAGATAGACTACACAAAACTTCTATCCCTTGGGAATTGCTACTAACTTCCTAAGGTTATCCAAAAGAGGGAGTGTTTCTCTAGCCAAAGGTTCAATACTTAGGTATTGTTGATGTCCTTCTAGGTATCTATCTAATTGTTCCAATTTATCATTAGGAACATGGGTAAAAAAATATTTGAAGTCCACATAAATTTTAGGTTACGGTGAAGACATGGGAAACATAGGATAATGAAATGGATACAAAATGGATTGGGTAGATACAATAGCTTGAGTTAAAGAGTTATAATATGTAGACAACTCCAATTATGATTGAAAAAAAAGAAGCCATAAGTTTGAAACTACATCTCTTGGGGGTATTAGCTAAGGGAAACTAGGTCATGAAGCTCATATGATGTTCAAAACACTTTAGTATTCCTAAACTGAAGGGAAAATAAAATATAGTCGTAAAAATTGAAATAATTTACAAGAACAAAACCCAAAACAACACAAGAAACATAGAGGTAGAACTGCGATCCAAATTTTGGTCAAAATTGATTAAACAAGGGCACTGGGCACCCTAAACTAGTGGGCTGATTTTTAAAATTCAAAATTTAAAAATGAGTTACAAGTTTTGAGGATCCAAAGCTATAAATGTTCAAATTTGGCAATAGGTGGTTTCTAGAAATGAATAGGATTTCAATTTAATTTTTTGTAAAATGTAATTATGTATGTAATTTTTTAAAATTTTCAAAATAATGCAATATATTTCAAATGTAATTTTCAGATTGTAAATTATAGTAATCAACTGATCCTAGTTTGACAAATCTAGAAATAGAAATTTTTCTATCTTTTGAAATGACAACAATGTAACTTTCAACTTTTTCAACAACACATGCATGCATAAATGAAAAATTCAAACACTTTTAGTTTTTTTCCATATTTTATCATGACCTAATGAATATTTTTAAATGCAATTATTGACTAGATCTTTCATGCAAAAACTATAATTAACCTTATGTATCTTTTGAATTGAAAAATGTTGTGCAACTTTTTTACTTTTTCAATACTTTTTATCAAAATATTCATGCATAAACCAAAAATTAAAACTATTGAAAGATGCATTCAAGTTTAAATATGACCCAATTAATATTTGAAAAGGTTTAAAATGCACAAATGTCAGGTTCATAAAAAACGTGTGATGTCGAAAAAAGGGATCTAGGGCCTAAACCACACTCTTTCCAACATTGCAAGGGAAGGGACTAAAATTGATCTCAAACACCCACTTGGCTAATAACCTTAGTGGAAACTCCAAAATGGTGGATCCATATTTTAGTCCTTTATTTTGAGGGGTAGTTGTGTGTGATTTGATAATGATTAATTGATTAATTTGATAATGCAAAGTTATTCCTAGGTTATATATGAAAATATAGAAAACTGAGTTGATCTGTGGAAAATATAAAATTGAAAGAAAATAATAGAGTTCAAAACAACAGAGAGTAGACACAAAGGAACCTGCCATATAAATTTGGGCTTGAAATAGTTGGATAGGGGTGCTAGCACCCTAGATTACGAAATAGGCACTCAAATTCAAAATTTACTCTCCCATTCCTCTCAGTCTGTAGGTTCTTCTCCTTTGGAATTAGTGTCAAAACTTCATTTGTTGCTGATAAAATACACTTTCCCTAATTTATTCACTTGTAGGACTTGAACTCTTAAATAATCAATTATGTCTTCAATCCTCCTTGAATCCACTTTAGATTTGCAACCTGCACAGATGCAAGAGGGGGAAAGGTTGTGCCATATAGGGGTTTGCCTAAGTCAAACCCTATTTTGGTATTTCTACCTACATAATGAATATGATGATATAAAAGAGAGCTTACCCTTGATTGAGAAAAAATTAAATGATAAATAAGTGATAAATTGACAATTTCTATAACTCACCACTCCAATTTGCATTCCTTGATGGATTGAAGAATTTGTACTCATTATCTTCAAGGAGAAATTGATACTTGATTTTTTTGAATGAAAAAGACAACTAAGAGGGAGGTGTGGATCAATTGTATCTTATCAAACCATCAAAAAACCTCATTAACATTAAGATCCACATGAATTCATTAAACCCTTAATCTATTATAATGTTTAAACATGAAATGCAGATAACAAAAACTGAAGCAAAAACACCATACACAAGAGAGCACTGGAATTACATGGAAAACCTGAGGGAAAACCATGGTGAGGATTAGGTCATAGTATAAGTAATTGAAAAACTAGTACAAAGGCTAACTACTAGAATAAGACACACTCTCCAGAAGGGATCACAACCCATTCTCACTATTAGAATAGAAATAAAGAAAATAGAATGTTACACAGAGAACATGATCTCAATGCAACAAAGAATCCACCACAATAGCTCCAACAACACTCGCAACCTTCAGAAGACTAAGATTCCTTCAACTCACCACATTCAACAATATTGCATTATAGCTCACACTACATTTTGTATCTCTACACTTTAATTTCATATCACAACACTCAAATTTATTCCACACACCATCTCACATCAACTCTTCTTGCATTTAAACCATCCCCAACTTGAAAAATGTTTTCAAGTCGGCTACACATGCCTTACACATTACAAATTAAAAATAAGTCAGCACTAAGAATTTCCACAATGGATAAGAATGAAAATGGGCCAATACAAAAACTTAATTGGGACCTAAATCAAATCTCCCACACCACACTACACCTTCATCAATACTTAAACAACTTCGAATGTAGTGTAAACATTAGGTCAGCCGCTACCTATGCAAACACCATTAAACTTTGAAATACATGCTTCCTCAAATCCAAGGATGACTTGAAAGCCACAAAACATGATTCTAGAAAATCTAGAATAAACCACAAACCACTTGTGATCCAACAAATACTTCACATCAAATCACACCTTCAAAATGTACAAGCTCAATACACTCAAACTATATTGCCAAACACTGTAACTCTAAAAATCATCTTTCAGATCACCAAACTATGAATCAGGACTGTATACACCTAAAAATGGTCTGGATAATCTAATTAATTAGATACAATTTATTTGATTAATTGATTCATTTAATTCATCTACTTATAATTAAATATAAATATTTATTTCTATAGTTCACTTCTAATTCTTCTATCTTTATCATATTATTTCATCTTAATTAAATAAACAAATTCAAATACCTTGTTTTATTTAATTATCTATTTTCTTTCATATAAATTAAATAAAAAAGTTCACATACTTTGTTTTATTTAATTACCACATTTCTTCCATGTTTATTTAATAAACATATTTCTATAGTTTGTTTTATTAAATCAAATATCCTCTTTTGCTAATTTGAATAAATCCAATAATTCAATTAAAGCATATTTCTACAACTATTTCCTCTTTTCACTCATCATATCCACCAAAAAAATTAGATATTTTATATCTAATTAATTCAACTCAGCCTTCATGGACAAATTTGGAGACAAATTACAGACAAATTGGAAATCAATTTGGTTGTCTTCTTCCATTGATCATTCCTATCCTCTGGAAGAATGTTTTTATGGGGAAGAAAAATATCCATAATCTTCTCTGGCTTCTTCATCCTTCACCACTGAATCTTTCAAATCAAATCCAGACCCTTACTTGCTGCCACATCACAAATATGCAGCTGGGAATCTATAGATATAGCCTCTTTCCACAGGAAAAGGATCCCAACTTTGTGAAATCTTACTCTGCAGAAATAGCATTAGAAGCAATAGAGCTATTGAGCATTGAGAAAATAGCAATAGTAATAGCAATCATATAGCAATCATAATCATGGATTTTCATTTAGCTGCATCTTAGTTTATAGTAGTTTGTTTTATCATTTTCATGTCATTATCAACTACAGGATTACATCATATCATATTAGCAATCATTACATAGGATTAGATTCTTGCATCTTACATCATCTCATTCTCTAGATTGGCATTTTAATAGTCACAATGCTTACACAATCTGAGAGCCCCTATGATTTAATAAATCTTTGGAGATAGAAAGGAATGGGATGCTTTTGAGAGATTTCCTGATTTAATTGGATTAATTGTTGTTTAAATCTCTTGATATAATGTCTTATTGATTGTGTTTGTTATTAAATTACACATATTTTACTCACACATAAATTGGCACCCACCATGGGGCCAAAACCCCATGTTTAACATCTTTTTTTTGAAAAGTTTTTCCGCAGGTTTTTGACGTGTTTTGTTTTGGTGTGGTCGAGAGTTTTTACAATACATACGACCTATAGATTGGCGCATCCAAGCACTATTTAGGCACATCCATAGAATATTCTGGCACATCCATAAAATATTCCAGCACATACAACTACTGTTACGATGCATCCAATATTCTATTTCACCAATTAAGGGGTTTTCTTTCAACGCATTGACCTTTTCTTTTAGCACATTCATCAATTTATGTAGTGCATAGAACTGTTATGTTAGCACATTTACATTCTGTTTTAGAGTATCTAAAGACTGTTATGGTGCATCTAACTATTTTTGTAGGATTTAAATTTTTGGGAATTAATCACTATTTTCTTTGTTGTAGGTACAAAATATGCTTGTCAAAGATGATTGTTGGAAACACTTACTCTGGTCAAAGACAAAAAATTACAAATTACTAATGGTGTTTGTAGGGATTTAAATTTATTAGTGATTTTACATTGGTTAAGATAGTGCATCTAGCTTAATTAAAGAAATAGTTTGAACCCCATGTTTATTGTGTTTTGAAAGCAATAGGATTATGCTCTCCCTTTAATTGGGTGATTAGAATGCTAGACTTACTATCTTGCTTTATTAACACCTTTAGAAATCTTGCCGTAGTGGGAAAAAGTACTCACCCTATAAGAACGACCTAAGTGGGAACAACCAAAAGCCAGGTTTTCCAACCCACTCTAAAACAAAAGTGAATATGGAGAAACCCACATTTACTGGAAGTGTGTAAGATAACCATCCCCAAAATCCTTGTTCTAAAGATTGGGAGGTCTCCTGAGGGAGTTTATCATTTGCTGCTCCAAACGAAAACCCTTTCTAAGAAATTTAGTGAAGAATCCAACTGTGTCAATTTTTGAACACTTTTTATATCACAGTACAAGGGGAGGGAAGAATCTGCCCCCAAGACACTCACCATATAACTATTAGAGACCCTAGACAAAAGTGAAGGACTTGACTTTGGTTAAGACTCGGGAAAGGAAAAAAAATGGGCGCCCTCTAGGGGGTGACAGGTCTGTGTGAGCTAACATAGTTGCAAGTTGTGGGATGCGATATTCTAAGTGACCTACTTGACAATTATAAAAGTGCTTGAACTATCTTTATTTATGTCAAACCAATGGAAATTGAAAGAATTAAACCTAATTCTAGAACACTCACTACATGTTTAATACATAGAATCTGAACAACTGTTTACAATCTGGCTTTTGTGTGTGAAGTTATTTCCAAAATTATCACCCAATTAGATCATCAAATTCCAAGATTTACAAGAAAAACACCCCTCCAAAATATTCACTTGGTTAGAAAATTAAAACCTAGAATCAATCTTTTAAATTGCGAAAATACTAACAACTTCCAGATTAGCGCAATCAAACTTTGTTTTAGCGCATGTACATAGTCTTTTAGCACATCTTCCTTATTTAAACAATGCATTAAAACTCTGTTTCAGTGCATCTGTCCTGTATTACAACGCATCTACACCTAGTCTGTCAACAATTCACCCAGAATTTTAGCACATATACCCAATTTTTTAGCTCATGTACCCAGACTGTCAGTGCATTTACCCAGTATTTTAGCGCAACCAACTTCTGTTTCAGCACATACACTCTATTTGTTAGCACATATAGCCTATTTTATAGTGCATACACCTTGTTTTATAGTGCATATACCTAGGTTTTCAGCACATTTAGTTAGTTTATCAATGCATACACACTCTGTTCTAGCGCATTTGAGGTCTGTTATAGCACATACAGAGAACCAAAAACTAGAGAGTTATTTTCCCCATCTGTCAGATAGGTAACATCAGAATCTAGATTTTTATAGGAACAAAAACATTTTATCAATCAAACTAGTGTCTCAAATTTTCCAAAAACTAAAATTTTCAAGTGAAACTCTTCCAAATTAAACCATTACACTTTTAAAGTGCCATATCATCAAACACAATTCTTGATTATTAAGTTAAGTTTCTTTATCAAGATTTTTCATCCTACAATCATGAAAAGAAGAAAAATAATTAGATTTTAACTTAGTCTCATCAATAGAATTTATCATCCTATTTGACTTAGTTAAAATCCTTGGCTCTCATCCAAATGAAAGATCAAAGTTTAGTGAAAATAGCAACACTTGTATTCCAATTTTGACAAGGTTACAAAGGCAGAAACTTAGAGAAAATGAAATTGAAATACTAAATACCATGGCTGAAGAAAATCCCTTTCATAGATTATATCAAAAAGACAGTAATGAAATAACTGAAGAGCACATTCAAACCGCACAACAAGATCCGAATTTTCACCAATTCATGGAATTTTTTTTGGAAAAGGATGGAGAAAAATACGTTTTGATGCTAGCTGATTTAGGTGTAAAAATTCCCAAGGACTTTGATGTCAATCGATTAAAAGAAACACCTAAAAGAGCTGAAAATGAACCACAAAACATAGATCAAGTGGCTGTCCTAACACATCAAATGCAAAATTTACAACTTCAGGATATGCAAAAAGGGACCACGAAAAGATACATGTTACAAGACATTTTTCCCCATCCTTTTCATCCAAGTGTTGACATGATATCATTTCCTAGACATTGTGAATTCCCAAAATATGACAAATACAATGGTAAAACTGATCCAATAGATCATGTGAGGGAATTCTGAACAATGAGCTTAGAATTTGTACAAGAGGAAAATTATTTGATGAGGTTGTTTCCAAGAATCTTAGGAGGTCAATTTATGGAATGGTTCTCTAAAATACAACTAGGAATTCAATCCTTTGAGGAACTAGTCAACAAGTTTATCTCACAATATTCCTATAATATTCAACATGAGATAACAATAAAAGAGCTTTACAATACAAAAAAAAAGAAAGGTGAAACATTCCTCTCATTTTTACAATGATGGTGAAGGTTGTTTGCTAGGTATCCACATTCCTTACCTAAAGAGGAAAATATGAAACTATCCATTGACAACGTAACTGCTGAGATGAGCTACAACCTTGAACTACAATGCCCACCTACATTTGAGAAAGTGATTGAAAATGGGCTCAAGATTGAGGAAGATTTGGTCAAGAGAGGGGTAATAAAACACTACAATGAAGGATCAAATAATAAAAACTCCTTGAATCACTATAACAACACTGATAAACCAAAGTTTTGGCAAAAAAATAGAAATACTGGTAACAATGATGCTGCAAATGAAACACAAAATGTGAAACTGATATTTAATTTGATGGAAACTACTTCAAACACCAATGAAAACAATGACCAAAACATCAATCAAAGTGTGAATCAAAACAATAACCTGAACAATGGTGAATCTAAACCACAATCATATAAAAAAACATCAAATCGAAGAAGATTCACACCATTGGGACAAACACTAGAATCAACAATGAAAGAAATTCTGACACATAGACTTATCAAATTACCTGAAGCAAGAAACTGGGAACCAAGAGTCAAGCCATCTTGGTGGAATGATACCAACTACTGCGACTTTCATAAAAACAAAGGGCACAAGACAAACGATTGTATGCAGTTGAAACATCTAGTACAAGATTTGATTGATAAAAAGACAATATTTGTAGAAGGATATCAAGCCAACAATGATCATGGTGCATTTAAAAATCCTTTACCAAATTATGAAAGGGAGAATCTTCTTCTGCAAACAGTAAAGGTAAAAATGTAAACTACATTTATGACAACATTATTCATTGTATTTCTATGGTTGAGAATAATGATGCTGCTGGTAATCAAACTAATAATGTTGGAAATAATGACATCATACCATTAAATTTGATCCCAAACATGGTCCCATCAAACAATCAGATTAATGTAATAAAAATTAGGGAAAGGCAAGATTCCTAACCAATCAACGCGACAACAAGGGGGCAATCCAAAGTAATATTGAAAGGAGTTCCATCTAAAAACACTACTATCCCATCAAATAAGTATAACATTGTTGATCAACTACAAAAAATACCAGCCCAAATATCAATATTAGAACTCCTTAAAATCTCACTGTCGCATAAGGAAATTTTGGAACAAGCTCTTGTAGCCAACACGGTACCCAATAATCTGGAAGTTTGTCAATTCCAGGCTATGGTGGGACACTTAGCATGCCTCACTACCTATCATTTTCTGAACAAGATGACATATCACTTACTCATCCAAACAATGATGCACTTCACATTGAAGTCTTAATCCAAAAACACCGAGTAAAACACGTATTAATAGATGGTGGAGTTGGTTTAAACATTTTCACTTTAAAATTGATCTATGCCCTAGGATATTCTGATAATTGTATTGATGCTAGAAGGAAAATCACAATAAAATCCTATGACGAAGAAGAGAAATCCTCCAAGGGATTGATCGTGTTTCCTATTCAAGTAGGACCAATTGTGAAGAATATAGTTTTCCAAGTATTAGACAAAGAGCTGACTTATGATATACTTTTAGGACATCCCTAGATTCATGAAATGCAAGTAGTACCTTCAACTTATCATCAGTGCTTAAAGTTTCTGGTCAATGGACAAGAAGTCACTATTTCAGCTGACTACAACAATCCCCAATATTGTAGCACACTTAAAACAACTCAAGACACTTTTGTGCCCCATAATAGGGAAGCAAACAATTCTAGTTCATCCAACAGTGAAAGGCAACTAAATGTTGTGTCTAAATGGGTTGAGAAAAAGGACCAGTCAAAGGATACAAATATTGCCAATTCTACTCCATCACACAATGAAGATCAACTGGATTCTCTATCATAGCAAATCAAAGGAAAGATCCAGTTAAAAGACAAAGGAATGGGAGAGTATTCCATTGAGAAATATTTATGTCTTTCACAATTGCTGCCATCTCCAAGATCATATAGGCAACCATCAACATTAACACAACAATCATCACAACCTACCATGCTTTTGGATGATAGATTTGTAAAGGTAGGTACTTTAGAAGACAAATCTAAAGATAAGGCCATCCTCAATTGGCTCTACAAAGATGAGAAAGCATCTACATTGACAACTATCAACATAAAAGATAGATCAATATGGAAAGGGAAAAACAATACTAGAGAAAATGGGGTATGAAGGACAAGGACCTATTGGTAAAAAAAAAGAGGGAATTGTAGAACCCATTCAACCTCTCACACTTCATTCAAAGGAAAAAATGAGACTAGGTTATAAGAGGAAACAAAAAAAGAAACCACTCATATAGTTGTTGAATGAATCCTTCAAATGCAAGATAGTTCTAAAACAAATTCCAATGAGTATGAGTGGGATTCATTATCTGAAGAATCATATAAGGACATACAAATTGATGTCATAAAAGAGTATGCACCCACACATGAGGTGGTACAAAGCTCAGGGACTAGACCCCTTGTATTTGGATCATAGAATATCGATGACTCAAGTGAGGATGAACAAATATCGAGTGAGATAGATGACTTGGAGGAGAGTAATATCATAGACCTCGACATCGCTACTAGAAACTTTGACAACATTTCTATCAGAACCCTCACTGTCATTGACCTTAGCCAATCTGATGACCTTTTACCCTTAATACATCCTAAACTTATTAACTCAAAACCAACTGAACCTATCAATGTACCTATATTTGCGAATGATGATGCTATCATTAATTTTGTTTATGGTGACAAAACTGACACAAGTTCTAATCACAAATCTCATAATGACGATTGGAGTTAGGAGGGTGTCAAATATTTTAGTTACAAAATTAACAACAGGAATAATAGATCTAATGGTGAAAACCATTTAATGACAACATTAGATCTCAAAAAAGTAAAAATAAAGAAGGTATCTGATAGTGAAAACCTCTCTAAGGCACCGAAAGATGGGATATTTGACACCCTTCTAGAAAACCATCATGAAAGATCATCAGTATTGGTGGAGTTGACATAGTCTATCAATCTGGGCACAATAGAAAAAACAAAAACTCTACATTTGGCAGCATCTATGACTGAACAGGAAAAGACTAAATTCACCAAGTTCTTTGAGGACAAATGCATTAACTTTGCTTGCTATTACTTTGACATGCCAGGTTTAGACCTAGATCTTATAATGCATCATTTATCTCTACCATCTGGAATAAAACTTGTGAAACAAAAACTAAGGAAAATGCATCTGCATATCGCCTTGTTGGTTAAAGTAGAACTGAAGAAGTTGTTAGATGTCAAATTCATTAGATCTATTGATTATGCTGAGTGGACTTCTAATATTGTACCTATTTCTAAACTAGATGCTAGTATCATAATATGTACTGACTTCAAAGATCTCAATAAGGCATGCCTAAAGGATGATTTTCCTTTGCCAAACATTGACATTATTGTGGACTTAACAACAAGACACACCATGTTACCACTAATGGATGGATTCTCAAGTTACAACCAAATAAAAATAGCACCAGAAGATCAGGAGAAAACAACATTCACATGTCCATGGGGAACATTCTGTTGGAACGTCAGGCCCTTTGGTTTGAAAAATGCAGGAGCTACATATCAACGAGAAATGACCACCATTTTCCATGACATTATTCATAGCTTTATGGAAGATTACATGGATGATATATTAGCAAAGTCATATACCAGAGAAGGACATCTAGAGATCCTAGATAAAATCTTCACTAGATTAGAGAAGTTCAATGTCAGATTAGATCCTACGAAATGTGTGTTTGGTGTTATATCGACAAAACTTCTAGGATACATAGTTTCAGAGAAAGGTATTGAAGTGGATCCTGCCAAGGTCAAGGCCATAATGGAAATGCCGCCACCAAATAATATTAGTCAACTATGGTCTCTATAGGGTAGGCTACAATCAATCATGAGGTTTATCTCCCAATTAGCAAGAAAAAGTCATCCATTCAATCATTTGCTACATAAGAATGTAGTTTTCAAATGGGATCAAGAATGTGAAACAAATTTCAATAAAATAAAGCAATATATGATCTCACCACCCATACTAATTCCACCTACAAAATATAGACCATTATTACTATACATTGAAACAACTGAGATTTCATTGGGTGCTCTATTAGCACAGGAAGATCCTGCGAGAAAGGAACATGCTATCTATTATATTAGTAGGACTTTAAATGGTTATGAGATAAATTACACCTTCATCAAGAAATATTGTTTGGCAGTGGTATTTTCTACTCAGCAGTTGTGACATTACATGTTAACCCACACAGTCAAACTCATAACAAAGATTGATCCACTAAAGTATTTACTCAGCAAGGCTTCCCTAATAGGAAGATTAGCCAAGTAGGTCATGATCTTGAGTGAATTTGATAGCGAGTATGTAGATCGAAGAGCCATCAAGGGTCAAGTGATAGCTGATCAGTTAGCCGAAGCTCCACTAACAAATGATCATCCAATGAGCATCGAGTTTCCTGATGAAGACATTCTTACTATGACAACACAATAATAGATGCTTTATTTTGATGGGTCCTACACACAATGTGGATCCGGTGCAGGAATTTTTTTTGTTACACCTTAAGGACATACCATCCCAAAGTCCTACAAAATCATGTTTCCATATACAAATAACATAGCTGAATATGAGGAATTAATCATTGGCATGAAGGTGGCAGTTGAATGGAAGATCACAAAGCTACAAGTATATGGAGATTCACAACTAGTCATTAATCAGGTAAATGATGAATATCAAACCAAAGATGAGAAGTTGATGCCGTATAAGAAAATGGTGGATGATTTCAAAAATTACTTTGTGGATGTTAAGTTTGAACAAATTCCAAGGAAAAACAAGGCTACTGATGCTATGGAGACAATTGCTTCTCTCTTGGAGATACCAGAAAAGGAGGTTGTTATGAGTTTATGGTCGAACAAGTGTCTAATCCTGCTTATGATCATCCTGAATTTCAAACCATATGCCATTTAGTTGAAATTGAATCCTCAATTTATGGAAAGAACTATGCTTACCTAAAGACAATATCCTTCCTCCCGATCTTTCTAGAAACCAGAAACACAACTTCATTCGCCAAACCACACGACATACCTTAATTGCAGACATACTTTACCGTCGAGGTCTAGATGGTACTCTTCTTCGGTGTCTAGAACATAACGAGTTTGAGACAACTTTACATGAGCTTCATGAAGGTATTTGTGGAACTCATTCAAGTGGACTAACCCTAGTGAAGAAACTTCTTTGTTTGGGGTATTATTGGCCGAATATGGAGAAGGTGTCTTTTTAGTTTGTTAAGAAGTACCAAAAATTTCAAATCCATGGCAACCTAATCCATGCACCAACACAAGAATTGCATCCGTTCAATTCAACATGGCCTTTTTGTCAGTGGGGACTAGACCTAGTAGGAAAGATTAATCTGTCATCATGCAATGGACACAAATTTATAATCACAACTACAACGTACTTTACAAAGTGGATAGAAGCTGTTCCCTTGACAACAATCATTGGAAAACATATTTCTTCTTTCATACTAAATTACCTCATCTGTCGGTATGGTATTCCTCAGTCCATTGTCATAGACAATGGTAGACCTTTTAAGAATCAGGATGTTTAGGAACTGTGTGAGAGGTTTCATATCCAACATCATTTTTCAACCCCATATTATCCTCAAGGAAATGGCCAAGCAGAGGCCTCAAACAAAACTATTTTGAAAATCCTAAAGAAAATAATCAATGATGCTGGACATGATTGGCACATTCAACTAAACCCTGCTTTGTGGGCATACCGAACCAACATTAGAACACCTACATGAGCTACACCATATGCCTTGGTCTATGGATCATAGTCCATCTTGCCTATTGAGGTTGAGATACCATCAATCCGCGTGTCATTGAAGGGAATTATATTAGATGAGGATTACATAGTGTCTAGACTTCAAAAGCTGGAATTGTTGGATAAATGTCATCAACAAGCTGTGAACCACTTGAAGGCATATCAATAGAGGATGTCTAGAAGCTACAATCATAGAGTAAAACCTAGAACATTTTAGGTTGGTGACTTGGTCTTAAAAGAAAATCCTCGAAATCAACAAGATAGAGAAAAGAAAGGGAAGTTTGAACCTAACTGGCTAGGTCCCTTTATGGTTAAATTAGTCTATGGATCTGGAGCTTATTAGCTGACTACACCAGAAGGAGATTTGTTTGATGAACCTATCAATAGTATCCATCTTAGGAAATTCTACACTTGATTCATCTAGTGCATGGTTACGGTCAAAATGGTCACCTTCATGAAAACCTGACAAACATGCGTCTTGGTGATAGAAAAATACAAAAAACAAATAAGAATAGAGAAAAATACAAAAAAAGTAAAAAATATGAAAGAGTGCAATAAAAACACGTAGTGAAAACCTGGAAATAGGCGCTACTTGTGATTTAAACTAGCTTTTCCATCTATTAGATGCACATGTATTGGTCATTCCATTTCACCATCATTTTGCCTATCATTTGGAGGGAAACCTCATGTACATATCCTAACAATATGGTTGTGTCTCACCCTAGCTTGGGGGAAAAATCTTGAACTCACTGGGGGAAATAAACTTTGAGCTTAATCAAAAAGAAAAACAACAGTATGGAAATGAAGCAAACACAATGATCATAGGGAAACTCAACATTGAAAATACATCAAATATCAAAACATTTCAGAAAATTAACCATCCATATCAAACAACTGAAATCAAATTAATCAAAATGACTTAGGATGGATGATATTCTTTTGAATCATGATTTTATCGCTTTTTCTTGAATATTCAAATGTTGTACTTTGATTTTTGTTATCATTTATTTGGAGCAACTCGATGATGTATTGAACTAGAGAAGCTAGGAAGGAGAATGTTATTTTCTTTGTCTGTTGTCTGTGAGTTGATCATTATTATTGTGTGAATTGTCGCGAGACGTGCTCTACAAAGTATCACTGATGACATTCTGAATTCACGTAGGAAAATGATTGATTCTTATCTATTTATGCAAGAAATGCTCATGTCATCTCAGTTTAATTATACCTAGATGCTTGTGTTAACTTGCAATATCAAAAATCATGAAAGTAGTACTCAGGTCATCATTGGTCTAAATTATACCATTGATTCTTGTACTCACTTTCAACATTTTAAATGCTCAATGATGATAAAATCATGATAAATGGACTATTAAGATGACAACATTTGCATATGTAGATTTGCATGGTTAAATTAGATTGCATTCACATTATTTTTGCATCTACATTATAGGTTTTCTAAGGCTGGTGAATCAATAACATGATAGAGCAATCATAAAATCTCTAACTGAATAAGTGTACATCATCAAGATTTAGTACATTAATCAATCCTATACTGGGGCATATCAATCAAAGCTGATAAACCACATCAACTGATGATATCTATATTGGCCTACACTAGATACAGAATCATGTCCCACATCTTTGGGAAGAAATCTAAAATCCTCCTATGATCATAAAATATCACAAATCAACAATGTTATTGATCAATCTATCAATGAACCTTTCCTATCATGAGGTCAATCAATCAATCTATCAATGAACCTCGCCTATCGTGAGGTCAATCATCAATATATCACTGATTCTTGCCTATCATGAGGTCAATCAATCAATCAATCTATCATTGATCCTCACCTATCATGAGGTCAACCATCAACTATCACATCAACGTCATCAAATCAATCAACTAAACACGATCATCAAACATCAAACACAAGGAGGCAACATAAGGCATCAATTAATCAATTTGACAGGCTCAATCTTCTTTTTCAGGAGATAAATCATTTTTGAATCATAAAATTTTGAGATCATCATCAAATCATTATAAAATCAAAAAAGTCATTGATTTATCTCCCGAGGGGGCATATATCCATCATCACTTGAAAATCAATGTTTGGGGCATACTAAATTTTTTTCGTCAGTACTAGCAACAACAACAACATTTTCTTTGAATCAATGCGTAAACACATCACTTCAAAGAAGGGAAAAATGTATACACCTAAAAATGGTCTAGATAATCTAATTAATCAAATACAATTTATTTGATTAATTGACTCATTTAATTCATCTACTTATAAATAAATAGAAATATTTATTTCTATAGTTCACTTCTAATTCTTCTATCTTTATCATATTATTTCATCTTAATTAAATAAACAAATTCAAATACCTTGTTTTATTTAATTATCTATTTTCTTTCATCTAAATTAAATAAAAAAGTTCACATACTTTGTTTTATTTAATTACCACATTTCTTCCATGTTTATTTAATAAACATATTTCTATAGTTTATTTTATTAAATCAAATATCCTCTTTTGCTAATTTGAAAAAATCCAATAATTCAATTAAAGCATATTTCTATAGCTATTTCCTCTTTTCACTCATCACATCCACCAAAAAAATTAGATATTTTATATCTAATTAATTCAACTCAGCCTTCACGGATAAATTTGGAGACAAATTATAGAAAAAATGGAAATCAATTTGAATTTCTTCCATTGATCATTCCTATCCCCTGGAAGAATATTTTTATGGGGGAGAAAAATCTCCATAATCTTCTCTGGCTTCTTCATCCTTCACCATTGAATCTTTCAAATCAAATCCAAACCCTTACCTGCTGCCACATCAGAAATATACTATTGAGAATCTATAAATACAACCTCTTTCCACAGGAAAAGGATCCCAACTTTGTGCAATCTTACTCTATAAAAATAACATTAGAAGCAATAGAGCAATTGAGCATTGAGAAAATAGCAATAGTAATAGCAATCATATAGCAATCATAATCATGGCTTTTGATTTAGTTGCATCTTAGTTTACAATAGTTTGTTTTATCATTTTCATGTCATTATCAGCTACAGGATTACATCATATCATTTTAGCAATCATTACATAGGATTAGATTCCTGCATCTTACATCATCTCATTCTCTAGATTGAAATTTTAATATTCATAGTGCTTACAAAATTTGAGAGCCCCTGTGGTTTAATAAATCTTTGGAGATAGAGAGCAATGAGATACTTTTGAGAGATTTCCTGCTTTAATTATATTAATTGTTGTTTAAATCTCTTGATATAATGTCTTATTGATTGTGCTTGTTATTACATTACACATATTTTACTCACACAAGGACTGTTGACATAGGAAAGAGATCAACACCATCATTCCTCATTCAAAATTGCAAGTCCTTAATCACAATTGTGAAGAAATGCAGAGAAAAAATATTTATCCCAAAAACCTTTGTAAGCAACACTATAAATCCAGTTCCCACACTAGTGAACATAACTTATTTTGTACATCGATCCAGAAGCCAAAATTCTAGATATAAAAACTCTAAACACCTCTAACCAATATATCCAAACCATACAAGCAAATATTCAAACTGGAAGAAATGCAAAAAAAAACCATAACACCTATGCAACACCCTATTTCCTCCTTTTATCAAATTTCTCAATATCCTTAACATCTTTATCACTACCACAACCATAACCAAAAGCTTATCAAAGCAACACCAGAGGTTAACACTAGTAACTTAATTGATGAAAACATAATGCAACTAATCAAAGCAATAATATCTCTCAACCGCTACATAATTGACACCAATGATAACACAAAGCTCATTGAAATCAATGAAAAAACCTTCATACTTGCAACAATCTACCCCTTTTTCATTGATGTCAACACAAGATGTGAAAAACCATCAAAGATAACATGTAGACTCATTTTTTTGATTAGACAACCTAAGTAACATTCCTGCACTCTCTCCTTACAATAATCTCTCCCCCTTCCAACTTTCTTTTTCACATGCTTCACTCTCCCCTTGTATAGATTGAATTTTTCACATGACTCTCTCTCCCCGTTTGACATCAATGGAAAATGATAAAATGTTTTTTCATTGTTCTCCCTCTTTGTAATTGAACCAAGATACTTGCTATTTCTTTAAATACTCCCCCTTAGGAGTACATACCAACCAAGTCAAAAAGCTCTGCAAAATGACAACACTCACTCCATACTGCAATAATGTCACTACCTACTCCCCCTAAGAGGTAGCCACCAACATCAGTCCAGAAAAAGAATAAATCCACAGATCCACTAGACTGATACATCCCCATATGCATCTAGTTCAAAGAAGGAGGGGTAATAACCCCAAACATCTCCTGAAGATACTCGAAAGTATCCTTAGGAAGAGCCTTAGGAAATATATTAATAAATTGATCCTTTGTAGGTACATATTCAAGCTTCACTTCATTGTCTACAACCTTCTCTCTCAAAAAGTGAAATTTGATTGAAATATGCGTTGTCCTTGAATGCATCACTGGGTTCTTTGAAAAATTGATTGCACTTGTATTATCATAGAAGATAGAAATAGGCTCATCATACACCACTCTAATATACTTCAATATTTTCCTAATCCACAATACCTATGTGCAACAAGATGCTGTTGTAATGTACTCAATGTCTATAGTAGATAAAGAAATTGAATCTTGTTTCTTGCATATCCATGACACCAATCTACATCCAAGAAAGAATACACCACCACTTGTACTTTTCCTATCATCCACACAACTAACCCAATCTACATCTATGTAAGCACTCAATGTGAAATTAGTATCTTTAGGATGCCACAAGCCATAATCCAGAGTGCCCTTCAAATATTTGAATATCCTCTTTACTACTGGAACATGCATCTCTTTGGGATCTTCTTGAAATCTAGCCACATGACAAACTACATGCATGATATCTGGTCTAGTAGAAGTTAGATATAGCAATCCACCAATCATATATCTATACTTGCTTTGATCAACCTTAGGGGATTCATCATCCTTACTTAGTTTGCAACCAGTAGTCATAGGAGTACATACTAGTTTGGAGTCTTTCATTCCAAACTTCTTCAACATTTCTTTAATATAATTTGATTGAGAAATGAATATACCTTTATCTATTTGATTTATTTGTAGCCCAAGGAAGAAATTCATCTCCCTAAACGTATACATTTCAAACTCTTTCTACATCTCTTCTGAAAATTTCTTGCACATAGCTTCATTGCCTCCAAAAATTATGTCATCAACATACACAACCACTATCAAGATTTGATCTTTCTCAACCTTAAAGTAAAGATTACTATCTATGGTGCCTTTATTGAACCCTTGCTATATCAAATATCTATCTAACCTTACATACAAAGATCTAGGAGCTTGCTTTAATCCATGCAATGTCTTCTTCAATCTGTAGACAATATTAGGTTTATCTGAAAACTGAAATCCTTCCAGTTGTGGTTGCAAGTATAAAGGTGTTGTCATGATGTCAACGGTATGTCAACAAGTTGTTGTTATCATTGATGTCAATTATGTGTTGAGGAAGGTTACTACATGTTGTTGTAGTTGGTGTATGAATGGATTAACATTGTGTGTACATGTATAGTTGAGATATTGAGGAAGTTTTGTGAGTACATGGAGCTATCTTTATGTTGTAGTGTCTGGAGATGTGATGGGATGAAGTAATGTGCTAAGATGGTGGCTCTAGTACTTGGTTTCCAAGTGATTTTGAGAAAATTTGATAAACAGAGTATTCAGTGATGTGCAAGTGTTCTAAATGTGCTCTGAGATGTGCTTTGTGTTTCTTCTATGTTTATCTTATGCCTATAGAGATCAGATATTTTGTTTGAATTTTTTAGTGGCTTCTATATCCAGAGTTTGGAGTTCTGGATCACTGTGCAGAGTGAGATATATTCACCAGTATGTGAATTAGGTTTTTTAGTGTTGTTTTTTGTGGTTTGGGTGAAATGTATTTTCTCCACATTTCTCTATAGTTTTATTTAAGGTTGTGTGGATCTAGGAAGTTTCTTATAATGTTTGTATCTTTTAGAATTCAAGGTTTCACTTGATTTGGTATAGTTTAGTGTGTGTTTCATGCATCGGTATGCATATGAGGTTAACCAAATGTTTTGGGTTGAAGTCTTTCTATGATACAAGTTTGGATGAAGTCTTTATTGGATCTTAAGTAGTTTGTGGATCATTCTAGATCACACTCAAGTGAATTTTTTTGTTCAAAATTTTTAGATTGATTTAAGGAAGCGTCTACTTAATGTTTTATGGTGTTTGCATGGGTAATGACTGACCAAGTGTTAACACTACACACAAAGCTTGTGGAATAATGTTGAGGTGTGTTAGGACATATTTGGGTCCTAAATAAGGATTTATATGGGTCTCCTTCATTCCTATCCATCACGAGAATGTTTAGGTACTGACCTAATTTGAAATTTCAAATGTAACAGATAGTTGCCAACCTTGGAGAAGGTTTTCAAGGTTGAGGATGATATAAATAAGAATGGTATTGATTGTTAGATGTAAGATAGAGGTGTGTTATGCGAGTAATGAAAATTGCAGAAGTGTAGAGTGTGAATTTGAGTAGAGTACTATGAACTTCAAAGTGTTGGATTCCTGAATGCAGTGAGTTGAAGACAACCACAATATTTCATGCAAGGTTGCAAAAGTGTTGAAGAATTTGTGGTGGATTCCTTGTTGCATTGAGAAGTTTTTCTTTGTGTAACATTTCTCTTCTATCTTCTTTGTTTCTTTTTGTGGTAGTGAGTCCTAGTTGTGAGCCTTTTTGGATAGTGTTGTCATGTCTTATTCTAGCACTGAGCCCTTGTACCAGTTTTGCAATTACTTTATATAGTGAGGTAATCCTCACTATTTTTTTTCCCTCATTAGGTTTTCCATGTAAATTTGGTGTTCTCTTGTGTACATGGTGTTGTTATTTCAGTTTCTGTTATATGTATTTAATGACTAATCACTTTAACATAATAAGGGTTTAATGAATGCACGTGGATTTGATTACTAGTGAGGGTTTTGATGTTCTAATTTGCTACAAATGATTCACCCCCCCTCAGTTGTCTTGTTCATTCAAAAATTAGTATCAGAGAAAGGTTCCTTGGGGAATATCTTAACCACTTGAGGTAGATTTGAGATGGAAAACAAGTTTGATTTCCCTAGATTTGATGGCATAGGCTATGCATTCTGGAAGACAAAGATGGAAGGATATCTAGCATCATACGGGTATGAGATTGAAAAGGAAACATAGACTCAATATGTTTCACTTACAAATGGTCCAAGCACAAGTGGAGAGATCAAGGCACATGAAATAAATGGTAAGGAAAGATTTATTATTATGAATAGTATTTCAAATTATAAATTGCTAAAAGTTATGAATCTTAAGACTGCTAAAGAGGTTTGGGAAAAGATTGAAAGTATTTATGAAGGAAATGATAAGGTCAAACAAGAAAAGATATAGAATTTGAAGGAACAATTTGAGACCCTATGAATGTCTAAAGATGAAACAATTACAATCTACATGCAGAGAGTTGATGAGCTGGTAAGTGCAATGAGAGGTCTAGGTACACAAGTCAAATAACTTAGAGTGGTAAAGAAAGTTCTTAGATCTCTTCCTAATTATTACAATGAAAAATGTATTTGATATTGAGGAAGTTGTAAATTTTAATACTTATTCTAGAGATCAATTGCTTGGTACCCTAACTTCATTTGAAATGAGAAAACTTGGTTTGAAAAATGGTACAAAAGTAGAGACTTCTTTCAAGGCTAGAAAACTAGAAAAGGTTGAAGATTCAGATGATGAAGATCTGTATGATGTGGAAGCTAACCTTATAAGAAGAATGAAAATGACACTGGTAAGTACAAAGGTAAACTACCTTTCAAATGTTTTAACTATGGAGAAATATTTCACTATGCTTCAAGATGTCCAAAGAGAGCTATGAACAATAAAAATAAGGAGAAAAAAGGAAAGATGATTAAGAGAAGTTACCATGTTAGGAAAGATGCTAGTGTCTCTGATGATGAATTTGATTATGGAGATGATGATGAATTCTTGTTCTTAGCCTTAACAAATGAATCTGATTATGCTAACTCTAAAAGTTGTGTGAAGGAAAGTGTTCCAAAGAAGAAGGATAAGGTTGAAGGTACTTTGGTTTCTGATTTTCATGCTAAATAGGATAAGAACTATTGGGTTGTTGACAATGGATTCTCTAATCACATGATCAAATAAAAAAGTAAGATTGTTAAACTTGAAAAGTATGATGGAGGATTAGTTAAATTTGGAGATGATTTAGGAGACAAGATTTGTGGACTAGGTTTAATCAGTTTTGATGGAAAGCATAATACTAAAGATGTTTACTATGTTAAAGGCTTAAGGAATAATATTTTGAGTTTTGGAAAAATGTGTAGAAAAGGGTATAATATTGTGTTTAAGGATGAAAAATATGAGATCAAAAAAGGGTCTAGAACCATGATTGCTACTGGAAAGAAGACAGATGGAAACATCTATCAACTCAAGGGTGTTGATGGTCATTGCTTTATGTCTTAAATTAATGATAGTTGGTTATGGCACTGGAGGATGTGTCACATGAATTTTGATAATTCTATTAGAATCAGTTCATTTCATACAGTAAGAGGCCTACCAAGAATCACAAATCCTATCAATGCCATTTGCAAGAATTATCAATTTGGGAAATAATCAAGGATTAGTTTTAAGGGAAAGGAATTAATACATACAGATATTTGTGGTCCTAAAAGGGTGAGAAGTCTTCAAGGTGACAAGTATTTCATGCTTTTGATTGATGATTACTCTAGAATGACATGGGTTACTTTTCTTTGAGAGAAATCTAATGCTCTGGATAGATACAAAGCATTTAAAGCTATTGTAAAAAATGAAATAGATTTGAAAATTAAATGTTTGAGGTCTGACAGAGGTGGAGAATTAATCTCCAATGAGCTTAACATGTTTTATGAAGTTCATGGAATAAAGAGGAACTTGTATGCCCCTATAAATCCTTATCATAATGGAGTGGTTGAAAGGAAAAATGTGATTGTTCAAGAAGTTGCAAGGAATATGATAAAAGAAGCTAAGTGTAGTGTAGTAAAATTCATACCCTTGCATTTTCACACTTGTTTGGGCCCGCCTTGCTTTATTTATCCCTATTTATGTATTAATTGGTCCTATTTTGCATCCACAAGTTCAATGAATTATATCCTTTTTTGGCTAATCTCGACATACTCCAATAGATAAATGATAATTTAATGATTTTGTTTGAGTGTCTTTGATTTTTGGGTCGGGACTAAAATGCCACCTAGGGCGTCTTTGTCCCCCAAAAGTCTTGGGACCCTAATTTTGAAAGCACCTAAATTGGTCCCTTCTTGGAGTTTGTGCCCTGGGTTTCATGCCTCAAGACTAAGATGCCACCTAGGGCGTCTTAGTCCTCCTTGGCTTATTTTTGGGATTTAATTTCAAATTATGGAGGGATTTAGCCTCCTTTAATTAATTAATTCATGTGTCAGCTTGGTGTGGTGTAATTTCGGGATATTAAGCATAGATAAGTATAAATACAAGGTTCCTTCTCTCATATTTTTACCTAGAAAGATAACAAGCAATCTAACTGAAATGGTGGAAATTTCATGTGTGTGTGTACTCTCTTTCACTTCTAGGGTTTTGGACCTAAAAGGAGAGAGACAACAACAATTTTCAACCTTTCACTTAAGAAGAAACCCTTGAGATTTCAATGCAAAGGAGATTGAAATCTAAAAAAGGAGGGTTCTAGGGATTGAATGATATCTAATGAGGGGTTCACCACCAAGTGTAAACTTGAAAAAGAAAATGTTGGAAAACACAATGTGATATGCAAAAAAAATACTAAATGACCTAGAGAAATGAATAAAATGAAGTAAAAAGTTATGAAACTAGAAGTGTGCACTTGGAAGATTGAAGATGGAAGAATGGAGGTCTAGATCATTGAAAAATATGCTATTGAAGCTGACTGGGACTCATACTCCAGGTTGGGCAAATCAGTCCACTTCTGCTTTTCTAGAAATTTTGAAGTGGATTATGCGCCTCTCGATTTTCTCTATTCTTCTTGACTGATTTCCAGATCCGAAACTATAGAATTCCACCTATAGGTCTTCTCCAAGTTTCTCCTAGGTTTGATGACAACTTTGGAAAATTTTAAGGACTTGACAACTTTTCTCCAACTTGACTTTTTGGAAAATCTACAACCTAGCTCTGCAAATCACACATAAGAAGAGGGAAAAATGTTGTGGGGGTTAGTGAAGAGGGGTTTTCCCTGGTCAAACCCCTTATTGGTAATTATTAAACCTTGAAATAGAATGAAATATGGAAAGAGAATAATGAATGAAAAAAAGACAATGTTGCAACTCACAAAACCCTTGCAATTAAGTGATACAAACATGTAAGTGATGGCTCCAATGGATGTAGACTTGGAATCTTGAATTCAATGCTTACTTGAAACACAAAACCCTACATCACAATTGTTAGCTCTAAAACAACATAATGCAAGCAATCTTTGACATGATGAAAGAAACTTGAACATGCTCTTGAATACTTGAAAATATGCCCTTGAAAGGCCTTGAATGCTCTTGTGAATGCTTAATGATCTCTTGAGAACTTTATTGCTTGATAGGATTTCTAGGTGAAAATATGAGAGAAATAACCTTGTATTTATACTTAATTATGGAAGAATTCCCGAAATTACAATACTATAAGTTGAAATCAGATCTAGGAGAATAAAATCCTGCCAGAAATTTGATTAAAATTTGAATTTTGGTCACACGGGACTCATTCGCCCAAGGTGGCGAATGAGTACCATCACATATAATGTATGAGACCAAAAATGAAAAGTGTGTAGAAATTTGTGAAACCTACATTGGGGCCAAAAATACCTAGGTGGGACTCATTTTCCCAAGGTGGTGAATGAGTCCCAAACACTAAATCTAGGCCACACAAGCTAGGAACACCTAAATTTTGATTGGTTATTGATTGGTGTCAGGATTATCCTAAAAAAGATGCAATAAATGAGGCTTATGGATGCAAAATAGGGCCAATTAAAGCATAGGAAATCCAAATTATTAATGACAAGCCTAGAGGAATGTGAAAGTTTGTTACAAAACTTTACAATACTCCAAATAAGATAAGGATTAGATTAATTATGATTAAAATTATATTTATTATGATTAATTAATTGATAGACCCTAGAAAAGTGTGAAAGTGTGTTACAACACTTCACAACACTTTTGCAAGGCACCATTAAATTCCATTAGTTCACAAGGGCCCAAGACCTAATGTGAATGTGTTATCCACATTACAACACTAAATCAAGGTAATATTAAGCCAAAATCCACAAGGAGGACCCAAAAAAGTGTGAGAAATGTCACATGACCCATTTTTTGACACTACATTTAGACCCCACTTTAGTGAGAGGATGAACCTACTTCAAACTCACACTAAAGTAGACAAACACACACCAAGAGGGGTTCCAATGAACTAGTGCTAGAAATATGGGAGGAAAAAAATCAAGAGGGGTGATCAATCCCCTAGGATCAAGATCCCATGGAAAACCAACTTAAGCATAAAGGAACACACATGAAAATGATAAAAAGAACAACAACAAGGCCAATCATACACTGCCAAAGATGAAAAAGAGAAAAGAAAATAAGTAAAAAGAATCCTATCAAGCTTTGATTTTTTGTCCATCACGATGTGGATCAGATCTAGGTTGTTTATCGAGAAAATGCATACTCACTCTGAGGTGACAGAACTCCTGGCTGTCCATTGGGTGAGAAGTTCTAAAAGGTGAGAAACATACATGCATGGATGGTATGCACTCACACACACACAAGTGGATATGGGGAAAGTAATGCCTCAAATTGGGATTCTCACTCAACCATACCAAAGTTATACCTTCTGATAACTTTAATAAGGTGCCACACAAAAATGACTTTCAAGCTTCATGAGGCAAGAAAAACTTTGTATGCTTGGAGCTCATGAAAAAACATGATGGATCCACAAACATGCAAGTTTTGTTATGCAAGGTGGCCATATAATTACAAATTAAAAATGTAAAAATAGGAAATGTTCAAAGGAGTCTTGCTCAGTTCATGCGAGGTCTTTAACTTAGGGAACATTGTGCCTAATGTCTCCAAGAGAGGACCAATCAGAGAATAAAAGATTCACAACTTAGGGGATGTAGTGTGTCACATGAAGCCACTAAGAGGAATGCAATATTATAAGAGAGATCATGATCCTAAAAGAAACTACACCCAATGTCATCCAAAAAGTGACAATCACATCGTATAAAGTAAGAAGGCTGCACCAAGAATGGAGAAAAAGGAAAAAATTGCAAAAGAATAATGTCAATGTATGCTCCCACTTTAAAGAAATTGCTACATACCACACCGTGAACAATTAATTTAAAGTAGCAAATGAAAAATGCAAACATGAAATAAGACATGAGAGACAACTTGGAAAGTCCTTATGCCAAGTCATATGTTTCCAAGTAAAGTTGCGTCATGCAAGAGAAAAGAAAAGGAAGGGGGTTGCCCACAAAATGAGAACACCAAACACATAAGGGATCTATGGATTTGGGGTCAGTATGTGCTTTGCTGCAATGTTTTTAGAGAGCTTGGAACTGTCATCATCCCCCAAAAACACATAGAACTGGAAGAATGACACAAAGAGAGTGAAGACAAAGAAAAACCTTTTGGGTCAACATGGAAGAGACATAGGATGTCTCGATGCCTTGCATCATCCCCAAAAGGAAAACATAAGACAAATGAAAAAGATAAGGTGAAAGAAAAAGGAAAATATTTTGGGTCAACATGAAGGAGACATGAATATCTCGATGCCTTGCATCATCCCCAAAAGGAAAACATAAGAAAAAGAGAAAGATGAAATGAAAAAGGAAAAGAAAAAGAAAGCCTTTTTGGTCAACATGAAGGATACATGAATGTATCGATGCCTTGCATCACCCCTAAAAGGAAAACACAAGAAAAATAAAGGAAAAAGAAATGCATGACATAAATAAGAATGAAGGTAAAAATAGAGGAATGTCACAAAGAGAGAGCATCAAACAAAATGTTACGAGGGATCACATTACACACATGAAATCACACAAATAAAATGAAAACGAAAAAGAAATAATGCGAAAGAATAGTAAGGAAAATGCAAGTTAACCTATGAATAGGTCATCCACCTCCCAATCATGTTCATTGTATACCAAAGGTGGGAAACTAGCCAAAGGGACAAGAGAAAGTACCGAACTAGGATAAGTACCCTATTCAAAACTCTATCTAGGAGATTTTTTGTTTAAGCTCATAAAAGATGAAAACAATGTGTTCAATTCATTATGCACCTCTTTGTTGATTTTAGCAGTCTCGTCATCCTCATCCAAGTTAATCACAATAGGAGGATGAATGATAATGTCTGTTGAAGAGTTCAACTCTTGTTGTGATTGTTGTATTGGGTCGTTTTGTTTCGGTTGGGTAGGAGGGTCATCATGCACTACTTCAATCAAGTTTGGATTTTTATTTTCTTTTTTTAACTCTTCATGTAATCTACGAGTAAGAGAACAATGTATATGCCTATGCTCTCTAGCACCTCTATTTATTTTGGTTTTATTTTCAAGTTGCGTTTGTGTAGGAGTGTGTTGATCAACCATAGGTTTCTTTTCTTCCCTAAGAGGAGGAATAGAAGGAACCATAGGAGGTTGTTCATCCACTTTCTCTTTGGATTTGTAAACTTGTTTTATCCTAGGAGGTGTGATAGGGTTGTTTTCATTGTCTCTTGGTCGTTTGGAAGATATGGGAAAAGTTTATGTTTTTGGTTGGTCTTGGTTGTTTGGTTCTTGTTTAGGATGAAGCATGGTTTCATCTAGGATGACAGGTTTGGATTTGGATGGGGACATGTTTTGGAGGGATAATTTTGCTATCTTTTTTTCCTTGAACTTTTGATAAGACAAGAAAAATAAGTCTTCTCTTTGCTTTATAGGTTCCATGGGCTCGGTCCAAAAGGAATCTAGGGAAAAGTTTCCTCTAGTGGAAAAAGGGTTAAAGCCGCTATGGTGAACAATGAATGTTTCATTGTCAAAAGGAAACTTTAAGCATTTGTGCACAACCGAAGGGACAACTTTCATGGAGCAAAGCCATGGGTGGCCTAGCTTCACATGAATTTGGTCTAACGATAGGATGATGGTGAATGTGACATCTAATTTTTTTGGTCCTATTTGCAATGGTAGGGTGATCGATCCTATCATAGGGCATGCAGAACCATTGCGTGTCTTGATCCATGCTTTTGATTTATCATATTGATCTTGATAAAGTTCATGCAATAGTAAGAATTCCTCGGTGATTACATTCTCTCCATAGGTGGGATCTATTAGTATCCCATTAGTGGATTTGTCATAGATACAGTCGGCTATGTAGAGAGGACCATCTGGTAAATTTTTAAGTATATCTTTAGAGGAGAAAGCAATATCAAGAGGAATCTTAGTTTGACCCTTACGAGGGATGACATCTATCACCCCTATCATTTCATCCATAGGATTGATATTGATAGGATTATTTAGAACATAAGCATTGTTTTCAACATTCATCACATCATTCTTTGTAGTTTTGCTAGCTTTGACAAATGAAACATTATGCTTGGGAATTGGGTTGGTAAAAATTTGCAAGTTTTGGTTTGGAGAGGCAATGAACTTATTGCCTTGATTGTTAACACCCCCAATGGATAAACAACCAAAATTAATGAGGTCTTGCACAAGATGTTTAAGACTCTTGCAATGTTCCGTGTCATGTCTATTTTTTCAATGATAGTGGCAATAATCATTTTATTTAAAGGTCGAGGGTAAAGGCTTGTTAGGGTTGAGTGGTTTGATGGGTGGAAAGGTAATCATTTTTTGCTCAAGGAGTTGGGACATTGTGTTATGAAGGGTATTAGGTAAGGGAGTAAATTGTCTCTTTGAATCTCCATAACTAAAGGGCATCATGGCTTTGACAACAACTACGTGGTTGTTGAAATTTGGAATTGTTTTTTGAGGGGGGTTGAATTGAAGGAACACTTTATTTTAGTTTCTAAAAGGTTGGGAATTGTTTTGGTTTACGGGTTCAGAACTTTCAATTTGGCTAGAGGTGGACTTTGTATCTTGACTACTAATAGAATTTTGATAATCATGAAGGGAAGTGAAAAGGTGCATGAAGGATGGGAATTTCATTATGGTCAGCTTGTATTGAATCTTAGTTTAAAATTTTTCTATAAACATATTTTGAAGGTGTGGGTCTAGAACCTTAACATCGATTTGGGAATAAAGCAATTGATAGTGTGAGATAAAATCAATTATCTTTTCATCCTCTTTTTGCTTGCATCTCATCAAATTGGCCAAGGTTATCTTGGGAGTCATGTGAACTTGGAAATGGTTTACAAATGCCTCAAAAAGTTCATTGAATGAACAAATTGAGTTGTTCGGTAAAGAAGAGAACCATTCCAAGGTAGTGTCTTTCAAGGACCTAGAATTTTTTTTTGCTAATAGTTTATCGTCAAGGATAAAGTCACTACATAAGGCGGTGTAGGCATTGACATGGTTAGAAGGATCTCCCTCCCCTCCATATTTATCAAATCTAGGTACCTCTACACCTTGTGGCATTGGTGTTCACAATATCTCCAATGACAATGGACTGCTTTTGACATAATATATAGGAAGACCATTTTGATTTTGGTTGATGGTGAAAATTTGCTTTTGAAGGGATCAAATAATTTGGAAAAGTTGTGTTATGAGAGGGTCATTGTTTGTGTTATGAGATGGAAGTGAAAGTGGTGATGGAGTGTATGTGGTCATAGGACAAGTGAATGGAATGCTTATAAGTGGTAAGGTATAAGATATAACTTGTGATGCCACATAGGAACTAGGGATGCTAGTAGGGATACCCAGGGAAGGAATCACTTTACTAACTTGTTTCATTGTTGTTGTGACTTGGGGAGTGGTATAGGTAGGGATTGAGGCTATGGTTGTGGGAGGAGGAATTTGAGTTCCTCCTTGGTTTGTAACACTGCTTGTGGGCAAAGAACAACTAGTGGTTGAGGGGAGATGCTTTCCAAAGATTTGAATTACTTTTTTCATGAGGTCAAGGCCATCATCCCTTTCAAGCATACAGTGAATGTTTTCTATTGTTGGAATTGTAGTAGTTGAATTTTTTTCAAGGCTTATGTCATGTTGTAAGTTTGTTAGGTCCTCATGAATGTGCATTATGTTTTCTTACAGGATGCTATAATTCCTTGTTTCAAATTGCATGGAATTTGAAGGCAAAGAGTTACTAAGGGTGTTATCCATGCCTAGTGTACTAGTGTCAATAGTAGGAGTGGAAGCTCTAGATAACCCAAGATCCACAATGATTGTGCTATCACAAGATGACAGGAGTCTCAAACTTCTTCTCACAAATGTATTAGCAATAGGACACCAAACACTCATGCAAAGGATACTAAATGTAGGGTGAATGCAAATGCAATGTAAACTAATAATAATGAAATGCTTGTAACTAAAATTCTAGAAAGTAAAACAAAAATGCAAAAAGAACAAAAAAAACTCAGAAAATGAAGAATGAATACCAGAAAATGAAGAGAAAATCATGCAGAGGGACTAATTTTTCCTAAGTGGTGAATGAGTCGAGGTACTGATTTTTTTAAAAATCTTCAAAAAATTTGAATTGGATTTTATTCTTTTAATGTTTTCTAATGCAAATATGAGATGCAAATATAGAAATTTACTAATTTTTAATGAAATTACAATGCAATAATGCAAGCTAAATGAGCTTTTCACTAATGCAAGAATTGAAACCCTAGAATGCAAATTAACCAATACAAAATGCAATGAAATGTTAAATATAGGATGTAAATGCACTCTAAGTCAGAAATATGATGTTCTAAATGTAGGTTCACCAAAATGAAATGGTGGAAATTTGGTGTGTGTGTGTGTACTATCTTTCACTTCTAGAGCTTTGGAACTAATGGGAGAGAGACAACAACATTTTTCAACCTTTCACTCAAGAGCAAACCCTTGAGATTTCAATGCAAAGGAGATTGAAATCTGAAAAAGGGAAGGTTCTAGGGATTGAATGATATCTAGTGAGGGGTTCACCACCAAGTGTAAACTTGGAAAAGAAAATGTTGGAAAACACAATGTGATATGAAAACAAATACTAAATGACCTAGAGAAATGAATAAAATGCAGTAAAAAGTTATGAAAATGGAAGTGTGCACCTGGAAGATTGAAGATGGCAGAATGGAGGTCTGGATCACTGAAAAATCTGTTGTTGAAGTTGAATAGGATTCATATGCTAGGTTGGGTGAATCAGTCTAGTTTTCAGGAAAATGTGTAGGAGCAGGTTTTAGCCAAAAGGGTATCCAAATATGTAAAGATCATGTTTAGGCCTATACAGTGAGACTCATTCTCCAATAGTGGTGAATCAGTCCACTTTTGCTTTTCTAGAAATTCTAAAGTGGATTATGTGCCTCTCAGTTTGCTATGTTCTTCTTGACTGATTTCTGGATATGAAACTACAAAATTCCACCTGTAGGTCTTCTCCAAGTTTCTCCTAGGTTTGATGACAACTTTGAAAACTTTTAGAGACTTGACAACTTTCTTCAACTTGACTTCTTGGAAAATCTGCAACCTAGCTCTGCAAATCACACACAAGAAGAGGAAAAAATGTTGTGGGGGTTAGTGAATAGGGGTTTGCCTTGGTCAAACCCCTTTTTGGTAATTAAACCTTGAAATAGAATGAAATATGGAAAGATAATGATGAATGAACAAAAGATAATGTTGCAAATCACCAAACCCTTGCAATTAAGTGCTGCAAACATGTAAGTGATGGCTCCAATGGATGCATATTTGGAATCTTGCTTGATGTTGATGAATCTTGAATGGAATACTTACTTGAAACACATAACCCTACATCACAATTGTTAGCTCTAAACAACATGATGCAAGAAATCTTTGACATGATGAAAGACACTTGAAGATGCTATTGAATACTTGAAAATATTCCCTTGAAAGGCCTTGAATGCTCTTGTGAATGCTTAATGATCTCTTGAGAACTTTATTTCTTGATAGGATTGCTAGGTGAAAATATGAGAGAAAGAACCTTGTATTTATACTTAATTATGCAAGAATTCCCGAAATTACAACACTACAAGCTGACATCAAATTTAGGAGAATAAAATCCCACCAAAAATTTGATTAAAATTTGAATTTTGGTCACATGGGACTCATTCGCCCAAGGTGACAAATGAGTCCCATCACACATAGTGTATGGGACCAAAAATCAAAAGTGTCTAGAAATGTGTGAAACCACTATCGGGGCCAAAAAGATCTAGGTGGGAATCATTTTGTCAAGGTGGCGAATGAGTCCCAAACAGTAAATCTAGGCCACACAAGCCAGGAACACCTAAATTTTGATCGGTTACTGATTGGTGTTGGGATTATCCTCAAAAATATGTAATAACTGAGGCTTGTGGATGCAAAATAGGGCCAATTAAAGCATAAGAAATCCAAATTATTATTGACAAGCCTAGAGGAATGTGAAAGTGTGTTACAACACTTTATAACACTCCAAATAAGCAAAGGATAAGATTAATTATGATTAAAATTATATTTATTATGCTTAATTAATTGATAAAACCATAAAAAAGTGTGAAAGTGTGTTACAACAATTCAAAACACTTTTTCAAGGCACCATTAAATCCCATTAGTTCACAAGGGCCCAAGACCTAATGTGAATGTGTTATCCACATTAAAACACTAAATCAAGGTAACATTAAGCCAAAATCCACAAGGAGGACCCAAACGAGTGTGATAAATGTCACAAGACCCATTTTTCGACACTACACTAAGCATCCAAGAATTCAAGAATTCAAGAGAAATTCATCAAGCATTTGGAGCCATCATCAATATTCAAGCATCATATCAAAGATCTTCTTGCATCATGTGTGCTTTTGTACTGACATTTGTGATGTAGGGTTTTGATTCAAGCAAGCAATTCAAGTCCATATCTATCAAGCACCCAAGCATTTCAAGATCCATATCCAAGCTAGTCATCTCACACAAGTTTGCAGACTTTACAACAAGGGTTTGGTGAGTTGTAGCATTGCATGTTGTTCATTCATCATTTCCCTTCATTATTTCATTTCATTTCAAGGTTTAATTACCAACAAGGGGTTTGACCAAGGAAAACCCCCATTCACTAACAATCAACAAGTTTTTCTCTTGCATGTTTTTGGTTGAAGATTTATATTGAAGACTTGAAGATCATTTGAAGTGCAAAGTTGCATTGAAAAGTTGTCATCTTCATGAAAACTCACTTATAGGACAAATCCAAAAGTTTCAGAACCTGAGATCAAAGAAGAATGAAGAGAAGACATCAAGCCTCAAGACCACATTTAGAGGTTCCTAAAATTCTAGACGAGACTAATTCGCCACCTAGGGAATCTTAGTCCTCCCAAAGATATTTTTTTGAACTTCTTCCAGATCTAGTTCCAGCATCCAAAGATTCTGCATCTGCCCCAAAAAATAGAAATGGGACTAAGGAAATAGTAAGGGTGTCTTTGTCCTCCCTAACATATTTTGACAACTTCTTTACATTTCTAGAATCCTCACAACATTTTTGGACTTCCTAGTTACACATATCCTAACTTGTTGCATTATTTCATCATTTTCATCCTTCATTTAGCTTGCATTATTAGGTTTTGTAGGTTGAATGCTAATTATTCATCTTTTTCAAGCATTTTCTTGGTGGTGAACCCCTAAGAGCTTAAATAATCCCCTCCTAGGTCTTCCTTTTTGAGAATTGACTCACCTTGTGAGGTTGATAGTCAATATAATTAGGGTTCCTTGGACATAGTTGAATGACCGAAGGAAAATAGAGTGGTTTAACCCCCACTTTCCATTTTCTTTGCGATTCACTAACCTACCAAAAGTCTGATGGAGAGAAGAAATTCATAGTATTGTTTACATAATTAATAGAGTTCAAGCAAAAGCTAACACAAAGAATCTCTATGAGCTATGAAGAAGTTCACATAATTAATGGAGAGAAGCAATTCATAGTATTGTTTACATAATTAATAGAGTATGGAAGGATTCCTAATGTCAAGTACTTTAGAGTATTTGGAAGAAAAAGTTATATAAAAAAAGATGAAGAAAGCTTAGGAAAGCTTGATGAAGGTATCTTCCTTGGATATTCTACTAAAAGAAAATCTTACAGATGTTACAATAAAAGGCCGAGAAAGATTGTTGAAATTGAAAATGTTAAGGTTGATGAAGATTTGTGGAATTCAATTTCTATAGATGGATATGTGTCAAATGAACCTTCTTGTGGAGAAGAAGAAGAAGAAGAAGAAAAATAAGTACAAAATGAAGAGGAAAAAGCTCTGGAAAAGACTCCTAAGACCCCTAAGTATGTGCAAAGAAACCATTCTGAAGAAAAAATAATTGGAGACAAGAGGAAAGGAGTATTGAAAAGAAGAAAAGCTGTTGAAGCTAAGGTAAATCTATGTTTACTTTCTAAAGTTGAACCTAAAACAAGAACATTAGATGAAGGAAATGGAAGAATAACTTATGTAGATTGAGAAAAATAAAACTTGGGAACTAGTCCCAAGTCTGGAAAACAAGAACATAATTGGAACTAAGTGGGTATTTAGAAATAAAATAAATGAAGATGGAGAAATGGTAAGGAATAAAGCAAGGCTTATGTGTAAGGGCTATTCACAAGTGGAAGGAATAGAATTTGAAGAAACTTTTTCCCCAGTGGCTAGAATGGAAGCAATCAATTTTTTTTTGGAATTTTCAACATATAAGGACTTTAAAGTTTATTAGATAGATGTGAAGTCTACCTTTTTGAATGGTGAATTAGAAGAAGAGGTTTACATGGAAAAACTAGAAGGATTTAAGTTATTAGATCAACTGGATATGGTTTGTAGATTGAAAAAGGAACTATATGGATCAAAGCAAGCTCCCAGAGCTTGGTATGCAAGATTGGACATATGTTTTATACAACAAGGATTTAGTAAAGGCACTACAAATAGTAATCTTTACTTCAAAATTGAGGAAGAAAAAATATTGATAGTAGTAGTATATGTGGATGACATTATATTTGGAGGTAATGAATCTATGTGTAAGAGATTTGTAAAAGAGATGTAAAAAGAGTTTGAAATGTCAATGTTTGGGGAGGTGAATTTCTCCCTTGGGCTACAAATCAATCAAACAGATAAAGGTATATTTATTTCATAGTCAAAATATGTCAAAGAGATGTTGAAGAAGTTTGGAATGGATGATTCCAAACTGGTATGTAATCTTATGGTGACTAGTTGCAAGTTGAGCAAGGATGATGAATCACCTAAGGCTGATCAGAGCAAAGATAGATCTATGATTGGAGGATTTGTATATTTAACTACTACTAGACTAGATATCATGCATGTAGTTTGTCTTGTGGCTAGATTTCAAGAAGATCCTAAAGAGACACATGTTGCAGTAGTAAAAAGGATATTCAAATATTTAAAAGGAACTCTGGATTATGGCTTATGGTATCTTAAGGATACTAATTTCACACTATGTGCATATATAGATGTAGATTAGGATGGTTGTGTTGATGATAGGAAAAGTAAAAGTGGTGGTGTATTCTTTCTTGGATGTAGATTGGTGGCATGGCTAAGTAAGAAACAAAATTCAGTTTCTTTATCCACTATAGAGGTTGAGTACATTGTAGAAGCATCTTGTTGCACACAAGTGTTATGGATGAGACATACATTAAAGGGCATCAGATAAATGTATGATGAGCCTATTTCTATCTTCTGTGACAATCTACAAGTGCAATTAACATTTCAAAGAATGTAGTGATGCATTCAAGGAAAAATCATATATCAATTAGGTATTATTGTCATTTTCATGCCCCCCTTTGATTCCCCATAATTGATATCCATTCTGAGAGATCCCCCATGGGCCATCTTGCATGTTTCATCCTTGAAGTTTTCCTAAATTTTGCTAAGTTCCAAAATTTTGGGTTTTTGGGCTGTCACTTACTTGCTTACCTTCATGCTTTCTCCATTGCTCCCTTCATCTTTTTCTTCTAAGTATTTTTGGTTTCGGCCTTTGGCCTTACCCTTTTCCCTTTACTGATTTCTTTAGTTAAGCCCTTGGCCTTACCTCTGACCATAAAAGCTCGATTGGTTTTCAAGACTTGTCTAAGTCTTGGCTTGTCAAAATTTGAGGGTCAGCCTTCCCTCTTTCCTCTTCCATCCTTGCTCCTTTCTTCTTCAACCTTTGGACTTTAGACTTCACCCTTCACACTTCCCTTTTCACCTCTTCCTTCTCCCTTCTCACTTTCATTATTTTCTTTGAAATTTTTGCTAAGTGTCAAATTTTTGGATTTCGGCCTTTGATCTTCCCCTTTACCTCTTACCCTTCTTTAGAAAGAGGTATTTCCTCTCCCTCACCTTTGGATTTTTGGGCATGGCTTCTTGAGATTTCCCTATCAAAAGACAGTGGGGTGTACACCGCTATACCGCAAGCTCCTTGATGCTTCATCACAGGGTAGCAAGATTCTTACTACTACACCGCAAGCTTTAAACATTGAGCCCATGGTACTCTGGGCTTACTCTTAACAATCTCTTATAGCTTACTACTCTACCACTTATCTTAATCCTTTTCGTTGTGGTATATCAGGATTGTTATCACACTGCCACTCTTCATGATCTTCTTCCTTGTGGGGTGGCAGGTTGTTCCCCGCTGTATTGCAGTATTCATTTTTTCTTGCCATAGTATTGTAGTTTAAGTTGTAATGGAGCTCTTTCATATTGAACGACCATGCCTCTAGTCTAACCATTTCCTCTTCTTTGTGCTCTTCTTCTCCTTCTTCTAAGAATTTGGTAAGTAGTAAGGCCGACTGCCAACCGCCTGATCATCGACCCCTGATGAAGACATTTTTGGAGCTCTAGACCATTTTCTTCAGGCTTACAGAGCTCTCCTTTCAGTCCTGACAACCTGACCTTTCAAAAGATTTTTGGCATGTTTTTCTGGGTGATGGCTTTAATGTGCAACCACTCCACGGTTCCCAAATCTGATTTTCTAACCTTCAAGGATGGTTTTAAATACATTTTCTAACTTCCTCAAGTAGATTTCATGGGCGCCCATACTAATTTATTGCTCTTTGTTGATTTCTTGATGAATCCATGCCCTTGGTCATGATTTTCATGGATGGATCAAGGTTTGCATGCCACAGGCTTCATTGCTAACCTTGGTTAGGGTTGGGGTTTAGTTTTGTGTTTCTCAGTTATGCTTGATCTATAAAGGGAAAATGTATTCATTTTTATGGTTCTTCTTCAAGTCTGGCTCCTTTGGGGTTTTTCTTTTGTAGAAATGTATTTTACACTCTACCATTGTAAAGATTGAATTTTTGCCTCTACATTATTGGAATGGATCAAGTTTCCTCTTCTCAGCTATTTTATGTTTGAGTATGTTCATTACCTTCATATTTGAGTGTTTGTTGTGTTTTCCATGCATGCATGTTGTGTTAAAATGTTTATAGTTGCTGGTTGTGAAACCCTCTTTCCTTCCAATGCCTTGTAAAACCCTAACCTTCATGCTTGCCTCTAAGAATTGACCAAATGAAGAGTTGTGAAAGTCCCCTTGACCTCTTTAATGATGTACTATGTAATCTTGGCCAAGAAGAAGTAACCTTTCCATCTTGGTGTATCACCTATGTTTCCCTTTCATGTTCTCTTCCCCTTTTCCTCATGAACCATTAGTGGTTGGATTTCATGTGCTAGGTTGGACCAGCACATTACATTAGGATTAAAAAAGGAACCTGACATTCTCCAAAGATTCGACCTCATATGTGCAAAGGTCCCACACCTTGAGGTCATTTCCATTGTGTCATTGGAATGTTGTGCTCCATGCTTAGCATGGAGCAATTTCATGTGACAATAGTTTTTGGCATGCCCAATGGGACTACTTCTCTCCATTAAATAATTTGGTGTTTTATTCAATGCATCTTTCCTTATGAGGCATATCTTCAAACACCATGGCGACTCTATTCCAATCAGCTGGTTCAAGCAGCCTAGTTCCATTTCATGTTGTTGAGGAGTTGGTGCACTCTTCATCATTTTAGCCTTTGGAGGCAATTCTACAAGCACCTGGTGACTTTGCAAAATACATCTTTGGGTGACTCTTTGGTATGTACCCAAAATCTATGGCTAGGAAGCCATCTTCTCTTATTTCATAACCTCAAAGCATTTTCCAGGCTTTAAAATGTCATATTATAATATAAATCATATGCATACTCCCCCATATCATGATAATATTGTCTTTGTTCCTCCCAATCAGCCATATCAGGTTGGTTATACCTCCCATTCCATTCCATAGAACCCTACTGTTGTGGTTTTTCAATCTTCACAAAATGCTAACCACCCACCCCGCCCTGCTTAAACATCCTAGATGCCTACACATTCCTATCAGCAACCCCGGGATACTCCTTATTCTTCATTTTAGCCCCAAAATGAGAGTGAAATCATGTCCATGGTGAAGGATCTCTTTTAATGAATTATTGAGCTTAAGGAGTAGCAAGCATTTGACCTACCGTAGGAGGAGTGGGATAATCAAGCCTATCAAGGGCAATGAGAAGGTTATTTCCCATGCCATGATGAGTTTTTCCATCAAGATCATTATCCAAAAAACTAAAATTTTGATGCTTAATGGAGGTATGGGCATCAGCTGGAGGCACAAAGAAGGCAACAAGAGGATGATACAACAAATGATGTTGTTTCTAGGCAAGAAAAAATCAGACTTTCCCTTTCTCTAGCACATGTTCCCGAGACTTAGGAAGCCCCTTGTATGCCTAGTTTCAAACAAGAACCTCCAACATTTCCAAAATAGCCTACTAAGGAGGAGGTAAGAAAGCACAAATTTGCAAGTTATGAGAAGCCTAGCAAGACTCTTGAAACCCCCATTATCCCTCCTTTTGTTCCAAAACATCCTATTGTGCAAGAGGTTTGCAAGAAAAAAATTAGTTTCAAGAATCCTAATCAACCCCTTGAGACTCCCATTCAACCTCTTGTGCCATCAAGAGAATCTTCTATGTTGAGATCCTAAGTTTTGTGAGCCTCCATTCCTCACAAGAAGAAATCCTTTAGGAGGCTCAACATTTGAATCCTATTGAGCAACCCCTTCCAAAGCTTCAACAAGAGTTTCAATGCCCTTTTGACCATTTTGCTCCCTCTTTTCCTATTTCACTCTTTAAGGGTGGACCTATGGTATGGGATCCTAGTTGGTCAAAAGAACAAAAGGAGTATTTTCAGGCTAGGAGTGAGGAGGTTGCTATTGTGGAGCCTCTCATGCTCAAAATAATGAGTGTCCTGCTTTGCTGTAAGAAAATATTCAAGATGAAACAATGTTGCAACAACAAGACATTAAAAAGGTAAAGATAATTGATATAGTAGAGGAATTAGTCCTCTCATTTGATTCCCTCCCTTATTTTATTGAAGATGAGGAAGATAGATCAGATATACCTACATTAGTTGAATCCCTTGAACAACTTGGTCTTGGCTTGATGGATGAGGGAAACTCCATGCTTTTGGAGCAATAGTAGTAGATGTGTTTATCCCCTACTATTGTGGATGAAGATCCCTAATCTATTGAGGTCTACAATTTAGAGGTGGAGGACTTATTTTGGGATGATATAGAAGCTTTTTGCTCAAGCTTGGATGCCAATTTTTCACCCCCAAAAGAGGAGATTTGTGGGTAGCAACATAAGAGTAAGGAAGTAGTAGAGGATCTAGCAACCATTACATGCCAAGAGTCCTATTTTTTTGCATCTAGTTTCCAAGAGGAGATTAAAATAGAGAGACAACTTGAAGAATCTAGTTCTTTACTTGAAGTGTCTCAAAAATCTAAGGTATGTGTTGATGAAGTGCACATCAATACAAGTAATTATGATGTTTGTTGGTTTTTTTCTGTCCCTGAATGTAGCAATGTTGAATATGAGTTCTTCATTCAAGATGAAGATGTGACCTTTGTCATTAGGGATAATGTGACTAAGATAGAGTGCTTCACATGGAACCAACACGCTAAAAAATTCACCGTTGAGAACCACACATTTTTTTGGAGAGTGATGCTACTGTTGCTCAATTTTTTGGTATGCCCAAGCTTCAAAGTTTCTCTTTTGAGGTGCAAGAAGAAGAGATTCCTTGCAAAAATCAAAAATTAGATTTGACATATTTTTCATCACCATGTGAGCTAGAAACTTTCTCCTTTTGTTTAGCTCATGCATTGAAGAGGTCAGCGATGGTGACTTTGGTCCATCCTTCTGTGAGGTGAGTTGTCTTCCCTCATAGAAGGTTTTCTTGTGGGTGCTGACTTGTCTTCAAAAAGGTTCACCCCTATTGTTGTATGTTCACCTAAGGAACTAGTGTTATATGAGTCTAATACTTGCATCGGCATATGGTTCCCTTGCAATGGATTTTTTTTTCAGTGAAGTGATCTTTCACCTTGCAAGCATTTTGTGTATTCCCATGCATGTTCGTAGAGTTTTCAATGGTTGGAGATGGGTGATGTCTACAACTATGGTTTGAGGGAGATCAAATCCTTTAAAAGGTTCATCTTTGACAGAGGCAAGCTTCCATTCTTTTCTTTCTGATAGTTTAGTGTACATATTGTAAATATTTGCTTTCCATGAAGTGCATTCGCACACCCTGCATTCTCCTTAAGGGAATGTATGCTCTTAGCTTCCATGCTTTCCTCCAAGTGCAATTGCACATTTTTTTTTGCTTTGAGGAGTCCCACCTATTAAGTTTTACCCTCTTGACTCTATGCCTAATGGACATATAAGGCCTTTGGATCCCATGATTAGCAGGAAATCATCCCATAGAAGTCACCAAAATTTTGTCATTTTCATGCCCTCCTTTGATGCCCCATAATTGATATCCGATTTGAGAGATTCCCCATGATCCATCTTGCATGTTTCATCCTTGAAGTTTTCCTAAAGTTTGCTAAGTTCTAGAATTTTGGGTTTTTAGGTTGCCACTTACTTGCTTACCTTCATGCTTTCTCCATCACTCTCTTCCTTCATCTTTTTCTTCTAAGTCTTTTGGATTTCAGCCTTTGGCCTCACCCTTTACCCTCTACCAATTTCTTTAGGTAAGCCCTAGGCCTTACCTCCAACCACTGAAGCTCGATTGGTTTTCAAGACTTGTCTAAGTCTTGGCTTGCTAGACTTCAGGGGTCGGCCTTCCTTCTTTCCTCTTCCATCCTTGCACCTTTCTTCTTTGGAATTTTACCTTCGGCCTTCACCCTTCACACTTCCCTTTTCACCTCTTCCTTCTCCCATCACACTTTCATTATTTTCTTTGAAAATTGGCTAAGTGTCAAATTTTTTAGGTTTCAGCCTTCGGTCTTCCCCTTTACCTCTTACCCTTCTTCGGTAAGAGGTATCTTCTCTCCCTTACCTTCAACTTTCGATGGTATGGCTTCTTGATATTTCTCTATTGCAAGACAATGGAGTGTACACTGCTATACTACAAGCTCCTTGATGCTTCATTAAGGGTTAGTGGGATTGTTACTGCTACACTGCAAGATTTAAATGTTCAGCCTATGGTACTGCGGGCTTACTCTTAACAATATCTTCTGGCTTACCACTCTACCACTTATCTTAATCCTTTTCATCATGGTATAGTGGGATTTTTACCGCACTACCGCTCTTCATGATCTTCTTCCTCGTAGGGTGGTGGGTTGTTCCCCACTATACCACACTCTTCATTTCTTCTTGTTGCGGTATTGTGATTTATGCTGTAATGGAGCTCTTTCAAACCGCCCAACCATGCCTCTAATATAATCCTTTCTTCTTCTTCACACTCTTCTTCTCCTTTCAAACATTTGGTAAGTAGTAAGGTCGACTGCTAACCGCTTGATCGTAGACCCCCAATGAAGACTTTTTTTGAGCTCCAAACCATTTTTTTAGGCTTGCATAACTCTCCTTTCAAGCCCAATGCCTCGACCTTTTGATGGGTTTTTGGTGTGTTTTTATGGGTGATGACTTTAATGTGCAACCACTCCATGGTGCCCAAATCTTATTTTCTAAGCTTCAAGGGCAGTTGTAAATGCATTTTCTGACTTCCTAAGGTGGATTTCATGGGCACGCATGCCCATTTATTGCTCTTTGTTTACTTCCTAATGAATCCATGCCCTTTTTCATGATTTTCATGGATGGAATTCCAGATTTGTATGCCACAAGATTCATTGCTAACCCTGGTTACTGTTAGGGTTCAGTTTTGTGTTTCTCAATTATGCCTGATCTATAAAGGAAAAAAATGTATTCATTTTTATGGTTCTTCTTCTGGCTCCTCTGGGGTTTTCTTTTAAAGACATGTATTTTACACTTTTCCATTTTAAATATTATCTTTTTTCCACTACATTGTTGGAATGGATCAAGTTTCCTCTTCTTAGCTCTTTTATGTTTGAGTTAGTTCATTACCTTCATATCTAGGTGTTAAAATGTTTACAGTTATTGGTTGTGAAGCCCTCTTTCCTTCCAGTGCCCTATCAAACCCTAACCTCCATTTTTTCCTTTGAGAATTGTCCAAATAGAGAGTTATGAAAGTCACCTTGCCCTCTTATATGATGTACTGTGCAATCTTGGCCAAGAAGAAGTGACCTTTCCATCTTGGTGTATCACCTTCATTTCCCTTTCAAGTTCTCCTTCTCCCCTTTTTCTCGTGATCTATTAGTGGCAGGATTTCATGTGTTGGGTTGGACCAACACATTGCACTAGGATTGAAAATGGAAGTTGGCCTTCTCCAAATATTCAACCTCATATGCACAAAGGTCCTACACCTTGAGGTCATTTTTGATACAGGAGCATCCAACGGTGTAGGGAAATCTTGCATCACGCCAAAAAATTATTTTCTTTATTTTCTTTAGTTGTTTTGAGTCCCATGATGGCACTTAAGGGGCATAAGATAGTTAGGCATCAAAAATAGTGAAAAATAGCACGTACTATTTTTAGTAAGTCAGCCTAAATGAGCTCATATGGACCTAAAAATTTACCCCAAGGAGCAGAACTGAAAAAAATTTCTGGTCGTGAAAGAATCATCTCAATACCTTGCACGGGTTGGGAGATATTAAAGTTTTTGTTTGAAGAAATTTCTCCAATGTAGCTTAAATTTTAGATATAAGGACTTTAAAGGTCCTAAAAAAGCTTGAAAAGTTGACAAATGGCCCTATGGTCAATTCACGTTCTATAGATTGCTTTGAGAGCTTGCCAACAATATGCAATAATAGAAAATTGAACACCCGAATCAAAATTTATGGCCCCGCAAAGTTGCCCTTCTAAAAAGTGAATTTCATTAAAATTTCTTCCTAGGCCAGAAATCAAACAATGTGACTTTTGGTACCAAAAAAAAAGGGAAATTTTAACTTTCTACAACATTCTAGGGCGGTTATTGGGTAAAATAAAAAGGGTTAAGTGGGGGTTGTAGAAGATGGTTCCAATAGTGCAGGTTGTGGCTCTAAATAATATATTTTCTTTTTAGAGTTGATTTTGTTATAATGAATCAAGCCCATGAGGTTGTAGCATGTAAGTTTTGAATATATAATTTCATTATTTGAAAACAATTGAAAGTGGGTTATTTGTCTGTCTCGCATCTTCTATGTTGGTATCTATTATTGTGATTTGTGTGGTTTCGAGCGGCTTGGACCTCATCAAGTGGTATTAGAGTAGGAGTTCCTAAGCCTCTAACAGAGCACCAAACGTGAGGTGCAGGAGGACCTGTGAGTGTGGGTTGAGTTTGAGATGCCTCCAAGACTTTTCCAGCATGGAAAGGTAGATTCTGAGGTAGTGGAGGAAGAGATATACCTAGAGATGAAATCAGAGCCCTTAGAAGGCAATTAGAAACCTTGTAGCAATAGGTTCAAAGAAGAGATGTGCAACGAGACAAAGATGATAGTGAAGATGAAATGGAAGAGGAAATGTAAGAGGAAGAGCAGGGTCCAATGGATCTTGGAGAAAGAAGATTGTTGCGAGTGATCTCAAGCATTGGGAAGAGACCTAAAATGGAGGTGTCGACTTTTAGTGGAAGTCTGAATCTTGAAGAATTGATTCATTGGATCAATGACATGGAGAAATTTTTTGAGTTTGAGGAGATTGAAGATCCTCATAGAGTGAGGTTTGCAAACACAAAATTGAAAGGTCAAGCCAATATATGGTGGAAAGAGGTCTAGTTGGAAGGAGGAAGAAAAGGGAAAGATAAAATTTCCAGATGGGACAAAATGGTGTCAAAATTGAAGAAATAATTTATTCCAGTCGATTACAAATTGGAGCTACTCAAGACAATGCAGAGCTTGAGGAAAGGAACAAGGATGGTGAAAGAATACATAGAGGAATTTCACAAGTTCTTGATTCAGATAGGAAATTCTGAGGTAAATAAAGAGAAAGTTGCTCATTATATGAATAGGTTGAAGTGAAGCATATAGGAAGAATTGGCACTGGTAAGAAAGGCATACCATTGAGGACACTTATCAGTTTTCTCTAAATGTTGAAAAACATATGAACAAGAGGTTTGAGAAAAAACAATGAGGTAGAGGCCATGGAGGAAAGATCGATGGATGGTCATATGGAGGTCAAAATAAAGATCAAAAGAAGGGTGAAGGCTCTAGTAGCAACCATAACCAAAAATGAGATAACACCTACCATCCCCATGATCAAAATAATCGAGACCAAAGAGGAAGAGGAAGATCTTGAAGAGAATCGGGAAGATGAGGCTTTGTGGAACTTGTTTCTAGTGCAGAGAAGAAGGAAATAGAGCCTATGAGTTTCCTCAACATCAAGGAAGGAGAAATAGAAGACCTGAGGGTAATGCATGAGTTGCACATGTAGATGAAGATGTTGAGTCTTCACATTCTGAGGATGCAAAAAGAGAGGTTCTTGTTACTAGAAGAGCCTTGCTGAATGAGGAGAAGGAACCAACTCAAAGGAAGAATTTGTTTTGAATCAGATGTAAGTGTGAAGGTAAAGTTTGCAATGTTATTATTGATGGAGATAGTACTGATAACATTTTTTTAGAAGAAATGGTTAGTAAGTTGCAATTGGAGAGAAGAAAGCATCCAAACCCATACTGGATTGCTTGTTTGTAGGACCATAAAGCCTTGGTAAATGAACAATGTCTAGTAAAGTTCAAGTTGGAAATTATCATGATGAGGTATTGTGTGATATTATTCCTATGGATGTTTGTCATATGTTGTTAGGTAGACCATGGTAGTTCAACCGACAAGCAATACATGATGGACATGCCAACACCTATTCTTTGACAAAGGATGGGGTACGTCATAAGTTGAATCCCTTGAAAGAGGCAAAAGAAAAGGTATGCAATAATGCAAGAATTTGTTTGGTTGATGGAATAAAGTTCCTAGAAGGTATGAGGCATGAGCATATGTGTTTTGCATTGATCCCTAGAATTGACAAAGAAGATACTACTGAGGTACCTGTAGAGGTTTCAGATTTATTGAATGAGTTTCAAGCTATTATTTCTAATAACATACTTGAAGGTTTTCTCTAGTAAGAAAGATTAGTCATCAGATGGACTTGATTCTTGGAGCCAATTTTTTGAATAAGGCAACTCATCATATGACTCCAACAAAGAGTGAAGATTTGCATAGACAAGTGCAAGAGTTGTTGTGGAAGGGATTGATCAGAAAGAGTTTGAGTCCATGTGTAGTACCTATAGTACTAGCACCAAAGAAGGATGGGGAATGGCAGATGTGTATAGATTCTAGAGCCATCAAAAAGATCACCATCAAGTATAGATTTTCCTTGCTGAGAATGGATGAAATTATGGATTGTTTGAGTGGATCTGAGTACTTCACGAAGATATATATGAAGAGTGGATATCACCAGATCTAGATTAGAGAAGGAGATGAATGGAAAACAACCTTTAAAACCAAGGAGGGCTTGTATGAGTGGTTAGTCATTCCTTTTGGGCTAACCAATGCACTGAGCAAATTTATGTGGCTTATGAATGAGGTATTGAAAGAATTTTTAGGAAAACTTGTTATTGTTTACTTGGATGATATTTTGATTTTCAGTAAGAAATTAGAGGAGCACTTGATGTATATCCAAAGAGTTTTTGAGAAGCTAATGGAGGAGAAGCTATTGATTAATTTGAAGAAATGTAATTTTTTGAAGAGAGAGTTGGTGTAATTGGGATTTTTTGTCTCAGTAGATGGTCTTAAAATGGATCCAAAGAAGGTGAGAGCTATCATTGAATGGCCTACCTTGAGGAATGTTATAGAGGTAAGATCATTTCATGGTCTAGCAAGTTTTTATAGAAATTTTATTAAGAATTTCAGTAGTATATATGCACCTCTAACTGAAGTGATGAGAGGGGATAGAAAAGAGTTTAAGTGGACTATAGGAGTAGCCAAAAGTTTTGATATGTTGAAGAAGAAAGTTATAGAGCAACCTATTTTGGCACTTCCAAATTTCAATAAGGTCTTTCTAGTAGATTGTGATGCTAGTGGCACTACCATAGGAGCTGTTTTGAGTCAAGAAGGTAAGCATGTTGCCTATTTTAGTGAGAAGTTGAATGATGCTAAGAAGAAATATTTTGTCTATGATCAAGATATTTATGCTATAGTTTAGGCTTTGAAGAAATCGAGACACTATTTGTTACCAAAAGAGTTTATTTTATATACTGATCACCGGGCTTTGCAGTATCTCAATAGTCAAGGAAAGTTAAATCAAAGGCACTTAAAATGGGTTGAGTTTTTAGAGAGTTATACCTTTGTTTTGAAGCATAGGAGTGGAAGGTCAAACAAAGTTGCAGATGCTTGAGTAGAAGGAAAAATTTGTTGATAGAGATGAATATAAAGGTTGTTGGGTTCAATGAACTCAAAAGTTTATATCCTGAAGATCCAGATTTTGCAAAAGCTTGGAAGGATTGTTTGGAACTTGTTACATTGGATATGACAAGATGATTGGATTTCTTAATCCAAGATGGGATGTTGTTTAGAGGAAGCCAATTGTGCATTCTAAGGAGTTTTATGAGAGAGAATCTAATCAAGGAGAAGCATAGTGGAGGATTGGCTAGACATTTCGGCTGAGATAAGACCATTGATCTTATTAGTGAGAAATATTATTGGCCATAGTTACAAGATGTGAAGAAGTTTGTACAAAGTTGCAGAGTATGTCAGATGGTGAAGGGAATAAGTGAGAATACTAGATTGTATCAGCCATTACCTGTACTTGAGAGGCCATGGGAGGATATTAGCATGGATTTTTTTCTTGGCTTGCCAAGGAAACAAAGAGGGCATGATTCCATATTTGTGGTGGTGGATAGATTTTCAAAGATGACACATTTCATTCTGTGTAATAAGACCAGTGATGTTGTTCATGTTGTAGAGTTGTTTTTTAGAGAGGTGGTGAGACTACATGGTCTACCTAAGAGTATAGTTTTAGACAGAGATACCAAATTTGTTGGTTATTTTTGGAGGACATTATGGAAGAAGTTAAATACAGATTTGAAGTTCATTTCTACACACCATCCACAGATTGATGGACAAACGAAGGTGGTGAATAGGAGTTTGGGTAACCTGCTGATATGCTTAGTAGGAAACAAGCCCAAGGGATGGGATTTGATTATACCAAAAGCTAAATTTTCTTACAAAAATTCTATCAACAGCAGCACAGGTAAGTCACCATTATAGATTGTGTATGGGAGTAGTCCAAGAACTACTTCTGAATTGAGAAAGATGGATAAGGGGGAGAAGAGTAGTGCTGAGGCTAAATATTTTGCTGAGCACTTGAAGAATTTGCGCGAAGAGGTGAAGAAACATATCAATAAGATGAACTCACAATATAAGGCTCAGGGAAATCAGAAAAGGAGGCATTAGGAGTTCTAGGTAGGAGATGAAGTCATGGTTCATTTGTGAAAGGAAAGGTTTCTAGTTGGTACATACAACAAGTTAAAGATGAAGAAGTTTGGACCATGCAAGATCCTAAAGAATCATGATTCAGGAAATGCTTATGAGGTAGAGTTGCCTATTGGAATACACATTTCTATTGTGTTCAACATTGTTGATTTGATAGAGTATCATGAAGGTGATATAAAGGAGGGGTCGATAAAAGAATAATGGAAAATTACAACACCTACTTCAAAGAAGGAAGAGAGAAGAAATCTTGGATAGTCGTGTGGGTGGAAACCCAAGAAATAGGAAATACACAAAGTACTTGGTGAAATGGAGAGGAATTCCTATTGAAGATTCATCATGGTTGTCTGAGGCTGAGGTTAACCATCTTGGTTTCTCTCTAACTCTTGAGAAGTGATAGGGTCACTTTTCAAATTACCCTGGGTGTTTGATGTAAGAGCATCCAGTGGTGTAGGGCAATCTTGCATCACCCAAAACAAATGTTTTCTTTATTTTCTTTAGTTGTTTTGAGTCCCATGATGGCATTTTAAGGGGTGTAAGACACTCAAACATAAAAAATAGCAAAAAATGAGCACTTACTATTTTTAGTAAGTTCGCCTAAATTGGCTCATATGGACCTAAAAATTTATCCCAAGGAGCAGAACTAAAAAAAATTTCTGGTCGCAAAAGAATCACCTCAATACCCTGCACGGTTTGGGAGATATTAAAGTTTCCGTCCCAAGAAATTTCTCCAAAGCAGCTTCAATTTCAGATATGAACACTTTAGAGGCCCCAAAATAGCTCAAAAAGTTGACGAACCAGCCTATGGTTGGTTCACTTGCTGTAGATCACTTTGAGAGCTTTCCAACGATATGCAATAATAGAAAATTGGACACCCAGATAAAAATTTATGGCCCTGTGAAGTTGCCCTTCTAAAAAGTGAATTTCATTAAAATTTCTTCCTAGGCCAAAAATAGAACAACAAGACTTTTGGTGCCAAAACAAAAGGGAAAGTTGAACTTTCTAGAACATTCTAGTGCAGTTATTGAGTAAAATAAAAAGGTTTAAGTGGGGGTTGTAGAAGGTGGCTCCAATAGTGCAAATTGTGGCTCCAAATAATATATTTTCTTTTCAAAGTTGATTTTGTTGTAATGAATCCAACCCATGAGGCTGTAGCATGTAAGTTTTGAATCTATAATTTAATTATCTGAAAATAATTAAAAGTGGGTTTTTTTTGTCTCACATCTTCTGTGTTGGTATTGTGATTTGTACGGTTTTGAGCAGCTTGGCCCTCATCGGTTTCCATTGTGTTGTTGTAATGCTGAGTTCCGTGCTCAACAAGGGGAAATTTCATGTGACAATAGGTATCAATTTTTTAGAGAAAAGGTTATGGAGAATGAGGTGAAGCTTGAATATGTACCTACAAAGGATCAAATTGATGACATATTCACTAAGGCTCTTCCTAAAGATACTTTTGAGTATCTCCGGGAGAAGTTGGGGGTTATTGCCCCTCCTTTCTTGAACTAGATGCATCATTCTAGCAGATCTATGGATTCATCTCTTGTTTAGACTAATGTTGGTGGCTACCTCTCAGGGGGAGTAGGTAGTGGCATTGTTGGAGTAAGGAATATATGTTGTCATGTTGTGTAGAATTGATGATTTAGTTGGGTGTACTCCTAAGGGGGAGTATTGAGATAAAGTATCTTGGTTCTGTGTCAAAGGGGGATAATAATGTAGAATACTTTATTAAAGTAGTGATAACTTTAAGAAACTCCCCTAAAAAAAGATGTAAAATTTTGGCGAATCTAACATTTTTTTAGGAAAAATATTAATTTCTATGGGTGAAGCTTTCCTTTTTTTGAAAAAATATTAATTTTATTGTCGTTTTTTTTTCCATCACTAAAATTTTGTAGAAAATTTTGGCAAATCTTGAAAAAATAATAGGAAAATGTATTAATTATGATGGCGTCCATCTAATCTAAAAATAATTCTCATAAAAAATAGGGGCATGAGGGTGGAAACTATCAATTGGTTTAAGGGACCTAGACTATAATATTTACTTACCATCATTGCTTTAAAATATAATATAATGGCCCTCATTGTATTCTACAAGGTAAAATATACCCATAATTTGTAATTCTCATGGGGATTGAAATTGATTTTAGATTATTGATCTAATGACCCTTGTTGTACTATGTGAGGTAAAATATACCCACAATCTATAATACTCATGAGACCCAAAATTGTGGGCCGCATGAGCATTATAGATTGTGGGTACATGTTACCTCATGGAATACAACAAGGGCCATTAGATTATATTATAAATCAATGGTGGAAACTAAAGATTAGAAACATGGTCCTAAAGCAACTAATAATTATGATATACTATTGGTGAATTAATATAGATTTCAACTATAATTTATAAAATTTAGGCGAATTTGATCCAATCATGTATCGAATATTGTGGTGAATTTTTGAGTAAATTTTTTTAATAATTTTTTTTTTTGGAGATTTAAATAAGACTATAATAAAATTGTATAAAAGTGTGGCGATTCAAGTCATGTTATAGCTTGAACTATTAGCCAATTGGCGGATATTAGCCACTAAAAAAATCATTGTACTTTATCCAAGTCATGTGAAAAATGAATAAATTGTTAGGGAAAGAGAAAGTCAGTGAGAGAAAGAATCACGTGGAAATTTTTTATCTACACATGAGGAGAGAAAAGAAAATAATGAGAGAATGTGTTCAATGCTATTGTGTTGTCTTTCATGTTTTTTCACATCATGTGTTGCCATGGAAATAAAAAAGTGGGAGATTGTTACAAGTATGAAGATGTTGTCATTGATGTCAACAAGATGTCAACTATGTATTGAGGAAGGTTACTACATGTTGTTGCAGTTGGTGTATGAACAAATTAGCTTTGTGTGTGCATGTATAGTTGAGATATTGAGGAAGTGTTGTTAGAACATGGAGCTATCTTTGTGTTGTAGTGTTTGGAGATGTGTTGGAATGAATTAATGTGCTAATATGGTATCTCTAGTACTTGGTTTCCAAGTGCTTTTGAGAAAATTTGATAGAGTAATCAGTGATGTGCAAGTGTTCAAAATGTTCTCTGGGATGTGCTTCATATTTATTCTATATTGATCCTATGCCTGTGTAGGTTTAATATGTTGTTTGAGGTTGTTAGTGGTTGCTATACCTAGATTTTGGGTTTCTAGATTGTTGTGCAGAGTGACATGTTCACCAATATGTGAACTAGGTTTTTTAATGTTGTTTTATGTGGTCTAGGAGAAATGTATTTTCTCCACATTTCTTCGCAGTTTTGTTTCAGGTTGTGCAGATCTAGGAAGTTGTTTATAATGTTTGTATCTATTAGAATTCAAGGTTTCACTTGATTTGGTACAGTTCAATGTGTGTTTCATGCGCTAGTGTGCATATGAGGTTTACCAGATGTTTTGGGTTGAAGTGTTTCTATGATGTGAATTTGGATGAAGTCTTTGTTGGATCTTAAGTAGTTTGTGGATCATTCTAGATTGTGTTCAAGTGAATTTTATTGTCAAAAAGCTTCAGATTAATTTAAGGAAGCGTGTACTTAATGTTTTATGGTGCTTACATAGGTAATGGTTGAATTAGTGTTAACGTTACATGTGAAGCTTGTGGAAGTATGTTAGGGTGTGTTAGGACATATTTGGGTCCTAAATAAGGATTTATATGGGTCACCTTCATTCCTATCCACTACGAGAATGTTTAGGTGGCAACCTAATTTGAAATTTCAAATGTAACAAATAGTTTTTGACCTTGGAGAAGGTTTTCAAGGTTGAGGATGATATAAATAAGAATTGTGTTGATTGTTATATGTAAGATAGAGGTGTGTGATGTGAAGAATGCAAATTATAGAAGTGTAGAGTGTGAATTTGAGAAGAGTAGTGAAAAATTCAAAGTGTTGGATTCTTGAATGTAGTGAGCTGAAGGAATCTACAATATTTCATGCAAGGCTATGAAAGTGTTGGAGAATTTGTGGTGGATTCCTTCTTGCATTGAGAATATTTTCTCTGTAACATTTCTCTTCTATCTTCTTTGTTTCTTTCTATGGCAGTGAGCCTTCTTGGACAATGTGTCCTATTTTGGCAGTGATCCCTTACTGTAAGAACTTATGAAAAGCAACAATAGGATCAAGAGACTAAACATAGCAAAAAAGAGAGAGACAAGATGAAAGAATATGAAGATTGTATTCTCAATATGCATGAAGATGTACAATAAAGATAGACTTATGTTCTTGATTACAAGCATGTACAAGGCTTTCTTATAAAGGCAAGCTAGGACACAATGAAGGGCCATGAATGAGACAAGTTTCCCAATAATGTGTAGGGTAGGTAGAAAGAAATATTAGATAATTCCATGAAAGGTGGATCACCCACCTAAAGTAGAATTATCATGCCATGAAAAGTGAAGATAAAAAGGTGATAACTAGATCACACCACAAAGAGTGGAATTTCTCCTACACACACTTTCGTAGGTGTCCAACTCATATCTCTCAATGTATGCATGAACCTAGATGTAAGATGCAAATAACTAGGTATCACAAGTGCAACCTATAATGATGTGCATTCCCTAAGTAAGCTTAAGTAAAGTGTAATAAGTAAAATACTTATTTACACCAACACCCCCCCTTAAGTGCAACTAAGGGAATGAAGACTCAAGCTAACCATGCAAGATAAGATGCAAGATGGGTCCTGACAACTAAGCCATGTTAGGTACCCATGTACAAGTGCAATGCAATCTCTCACAAGTGGAGTAAAGATAGAAAAACCCAGTGGGAATAAACTACCCCCCAAAAGAGAGATGGAATACAAAATCCTATGAACATGGCATGAAAGGGACAAAACCCCATGTGAGGAAAAAGTACCCCCATGAAAGAGAAGAATAAGAGAGACAAGGTATCCCCCCCTCAATGTACAATGATCATCCATGGAAGATGCTCGAGAAGGAATGAAGAAGCTGCTCCAAAAACATCGAACAACGTTCCTCCCCTTAGGAAGAAACAATACCAAAGGTGCATGAATGAAGTCTCCCCAATCCACAAGTGAAGAAGGAAGAACACTCAAAATGTCTCCTCAAAGTCCATTCCTTCAACTTGTGAGTAACCCTTACACACAAGCCTTTCCTTGTTTCTTACCACTTCTCCATTCTTATTTAGCTTGTTTCTGAATACCCATTTAGTACCAATTATGTTCTTGGTTTTGAGGTCTAGGAACAAGTTCCCAAGTATTATTATTCTCAATCTACATAAGTTCTTCTTTCATTACCTTCATCCAATATTCGTATTTGCATGCCTGAATCACTATTTTAGGTTCAAATTTAGAAATTAAACACAAATTTACCTCTTCTTCAACAACTCTTCTTCTTGTCAACACACCTTTGCTTTTGTCTCCAATGATCTGTTATTCAGAATGATTTCTCTACACACACTTAGGGGTCTTGGGGATCTTTTCCGTAGCTTCTTTCTCTTCATTTTCCACTTTTTTTATTCTTCTTCTTCTCCATAATCAAGCTCATCTGATTCATATACCTCTATCACCATTGAATTACTAAAATCTTCATCAACTTTGACACTTGCACTTTCAACAATCCTTCTTAGTCTTTTGATGTAACATCTTTAAGATTTTCTTTTAGTAGAATATCTAAGGGAGATACCTTCATCATACCTTATGTCAAACTTTCCTAAGTTTTCATCATCTCTTCTGATATAGTATTTGCTTCCAAACACTCTAAAGTACTTGACAATAGGAATTCTTCCATACCACAACTCATAGGGAGTCTTTGTGTTGTTAGCTTTTTCTTGAACTCGGTTAAGTATGTAAACAACAATATGAATTGCTTCTCTCTTGTAGACTTCCAGTAGGTTAGCTTCTTTCATGATAGGTCTTGCAGCTTCTTGAACAATCCTATTTTTCCTTTCAACCATTCCATTTTGATGAGGGGTCCCAGGGGTAGACAAGTGCCTCTCTATGCCATGATTCTCACAAAACATGTTAAATTAATTGGAGGTGAACTCTACACCTCTTTCAAACCTCAAAAATTTGATCTTCAAATCAATTTAATTCTCAACCATAACTTTAAATGCTTTAAATCTATCTAGGGCTTCAAATTTTTCTCTAAGTAACCCATGTCATTCTAGAATAATCATCAATCAAAAGCATGAAATACTTGTCACCTTGAATAATTCTCACTCTTGTAGGACCACAAAGGTCTGTATGAACCAATTCCAACAATCCAATAGAAGATTGTTCTTTTCCCTTGAAACTAATTCTTGTTTGTTTTCCAAATTGACAATCTCTGCAAACATCATTTATAGGCTTTGTAATCCATGGAAGATCTACCACTACTTGAAATGAACTCATTCTACCCAAATTATCAAAATTGATGTGACACATCCTCCTATGTCATAACTAGCTATCATTAATTTGAGCCATAAAATAGTGACCATCAACACCCTTGAGTTGATAGATATTTCCACATGTCCTCTTTCCAACAACAATCACAGTTTTGGACCCCTTTCTAATCTCACATCCATCATCTTGAAACATAAGAATATATCCTTTGATACACATTTTTCCAACACTCAAGAGGTCATTCCTTAAACCCTTAACATAGTTAACATCTATAGTATTATTCTTGCCATCAAAACTGATTGAACTTATTCCACAAATCTTAACACCTAAATCATCTCCAAATTTAACAAGTCCTCCATCATATTTTTCAAGTTTAAAAAACTTAATCTTGTCTTCAGTCATATGATTTGAGCAACCACTATCAATAACCCAATAGTTCGTATCCTGTCTAACATGAAAAGAAGATACCAAATTACCTCCAATCCTATCCTAAAAACCCTGAAGCACTTTCCTTCACACACATTTCAGAGTTAGCAAAAAAAAATTCATCTTTTAAAGCCAAGAAAAAACATTATTTATCATCATCTTCATAATTAGATTCATCATCAGAAATACCAACATCTTCTCTAACATAATAGCTTTTCTTGATAATATTTCTTTTTTTTTCCTTACTCTTATTGCTCACAACTCTGTTAAGACATCTTGAAGCATAGTGACCTATTTTTCCACAATTGCAACATTTGAAAGGTAATTTACCTTTATAATTATCAGTGCCCTTTTTCATCCTTCTTACAAATTTAGCTTCCACATCATCATGATCATCTCCATTTGAATCTTCAATTTTTTTTATTTTCTAGTCTTGAAAGAAATCTCCATTTTTGTACCATTTTTTGGACCAATTTTTCTAATTCCAAATATAGTTAGTGTTCCATATAGATGATCTCTATTATAAGTATTAAAATTGCAACTTCATCAATAGAAAAAACCTCTTCACCATAAGAATCAAGAAGAGTTCTAATATTTTTCTTTACCACTTTAGGTTCTTTGACTTTTGCACCAAGACCTCTCATTTCACTGACAAGTTCATCAACCCTCTACATGTAACTTGTAATTGTTTCATCTTCAGACATTTGCAAGTTCTCAAATTGTGTCTTTAGATTCTGAATCTTAGCTTGTTTAAAGTTATCATCTCCTTCATAAATACTTTCTAGCTTATCCCAAACTTCTTTAGTAATTTTTAAATCCATAGATTTTAGTAATTCAGTATTTACAAGACTACTGAAAAGAAAAAACTTCACTTTATCATTTGTTTCATAGGCCTTTATTTCATCACATTTCCTCAATCCATTTGTAGGTATGGTATATGCAGTCTTTACTACTTATGCGACAAAAAGTACAAGGTAAACTATATAGACTTCCATCTTCAACTTCTAGAATGCATAGCTTGTGCCATCAAACTTAGATATCTCCTTCTTGTTCACCATCCCAAATCTACCTCAAGTGGTCAAGATTTTCTCCAACGAACTTGCTTTGATACTAATTTTTGAATGAACAAGACAATTAGAGGGGGGGTGAATCATTTGTATCTTATCAAACTATCAAAAACCCTCATTAACATTAAGATCCACATGCATTCATTAAACCCTTAATCTTTTATAATGTTTAAACATGAAATGAAAATAATAAGAACTAAAACAACAATACCATAGACAAGAGAACACCAAAATTACGTGAAAAACCCAAGGAGGGAAAAACCACAATAAGGATTAGCTAACAGTATAAGTAATTACAAAACCGGTACAAAGGCTAACTACCAGAATAAGACACACTGTCCAGAAGGGCTCATAACCCAAGATTTCTACCAAAATAGAAAGAGAGAAGATAGAATGTTACATAGATAACATGATCTCAATGCAATAGAGAATCCACCACAATAGCTTCAAAAATACTCACAACCTTCAAAAGATCAAGATTCCTTCATCTCACTACATTCAATAATCTTGCATTATAGCTCTCACTACATTTTGCATCTCTGCACTTTAATTTTTCATCGCAACACTTAAATTTATTCCACACACCATATTGCGTTAACTCTCCTTGCATTTAAACCATCCACAACTTGAAAAACATCTTCAAGTCAGCTACACACACCTTACACTTTACAAATTCAAAATAGGTCGACACTAAGCATTCCTGCGGTGGATAGGAATGAAAGTGGACCAATACAAAAACTTAATTGGGACCAAAATTAACTCTCACATGCCATGCTACACCTTCATCTATACTTAAACAACTTTGAATGTAGTGTAAACACCAGGTCGGCCGCTACCCGTGCAAAAAACCATTAAACTTTCAAATGCACACTTCCTCAAATATAAGGATGACTTGAAAGCCACACAACATGCTTCTAGACAATATATAATAAACCACAAAACAATTGTGATCCAATAAATCCTTCGCATCAAATCACACCTTCAAAATGTATAAGCCCAGTACACTCAAACTATACTTCCAAACACTGTAACTCTAAAAACCATCTTCTAGACCACCAAATCACAAATACTATTAACACATGCAAGATATCAACACCATCATTCCTCATTTAGGATCACAAATACTTAATCACAATTGCGGAGAAATGTGAAGCAAAAATATTTCTCTCAAACACCTCAGTAAGAAACATTGTAAATCTAGTTTCCACATTAGTGAATATAACTTCTTCTACACACATTGATCTAGAAGCCCAAATTCTGGATATAGAAACTATGAACACCTCTAACAAACATATCCAAACCACACAAGCAGATCTTCAACCTAGAAGAAATGTGAAGCAAAACCATAACACCTATGCAACACCTTGTTTCCTCTTTTTATCAATTTTCTCAATATCCTCAACATCTTTAGATCACTACCACAACCATAACTAGAAGCTTATCAAAACAACACTAGAGGCTAACACCAATAACTTAACACTACTATAATTTGTCTCTTAACTACTCCTAGGATGCTCAATTATGATCTCAATTTTCTTATGATGTTTCTTATATTTTCTAGGATTAAAATGGTAAAAATGACTTGTATTTATATGCAATCCTTTAATTTCCTAAAAATTAAATACTGATAGTTGACAAATTATTGTATATTTTTATATATTAAAATTCTCACACCAACTTTTTTTAAATTTAGAAAAAAAAAGGTTGGATAGGGGTGTTGGGTGCCCTAGTATAGACCTGTCATTTTAGAGCCTTAAACATCAACATTAAATATTAAATCTTTATTTTCAATTCCACTTTTGATTTTTTGAATATTATGACAAAATGAGAAGATTAAATGCATAATTAGGTCCAAGCACAAAGGGGGAGCTAAACCTAGTGTGAAATTTTTAAGTGTGATAATTTATGATGCTACAAGTGTATTAGTCCTTTGTGGCCTAATTTGAGGCAAATAAACTTATTTTTTCCTATTATGAATCTCTCTTGTGGTGTCTTGTCTTCTTTGCAGTCTAGGGTTCAAGAGTTCAAGGAAACATTTTTTCTTCTAGGTGACAATATCTTATCCTTCTCTCTCATCTCCAAGATGTTCCATATGCTCTCTTTTCACTAGGGTTACTTCTATGCAACAGTTCATGCTTCATTTAGGATTCATAAATAAGATCCATGTGGTGCTACAAAAGAAAATTTAAGCATGCATTTTTGGCATTGAACAACATTTTTCCCTTTTGAATAGGGCTCCAGCCATACTTTTACCTCCAAAGGTTCCATTCAAGTAACATATAACTCAATAAAATCACCACATGATCTTCATGAAGACTTGGTAAACCCACAATTTGGTGATGCATCAAAACCTCCTTTGCACATGACCTACTAGAAGAATTTCCTCCCAGTGAACTTCCTTACCCCATGCAACACATTGAGTCAGAAAGTTTTATTTCTTTTGGAATTAATTGTCATTTTAAAACTCTAATAACCATTAATATTTATTGTAACCATAAATATTTATGCCTATTTTTTAATAGTTCAAGATAGCTACTAGACTTGTTTGGTGCTTGTAAAGGGATGTAATCTAGGTTTTTTTTTAATTTTGATTTTATTAGATCTTGTGATCATGTCTCTCACACTAAATCCCTTCCATTTGAGTATTATTTGTAATCCTCCTAATAAATAAAAAATCAAGTGTGGATATTGTGGGATGAAAAGGAATACAAGAGAAGATTGTCTTCAATGTCAAAATGTTGAAATGAAGCTACTTCTTCTTGATTGTTGTATTACATTACCTGATAATCTAATTCTAGCACATTTTAAATAATCGGTCTCAACAAGAAATCTTGTGAGACTCCATTATTTGGGGATGAACAATATAGTTGGATGGATTGCATTGATATCTTATCTCCCACATCACCTATTATGACATATATATCTTATGTTGAATCATCCATCATGAGTCCCAATGATTCTTTGCATCAAGATATCGATATCGTCTTTATAGATCTACCACATTGGAACATATTTCTAATAGACATGGCATCCTTGTTTGTAGAGTTCCCGATACATATTTGGATGAAACTATTAAAGATATTCATCTTCTATTTGATGTTATCTTAGATGAAGATGCATCACCATTTCCATATTTTTATCTTTCTCTTATCTCACATACATTATCTTCTATTGTGAAAAATTATACAGATCTTCATGAGTTTAATCTAATTCAATGAAAATCATTTGTAGAAATATAAAATTCACATCAATCCAGTTATTATAATACATCCATGGTCCTTGAACTCATAAATATTACATGGTACTTGATTCATCTTATCAATGTTTATCACATGCTAGAATTGTCTTAGAGATCATTAAGCATCATTTGAAGACATAATAGGCATCATATCAATCTTTGGATCATGTGAAAAATTCAAAGACATTAATATTACTTCCTACATTTTCTTATTTAGAATGGGTTCAGTCATCTTGTACACATTTGTAATTGTGGAATTGTTTCTTTCCAAGGTGATAAAATTTGTTCAACAATCATGAATCATATTTAACATCTAGTGTTGAGAATCTACCAACACTATATGCATCATTTTGAGGAGAGGATTCATGGTTTCTCTTCTCATATCTATTTTGGGAGGAAGCATATATTTGCATGGAGTTCATTTCTTCTTAGTTTCTTGAGGGGTCATATAGACCTTCTGTCTTTTCTCTCCTATGGGGGAACATTCATTATAAATTTTGGTATAATTAGTCCTTGGGAGGTCATCATGAGTCCTATTTTATTTACTTATACATTTCATTACATCATTGTCTCTTTAGGAGAGGGCTTTTATTTCCCACTCAGTTTTTCTCCTTTTCTCTCCTATTTGAGAAAATTGTATGAGTACCTGGCATGGCCTAGTAGCTGAGACTCATCATCTTGCATACATTATTCTATAATTTTCACTTAGGGTGGGGGTGTTAGTATAAATAGAATCATTATCAACTAGTTAGTTAATCACCTTTCTATGATTGCCCTATCCACACTTAGTTTAAGTTTACTTAGGCTATTTCATAAATTTGAGTCACTTAATATGATTGTGATATGCATCCTCATCATTGATACACCTATTACATGCATACTTTCCACTTGCTCACATAATTTTCAAGTGAGCTCACAAGTGTTGCACCTTTGGAGGGGTAGGCAAAGTTTTTCTCCTACCTTCTCATCTCATAATTCTTTCCTTTATATAAGTAAAGTTCATCATTATATTTATACACTCTCATTTTATATATGATATATCCTATTATTTTAATTTTTTGTTCACTAGTGGAAGGTTATTTTGTTCTTTCAAATCTTAGAATTCTCTAACACCTAGTGGAAGGTTATTTTGTTAGTGGAGTGGATTTTTAATAGCACCACCATGTTCAAGAATTTTTTTTTTCTCGTGAAGATAGCTGCTAATGTCCTTGATTCATTAGGGAAGAGCTATGCTATCTCCTTCTATGTTGTTGGTAGCTATATATTATTGCTAAGAGAATCACTTTTCTTGTGATAATGGTTTCCATTTGATTTAGATGCTAGAACTTTAAATGTTGTTATTATTGAAAAAAATCTTGTTGATGAAAGATGTATGTAGTAAAAAGAGCAACCATTAAGCTAGGAGGTAAAAGAATCCTTCTTACCATTGCTTTAAATTAGTATAATTCCTTAAATTTTATATTTCATTTTTCTAGTTAATAGAAAATTAGAAGTGGAATAATGAGATCCTATGAAATAAAATGCATGTATGCACAATTACTTGGAGATGTGGATTAGTGATTCCAAACATCCTTATAAAATTTGAGTTTTAGCATGACATCACATTATATACAAGGGTTTATAGTAACAAGTTAGCTTGAGAGTAATAGAAGTAGGTTTGATTTGTCATGATTTCCTAGTTTGATACCCAAAAAATAAGATCTAGCATTTGTATTATTACTCCCTTTTAAGAGAAACCAATAAGTTTGTGTCTCAAATATTTGTTACCAAAGGATGAAAAAATTAATCATAGTATTGTATGAACACCAATAGGCTCTTAGTGTAAGAGGTAATACAAAACCAATGCATTAATGACCAATATGGTGCTGCTTGTATATGAGCAAGGTGCTCAATCATATCATAGCATAATAGCAAGAAAGTTGTCAATGTTAAAATAGTATGCATTTAAGAAAGGATATTTGTGTGTAGAAGTGGTGCAACCTTAAATATGACTACTAGGAAAAAGATGACAAAATTCCAAACATTGACAAGCATGGAATATACATTGTATAAAGTGGTACTCCATTTGAATCTTTTAGCAAGAGGTTGGAGAGATCACAAATAATTTGTTAATATGTTGCATATCACTTTGTTTAAATCATATCAATTTTAGTCTTGATATAATATTGATGAATGGATTACATGACAATGAAATTTTCAACCCATTTCAAAAATATATTATAATTAGAAGATGAATATGTGATGCAGGAGCATCTAGTGGTGTAAAGGAAATCTTGCATCACCCAAAAATATGAATTCCATTTATGTTTCCTTTGGTTAGCCTTTTGTAGATGTCTTTGCATTTCTGGATACCCCTTTCATCATAATGTAAATCCCCACTTTAAGTTTTGCTTTTCTGCTTTTTCTAGTCAATTGCTATTTTTAACAGGTATTGAAATTTGAAGGTGTTTGGGGACAAAAATTATATGGGAGGATTTAGAATGGAAAAATAAGAATATTGGCGAAAGAATTAGGCCGATAGCATTCCCGGTTTGAAAGATATTTCAGTTTCAGTCTCCCAGAAATGCACCTGAAAGCCTTCCAGATTAGATTTGAGGCACTAAGTGGCCTTGAAACAGCCCAAGAACTTGCCAAAATTGGTGTAGCAGATTTTGAGCATGTTCTTGACTTCGAGACCTTTTCGACAGTTCAAACGGTTTAAAAAACAAAGTCTTGGATCAAAAGTTATGGCTCCCAGAAGTTGGTACACTTTCAAAATGTGCTAATTTTTGAATGATGTTTTAAATTTTGAATTTCAAATTGTAATTTGTGGCACAAAACTACCAAAATATGATAATTCAAATGTTGTTTGGCTCCAAAATGGAAAAGGAGTTATTTATGGGGGGGATTTTCTAATTTTTGTAGCTTTTTGGGGAAAAAGAGTTCGCATGCTGCAAAAGGGGATTCTATAGTGACTGTAATTTTCTATGGCTTGCATGTATTGCAGAGCTTGAGGTTTGTGATCCTCTACATGCAAGAAGTAATTTTTTTGAATAATAAAATTATTCTCTGGTTTTGTCCATAAATTTATGTGTCTCGGGCTGCACCCTCGTCAAGTGGTATCAGAGCGGGTTTTCTTGAGTGTGTGGACAGATCGCCAATCGTGAGGTAGTTCACACTAGGACTGTGGTTTTGGGTTTGAGATATTCAAGATGCCTCCAAGAGTGATGCCTGGTAGGCACGGTGGTGCCAGAGGTGGTAGAAATTCTAGTGGAAGAGATCCATTGGCGGTTGAGGGTTTTAGAGCCCTCTAGAGACAAATTGATGCGTTGCAGGAACAAATGAGAAGAGGATTAAACTCGAGAAGGAGAGAAGAAAGCGAGGATGAAGAAGAGGTGGAAGATTCAGATGTAGAAGAGGAAGAAAAAGTGATTGATCAAGATCAAATGCAGTTGATTAGGGCCATTTCAAAGATCAGAATGAGACCCAGAATAGAAGTCCCCAGTTATTCTGGAAGTCTAGACCCATAAGAGTTGATCGACTAGATCAACAAGCTAGAGGAGTATTTTGAGTATGAAGAAGTAGAGGACCCAGATTGAGTTAATTTTGCAAAAAAAAGTTGAAGGGCCATGCAAATATTTGGTGGAAAGAGGTCCAGTTGGAGAGAAATCAAAGAGGAAAAGGAAATATCAACAGTTGGGATCGTATGGTGGAGAAATTGAAGAAGCAGTTCATACTAGTGGACTATGAGTTAGATTTGTTGAAGAAATTGCAAGGGTTGAAGCAAGGGAGCAGATCTTTGAAAGAATACACATAATATTTTCACAAGATGATCATTAGAACAGGCCATGTAGAGGCCAACAAGGAGAAGGTAGACTATTATCTTAATGGGTTACGACCGAGTATTCAAGAGGAGGTAAGCCTGGCCAGAATGAAAAACATTGAGGATGTGTACCAGTTCGCTCTAAAAGTTGAAGAGAAGCTAAATAAAAGATTTGATAACAAGCAAAAAGGACGAGGAGGCCAAAATGAAAAGGGTGGTGGAAGATCTTTTGGAATCCGAAATGAGGATGAGAAGAAAAATGGAGATGTGGGTACCAGCCAAGGACAGAGGAGTGATAATTTCCACCGCCCTCATGATCAAAACAGTGGTGATCGAAGAGGTAGAGGACAAGGTAGATCTAGAAAAGGATCCGTAAGAGGTGGTTTCAAAGGTACTTGTTTTCAGTGTGGCGAAGAAGGGCATTGAGCCTATGAATTTCCTCAACACCAAGGAAGGACAAACAAAAGGCCAAAAGGTTGTGGAAGGGTTGCACATGTAGATGAGGAGGCTCAATATGAGAATTCAAAGGATGCTGAAAGGGGAGAAGCCCTAGTGGTGAGAAGAGCCCTGGTGACTGAAGAGAAGGAGCCAGAAGAAAGGAAGAATCTATTTCGCACAAGGTGCAAATGTGAAGGAAAATGTTGTGATGTCATTATTGATAGTAGGAGCACTAATAATCTGGTGTTAGAAGAGATGGTTGCAAAACTAATGCTGAATAGGGAAAGACATCGACATCCGTATCGGATTTCCTAGCTGTAGAAAGACCACAAAGTTCTGGGTGAAGTTCAAAATTGGGAGCTATCATGATGAGGTACTCTGTGATATCATCCCCATGGATCATGTCACATGTTGGGGAGGCCGTGGTAGTTCGACAAGCGAGCTATACATGATGGCCATGCAAACACTTATTCCATGATGAAGGATGGAGTCCGTCATAAGCTGAAACCCCTGAAGGAGGCCGAAGAAAAGGTATGCAATAGTGCTAGGGTTTGTTATGTTGATGGAAGGAAATTTTTAGAAGGAATGAAGCATGAGCATATGTGTTATGCATTGATTCCTAGAAGGTATAAAGAGGATAGTGAGAATGTGCTAGTAGAAGTTTCTGGGTTATTGGGTGAGTTTTAAGAGATTGTTTTTGATAATGTACTTGAGGGTTTACCACCAGTGAGGAAGATCAATCATCAGATTGAATTGATCCTTGGAGCTAGTTTGCTAAATAAGGTAGCTCACAGAATGACTCTTGCAGAAAATGAGGAGTTGAATAGACAAGTTCAGGAGTTGTTGAGAAAGGGTTTGATTCGAGAGAGTCTAAGTCCATGTGCAGTACCTATAGTACTAGCATCGAAGAAGGATTGGGAGTGGAGAATGTGCATAGACTCTAGAGCCATAAACAAGATAACAATCAAATACAGATTTCCCCTGCCAAGGATGAATGACTTGATGGACTATTTGAGTGAAGCGCAGTACTTCACAAAGATTGACCTGAAGAGTGGATATCACCAGATTTGGATTCAGGAGGGAGATGAATGGAAGACTACCTTCAAGACCAAAGAGGTTCTGTACAAGTGGTTAGTCATGCCCTTTGGGCTAACCAATGCACCAAGCACATTCATGCGGCTCATGAACGAGGTATTGAAAGAGTTTCTGGGGAATATTGTTATTGTGTACTTAGATGATATTTTGATATTTAGTAAGTCCCTAGGTGAGCATTTGATGCATATTTGTAGAGTCTTTGAAAAGTTGAGAGAAGAGAAATTGTTGATTAATCTGAAGAAGTGTAGTTTTGTGAAGGAGTTAGTGTACTTGGGGTTTTTTGTCTCAGTAGAAAGTCTTAAGACGGACCCAGAGAAGGTGAAGGCTATTTTGGAATGACCTACCCCAAGAACTGCTATTGAGGTGAGATCTTTCCATGGTTTGGCCAGTTTTTATAGAAAGTTCATTAGAAACTTCAGTAGTATTTGTGTACCCCTGACTAAAACAATGAGAGGGGATATAAAAGAGTTCAAGTGGAGCACTCGAGCAGCAAAGAGTTTTGAATTGTTGAAGTAGAAAGTGATAGAGCAACTAGTTTTAGCCCTTTTGGATTTCAATAAGGTGTTTCAGATGGATTGTGATGCCAATGGTTGTGCCATTGGAGCAGTGTTGAGCCAAGAAGGTAAGCCCATTGCCTACTTTAGTGAAAAGTTAAATGGCACAAAGAGAAAGTACTCTATATATGATCAAGAATTTTATGCAATAGTTCAAGCATTAAAGAAATGGAGACATAATCTATTGCTGAAGGAGTTTTTTTCTTTACTGATCATCAAGCATTATAGTACTTGAATAGTCAGGGAAAATTAAATTAGAGGCATATGAAATGGGTAGAATTTTTACAAAGTTATACCTTTGTTTTAAAAAATAGGGGTGGGAGGTTGAATAGGGTTGCTGATGCCTTAAGTAGGAGGAAAACATTGTTGAATGAGTTGCAGATTGAAGTGGTTGGGTTCAATGAACTCAAGACATTGTACCCTGAGGATCCTGATTTTGTAGAGGCTTGGAAAGCTTGCAAGGATCCTCTTATAGTTGATAGGACAAGGTGGATGGATTTCATAATCTAGGATGGCATGTTGTGTAAAGGAAGTCAATTATGTATTTTGAGGAGTTCCATGAGGGAGAACCTGATAAAGGAGAAGCACAGTGGAGGAATGGCAGGACATTTTGGTCGGGATAACACTATTTCCATTATCAGTGAGCATTATTATTGGCCTCAATTGTCACAGGATGTGAAGAAGTTTGTGCAGAGTTGCAAGGTGTGTTAGATGGATAAGGGAGTGAGCCAGAATATAGGGTTGTATTAGCCCTTACTTGTACCAAAGAGGTCTTGGAAAGATATAAGTATGGACTTTGTTCTTGGTTTGCCATGGACACAGAGAGGGAATGATTCAATGTTTGTGGTAGTTGGTAGATTTTCAAAGATGGCGTATTTCATTCCATGATGGAAGAGCCATGATATAGTCCACATCACTGACTTGTTCTTCAGAGAGGTGGTGAGGCTACATGGTCCACCAAAGAGTATAGTTTCAGATAGTGATACCAAGTTTGTGGGATACTTTTGGAGGACCTTGTGGAAAAAGTTGAAGATAGAGTTGAAGTTTAGTTTTGCACACCATCCATAGACTGATGGGAAAATTGAGGTTGTGAATAGAAATTTGGGTAACCTACTGAGATGTTTGGTAGGAGATAAACCCAAGAGATGGGACCTGATCTTACCCCAGGCATAATTTTCTTACAACAATTCTGTCAATAGAAGTACAAGAAGATCACCATTCCAAATTGTGTATGGAGGTAGTCCCAAAACTGCTCCAAAATTAAGGAAGATGGACCAAGAGAAGAAGACTAGTGCCAAAGCCGAAGACTTTGTAGAGCACATCAAGAATGTACATGAAGAGGTAAGAGAACATATTAATAAGATGAATATGCAGTATAAGGCCAAGGCAGATCAAAAGAGGAGGAATAAGGAGTTTTAGGTAGGCGATGAAGTGATGGTCCACTTAAGGAAAGAAAGGTTTCTAGTGGGAACCTATAACAAATTGAAGATGAAGAAGTTTGGTCCCTGTAAAATTTTGAAGAGGCATGATTCAGGGAACACATATGAGGTAGAGTTTCTGGATGGAGTCAACATTTCCCCTGTGTTCAACATTTTAGATTTGACAGAGTATTATGAAGGTGGCATAGAGGAAGTACCAACAATGGAATAGTGTGGCATTCTAGCATCTACTTTAGAGAAGGAAGAGATTGAAGCAATCATGGATAGCCATGGGAAGGAGTACCAGAAATAGGCAATATGAAGAATATATGGTGAAGTGGAGATGAAGGCCTATGGAAGACTCATCCTGGCTGTCTAAGGAAGAGGTTGACCATTTGGGTTTTTCTCAACCATCTGCGACATGATAGGGTCACTTCTCAAATTACCCTGGGTGTCTAATGCAGGAGCATCTAGTGCTGTAAGGGAAATCTTTCATCACCCAAAAATATGCATTCCATTTATGTTTCCTTTGGTTAACCTTTTGTAGATGTCTTTGCATTTCTGGATACCCTTTTCGTCATAATGTAAATCCCCACTTTCAGTTTTTCTTTTCTGCTTTTTCTGGTCTACTGCTATTTTTAGCAGGTATTGGAATTTGAAGGTGTTTGGGGAAAAAAATTATATGGGAGGATTCAAAATGGAAAAATAAGAAGATTGGTGAAAGAATTAGGCTGAGAGCATTCCCGGTTTGAAAGATATTGCAGTTTCAGTCTCCCATAAATGCACTTGAAAACCTTTTAGATCAAGTTTGAGGCACTAAACGGCCCTTAAATGGCTCAAAAAATTTCTAAAATTGGCGTACCAGATTTCAAGCACGTTCTTGACTTCGAGACCTTTTCAACGATTCAAACGGTTCAAAAAACGGAGTCTTGGATCAAAAGTTATGGCTCTTAGAAGTTGGTACACTTTCAAAATGTGCTAATTTTCAAATGATGTTTTAAATTTTGAATTTCAAATTATAATTTGTGGCACCAAACTACCAAAATATGATAATTCAAATGTTATTTGGCTCCAAAACGGAAAAGGAGCTATTTATGGGGGGGATTTTCTAATTTTTGTAGCTTTTTGGGGAAAAAGAGTTTGCATGCTGTGAAAGGGGATTCTATAGTGACTGTAATTTTTTGTAGCTTGCATGTATTGTAGAGCTTGAGGATTTGTGATCCTCTGCATGTAAGAAGTAAATTTTCTGAATAACAAAATTATTCTCTAATTTTGTGCATAAATTTTTGTGTCTCCGGTTGCACCCTCGTCAACATGTTTGTGTCCAATATATTGAATCTAATAAAACCCCAACTTTGAGGTTTAGGATGCAAATCCCTACATTATAGACTTGTGTTGTACATATGATAGAGGTGAGTGGAACATTCCCCATAATCAGATGATCTACTTCCTATAATAGATAAATCTAGAGTGATGCGTTGAATATGACTTTTTCAAATCAAAATTTTGATTTCACTCTTTTCATGCTATCCACTCTATATTTATTCTCTCATGTGGGTCTTCATGAAGCCACTTAGTTTCTGCTTGGGTATTCATGGATTGAAGGATCTTCAAAAAGGGAAAAATCCAAATGATCAATCACTTGAAATATATCAAGTGAACATTTAAATGCTTTCATTTGTGTATTCACGAATTGGTTAAGTTGGTCATCTCTTTGAAGTCCCAATGCACACAAAGTGTTGACCCAAAAATGGGTTGTAAGGTATTCATGGAACAAGATTAGCTAGTACAAAGGCTATATCCAAATGCTTGAATCAAGAAAAGATGCATGTCTTATAATGTAGATCAAATAGTCATAGGTCACTAATAGGGTGGTCCCATGGGGGTGCTTCAAGATCTATTTTTATGGAATAGGGGGTCCCATGAAGCAAAAAGAGTTATGCTACATGATTAATTGAAATCTTTTCCTGAAAATAGTAGCCCCTACCTTTTAGGACTATATATTTGAGTAGGGGAAATTGGGGTGGGGCTATAAACTGCCCCTACAACTTTGGATTTTTTCTACCACTTGTCTATCATCTAAAATTTTGAATTCCTATCAGAAATAAAAATGAGAATTTTTATTTATTTATTATTTTTTATCAAAGCATTGTAGTTCCTTCCTTAAATTTTGGATCTTAAACTTTTAAGTTGAAATGCACAATTAAAATAATGAGACCACCAACTTAAAAATATTCCTTAAAAATATCAGCAACACTCACTAATTTTTTTTAGGAATCCCCCTCCATGAGACCTTACCCTAAATGGAGGACTCCACTGATTGTAGGATAAATGTTGGCATGATATTTGTCATTGATGTCAATAGTCTCTCTTATCAAAGGGTTTGTGTTTGGAATTGATTTTGTTGCATTCATTGTTACAAGGTCCTTGATGTCATGACTTAAGGTGCTTGTATATTTATGGTCATGATTCCTATTCAAAGAGTTTTTTATGTTCAAAGTTGGAGTTGCACAAGGTATTTGATGCCAATGCTATGCAAGGTGATTTGTTTGGTATTGCTTGGTGTCATAGTGTTTGCACATTGAGTGAGTTGGTAGTGATAATAGTGTAGCACAGAGTTGCTTCAAGATGTTGGTGCATTCAAGCATTCAATTTTGATGTTGCATTGCTTTGGTGATAAGGTTCTTTAATTTCAATATTCAAAACCCTAATGCACATTCTATATCAAAGCTTATTTTTCTTGTCAAATTTTAGAGAAACTATGTTCTACATGAAGAATAGATGGTGAAAGTCAGAGATTATGAAATAAGCACTTGAATTCAAGTACCTTGAGGTTTTGCTTTTTGATGAGGGTCTTATTTTCTTGCTTGAAAGTTTATTCAAAAACTACAAAAAAAGTTTATTGCGCAAAGTTAATAGAAAGTTCACTTTTGTTATATTTGGAAAGTGACTTGTTATAGGAGGTTAAAGTTTATTTAAGTGAAGACTTAAAGGAGTCTCAATCATTGTTCAACTATCCCTTCTTTATAGTGAAACCGATTGAGCAAGTCATGAATGTAGTTTATATAGTTTGAATGGAGATCGAAGGCTGGAGTTTAAAGTTGAAAGTGGCAGCAATTTGAAATCAAAGGATTTTATTTTAACTTTTGAATGGTTATTTCTAGGAGTTTAAGTTTTGACAAGAGTCTAACAATCATCGTTTTCAGTTTTGTTTTGTAACTATTTGCAAATGAAAAGATCAATGTTTACTTTGATGGCGTCAATCTGAAGGAAGATGTTCTAGTTTTGAAAGCCTTTTGTATTCCAATGGTCAAAGATTTTGTATTAGTTTTGGCTTGAAAATGGAATGAATTTTGGTGAGAAGGGTATGCATGTTGTTGATTGAAAAAATGACAAGAAAATATAACAATAATACTTTCTCATATTCAAGATGATGCAAATTTAATGAGCAGAGTATGATGATTTTCAAAAGAGTCAATGAATTCTCATAATTGTGTTTTCAAATTGTTGAGATATGATATGGTAAGTGTGAATAAGTTTTTGATAGAGCTATGTTTTGTATAGAAACAAAGTATCCCTTTGGTGTTTCATTCATTTTATTTTGAATATTGTCAGTGAGACATGGATATTTTCCAGTGATGCATGATATTTTTCAGTGAGACATGGAGATTTTCTAGTGAGGCATGATATTTTTCAGTGAGACATGGAGATTTTCCAGTGAGGCTTGTTTGATTGCTAGTGAGGCTAGTTTGATTGCTAGTGAGGCTTGGTTGATTGCTAGTGAGGCTTGTTATTTTGCTAGTGATTCTTGTTGTATTGTCAGTGAGGTAGGTTGAGTAGGCAGTGAGGCTTGTTATATTACCAGTGAGTCAAGTTGAGTAGCTAGTGAGGTTTGTTGTATTACCAATGAGGCATGCAATTTGTAATCAACAAGGTTTTAGCCAATGAGGGATAATGAAATAAATTTTTAGAGTGTTTTTTCACCATTTTAGGGTTTTCCACTCATAAAACATGTGTTATGTTTTCTCTTGGTGGTATTCCATATTGTGCTTGATTGATAATATTTGATTCAAGTGTTATGTTCTAATTTGCATACAATATCTAGAGTGTTTGAAGTACTTTTAGTGGGTCTCTTTGAATAATCAAGTGAGTTGACTTTTTAAATTGGTTTTTTTTATTTTACCACTAATTCACCCCCCCTCTTAGTGGTCATGTACTCCAACAAGTGGTATCAGAGCCTTAGGTCCCTTGAACAAGTTTAATCAACTTGGGAGATTCTAGTAGTGGAGTACTTATCATGGAAAAAAGTAAAAGAAACAAAGAAAAAAGAAATACCCAACAAAATGCTAAACAAAAAGCACCACCTAAACCAAGTACAAAGGATGATGAAGTAGCAGTTATAAGAAATGACTTACAAAATAAAGAGGATATAAGGTTAGAAGATGATTTTTTATTTGAGATGTTTGACAAAGAAGGAGACCAATTTGTGAGTGATTATGAACATGAGTATGATGAAGATGAATGAAAAATTGATGTTGAAGGTGAAATAATTTGTGCCCTTGATGAGATTAAGAAACTCAAAATGGAGAATCAAAGATTAAAGTTGCAACTTCAAGAAGAAAAGGAGTCCAAGGCGAAGACACTTTCAACCCTTCAAGAAGCAAAAAAACTGATTATAGATTTGAAGGTACAAGTTGTAGAAGTTAAGAAAATATAAGAAGAAGAAGTCAAAAATTAGTTTAAGGAAAAAGAGATTGATTTTAAAAGATATGAGTTAGAGATAGTTTCTTTGAGAAAGTAACTAGAAAAAACATCTTCTACGTTACACAAAACACTTCAATTTGAAAAGAATACTGAGTTTTTACATGAGATGTTGAGCAAGCAAAAACATCACAAGGATACTATTGGTTTAGGCTTTGAAAAAGGAAAGAGTTCTAAGGTCAGAGAAAAACCAAGGAAGAAGATATATCTAAACTATCATTCTACTACTTGTAAGGCTGAAGAAAATACGAAGAAAAAAGAAGGTACCCCTACACAAGCCAACAAAAACAAGTTCAGAAGATATTTTCATTCAGAACAACATCAAATTTCTAGGTTTGAAAATTATTTTCATGGTTATTGTTATTCTTGTTATGAATTTGGTCATAGATCAAGAGAGTGTTGGATGCATGAAAAGAAATTTGGATGGAATAAGAGCTCTTATGAATGGTTAAATAGAGGAAGTAAGGTCATATTCTATAGATGCAATAAGTTTAGACATAAAGCACAATATTGTAGAAGTAATTTAATGGAACCTTTCAATCATTACAAGAAGACTGACACTATGAAAGTTTGGAGAAGAGAAAAAGAGAAAGAGAAGGAAGAACCTAAGCTTGTGCATGCTACACAATAGATATCCATAACTACTTAAAAAACAACATGAGTTGAGGGTGAGATGATTATTGCTTTATCATTTAGCCCCACAAACAACAACAAAGAGATATGGTAATCATGATAGTACATATTAAGTAATTAGAAAGTGATAGTGCATATTAAGTCACCTCATACAAAAGATAGTGGAATAGTAGAGGTTCAATCATGACATTCAATGTTCATTCAATTTTCTTAATAGTGAACTTGTGGTAATGGTCTTATAATGAAGAAATCATTTGATCAAAATCCTAGTAACTATGCAAGGGAATGTTTATAAAACTCAATAAAAGTTGAATGCATTCATAGTTAAGGGACAACAAAGAAGAACTAAACTCAAGAGGATAACATAGTGTTTAAAAGTTAATGTGATCATCAAAGGGTTCTTGTAATGATAGTACTATAAGCATAACTTCAAGAGATATAATAGTTTTTCTTTTACTCAAAAGTTTGTGATAGTTTATAGCTCTTGGGAAGTGATATGTGATCATGATGTGCTTGTGGTATCCATTCTTTTTGAGTATTGATCTTGACCACTTAAATTTATACCTAGTGCTTTGACAGTGTCTTTGCATTTTTATTGGACAGTGTTATGATATTTTGGCCTCACAAGTTAATGATAGTTCTTCCTTCTACACTCCTTAATTTTCTATTAATAGTGACTAATCCTCATCCAAAGTGACAACTTGGTTATAATTTTCTACTACCTCAGTCATTCATACAACAGTGGTTCCTTAACTTGCCAAGTATTAATGTGCAATTACACTTATGGTGCCAGTGATCTAGTTTTTTTATTGTGTTGTAGTGTCTTACAAGTCTTCAATTGCAAGGTGGATAATGTTTTGGACTTTATATTCATGTACAATGTTATTGACAGTGAAATGATAGGTGATCAAGTGATTTTTTGGAAGGATAGGTCTGCAACTACTCAAACAGTGAGGAGTAGGTGTGTAGATGGTGAATATGATTGCAAAGCTCAGTGGAGTAGTGTAGTACTTTGCATAGTGATCTTAATGATTCGTTTTCATGGAAAGATAGTCATCTTGAAAGGGCATGCTATTTTTTCAAGTAAAATGTCCTTGATATTATGATAATTTGGAGTAATTGAGCTAATAAGCTTAATAGTCCATAGAAGACCATGAAGTGAAATGTATACCTATCAATAGTCAATATGAAAAAAGGTTCAAAGGAAAAGTCATTGATGTCAAATTGGAAAAGGTAATTTTTTTTTGCAAAATAATGTAGCATTTTATAGGGATAATTCATGTTAACAATTGATGCTAAATGTGAGAGTTAGTTATATTGTGTGAGCTGTTTTTCTTGTTAGAAAGGTGAAAGGTAATTATATGATTACAAGAGATACAAGGGCTTGTCATGCTTTGATATGACCAAAGGTGAATATATTTGGTACAAGGTTGAAAGTTGGTTATTCTCTCACTTATGTTTTGCTTTTTATTCTTAGAAGGTGGTTGGTGATTGTTAGTAGCATTCGTAGTTCATAGGGCAGTAAATTTCTTTGTGCCAGTGTGTCAATACCATCGTAACAAGGATATGGTGCATGAATTTAATAACAGTGGGTTTACAGATGCTAAACTAGTGTGGTATTATAGTGTTTTTCATATATGTTAGAGTGGAATTCCATTCATAATCCAGTAACTAAGCTTTGCAAGTGACATGACAAGAATTCTCATAGTGGTCAGTACTATACATTCATTGACAATGTGTTCATTTTAGTGGTCAATGTTGATATTGTAACATCATTTCAATCAATACTATCTCTGTGCTATCTGTGCTTTAGTGATAAGTAGATATACACTTGCTTCATTCACAAGATAGTGATAGTTTATAGTGTGACAATGGCTTGATAATTTTTCTATCAGACAATGGTTAATAACATCATGGTGATAGTCAACTATAGTGACTTGTATGATTATTCATATACAGTGCCATTTTGGCTTGAGAGTATTTTACTGAGGTTTGGTATGCATCTTTTCTAGTGTGAGAGTATGTCAATTCTTGGTCTACACAATAGCATATGAAGCATCTTACATATTTCTTTCCTTGCATAATGCTCAATATAGTGATCCTATTTTACATTTTGGTCAACTACCTAATGTTCTATGTGCTTGGTTTCCTTGGTTTAAGCATTGGTGGTAATTCTTATTTAGCATTTCCAATGTTTTATGGATTCTGGTTCAAGAAGGAATAAGTGAAGTGGTATTGGTGTGTTTAGTAACATTATGTAGTTTCTTCATATGCTACTGGTACTAGTTTGATACAAATGCTTATGTACTGTACTACTTATTTCTTTGGAATTTTCATTCAAGAAATGTGTAGGCATCAGTGCTTTCTAAGTTACAAAGATATATCTAGTTGTCTTATTCTTGATTGATAATGGATAAGTGCATTATTGGTGGCGCCTTTTATAGTATGTGCATATTCATGAGTTGCACAAGGAGATAGTCACAGGGGGAGTCATCATTTGTAAGTGATATTATGCTTATATGTTTGTTGATACAATGGTTTTTCTTGATTGTGAAACTATGCTTAGATGAGGACATATCTCAGTTTCCTTGAGTGATATCTTGCAGTGACAATATCTATGTTTCTTGGACAATGATAGATGCTCAATTCCTTACTTATTGTTATCAATCCTTTATGTTTGTAGTTGTGTTTTTGATAATATGCAGTGGTATCTTAGTCATAGAGGTTTAGAAAAGGTTTTTTTCATGAATGTTTAGTCACTTTTGGATTGTATGTTCTCTCACAACAATGTGAGTCTAGAGGGAATGCAAGGGTATGATGGCAGTGGTCTATTAAATAAAACAATGGTTTCTTGATGCTCATAGTTCCTTGAGGGATAGTATTCTTTGCTCTTCTTGCAAGATGAAAGTACTTTGGTTGATGTGACCGTGTCTACCTATTTTGCAGGGGCCGAGTCTTACTAAATTTTCTTTATATCTATGGTGCTTCAGTATAATGGTGATAATATTCTACACTTGTCTTCTTTCAATACAATCAACACAGTGGATTTTTTTTGGAAATACAGTTCTTTTATGAGTTAATGAGGGTAGTGCTAATGTATCACAGTGTGGTATCTTGAGTAAAGATGTGTTGAGCTAGTCCCATTCTTATTTTAAATTCTTGAGTAATAGTTTGGTGTTTGTGACAGTAGTGTGTGGAGCGTATAGTACTTTGCACAACTATCATTGTATTGCATCTTGATCTACCAATGGTATTCATGCTTGCTAATAGACAGTGTCTTTTCCACATCAAACATTGTTTGCAAGTGTTACATTGATCTCTTAAGGAGGAGCAATGTTAATCTTTGCTTGACAACAGGTGTAGATAGTTGTCATCATTGCTTGGTAGTGTTTAGTGGATAATATGTAGTGTTGATAGTGGATTGCACAAAGTGGTGCTGATGATGAGGTATGCACAATTTGATGATGATATATAGTGCTCTCAATTTTGATGATAGTGTCTTTAGTAATTATTCTTGCATGGGGTGGTTGTGGTCTTCAATCATTGTGGAATGCTTGTTCTTGTATAGTGGTTTTGACATAGTACCTTTCCAATGTCCACATTATCAGATATAATAGTGCCAAGTGTCATGACAGAGTTGGTTGTGTGTATGGTGATAGTTTTGACCACATTATGGGTATGCAACTGATAAAACATGGGATATTCTGATGAGAAACACTGATGGGAGTATTGACAACCTTGACCATACTATGTTTTGTTAAGTCTTGTTTTAGTTAGGGGGAGTCCATAACCCTTTGTCATTGTTGTCAAAGGGGGAGAAATAAGGTGAAAAATTGGTTAAGTTGACATCAATACCAAAGGGGGAGTTTTTTGGCATGATGTTTATCATTAATGTCAATAGTTTCTCTTGTCAAAGGGTTTGTGCTTGGAATTGGTGGTGTTGCATTCATTGTTACAAGGTCCTTGATGTCATGATTTAAGGTGTTTGTTTATTCATGGTCATGATTCCTATTCAAAGAGTTTGTGATGTTCAAAGTTGGAGTTGCACAACGTATTTGATGCCAATACGATGCAAGATGAGTTGTTTGGTATTGCTTGGTGTCACAGTGTTTGCACATTGAGTGAGTTGGTAGTGATAACAATGTAGCACAAAGTTGCTTCAAGGTGTTGGTGTATTTAGGCATTCAAGTTTGATGTTGCATTTCTTTGGTGATAAGGTTCTTTCATTTCAAGGTTCAAAACCCTAATGCACATTCTATATCAAAGCTAATTTTTCTTGTCAAATTTCAAAGACACAATGTTCTACATCAAGAATAGATGGTGAAAGTCAGAGATTATGAAATAAGCACTTGAATTCAAGAACCTTGAGGTTTTTTTATTTATTAGGGTTTTCTTTTCTTGCTTGAATGTTTATTCAAAAACCCTAAATAAAGTTTATTGTGTAAAGTTAATAGAAAATTGACTTTTTTTATATTTGGAAAGTGACTTGTTATAGGAGGTTAAATTTTATATAAGTGAAGACTTAAAGGGGTCTCAATCATTGTTCAATCAACCCTTCTTTATAGTGAAACCGAATGAGCAAGTCATGAATGTAGTTTATATAGTTTGAATGGAGATCAAAAACTAAATTTTAAAGTTGACCGTGGCAGAAATTTGAAATCAAAGGATTTATTTTTAACTTTTGAATGGTTATTTCTAGGAGTTTAAGTTTTGACGAGAGTCTAATAGTCACCTTTTTTAGTTTTATTTTGTAACTGTTTGCAAATGAAAAGTTACTTTGATGGCACTAATACGAAGGAAGACATTCTAGTTTTAAAAGCCTTTTTTATTCCAATGGTTAGGGATTTTGTATTGGTTTTGATTTGAAAATGGAATGAATTTTGGTGAGAAGGGTATGTATGTTGTTGATTGAAAAAATGATAGGAAGATATCACAATAATACTTTATGGTATTCAAGATGATGCAAATTTTATGAGTAGAGTATGATGATTTCCAGGGAAGTCAATGAATTCTCATAATTGTGTTTTTAGATTGTTGAGATATGCTATGGTAAGTGTGAATAAGTTTTTGATAGAGCTATGTTTTATATAAAAATAGAGTAACCCTCTGGTGTTTCATTCATTTTCTTTTGAAGATTGTTAGTGATACATGGAGATTTACCAGTAAGGCAGGATATTTGTTAGTGAGACATGGCGATTTGCTAGTGAGGCTTGTTTGATTGCCACTGAGGCTAGTTTGATTGCCATTGAGGCTTGGTTGATTTCCAGAGAGGCTTATTATTTTTCTAGTGAGGCTTGTTGTATTGTCAGTGAGGTAGGTTGAGTAGCCAGTGAGGCTTGCTATATTGTCAGTGAGAAAGATTGAGTAGCCAGTGAGGCTTGTTGTATTGACAGTGGGGCATGCAATTCATAATAAGCAAGGTTTTAGCTAGTGAGGCTTAATGAAACAAATTTTTAGAGTGGTTTTTCACCCTTTTAGGGTTTTCCACTCATAAAACTTATGTTATGTTTTCTCTTGGTGGTGTGCCATATTGTACTTGATCGATCATATTTGATTCAAGTGTTAAATGTTCTAATTTGCATACAATATCTAGAGTGTTTGAAGTATTTTTAGTGGGTCTCTTTGAATAATCAAGTGAGTTAAGTTTTGAAATTGGTTTTTTTAATTTGACCACAGATTCACCCCCCTCTTAGTGGTCCTATACTCCAACAATAAATCCATTGATTTTCCATTTACAGTTTTGTAAAAGGTTGATGTAGAGTATCTACTAACTTCAAGGGTACTAAAGACCCAAACAACAAACTTGAGAAGATCAATTAAACAATCACCAATATTCACTTGCTTGAAACTTGATTCCACAAGACCAAGAAGACACCAAATCACCAAAACTTGTTTCCAAAATCTTACTAGACCCTAATTCACCTTAATCATCTTGATTTTGACATAAAAAAATCAAAAACACTCTTTCATAAACACAAACTTATCAACTTCTTCCTTTCTTACACCAAAAGGCCAAATTCCTTGTAGTAGCCCATAGACCTTAAACCGTGCATATCTCTTAAACCTGATTGAATATCCAAAGAAAAATTGCATTTTCAAGGACCCATTATAGCCTTATTAAACATACTTTACAATTAGGTACTATTGCTTTGAGAAGAATAACATAAAAAATGACTTTCTTGCAAATTTTAGACTCAATTAGTCCTAAATTACAAAGCATGTCTCCACTAAACAACTTATCAACCCTTAATTCCCAATGAAATTCCTTCATCAGGCTCTAAAATTGTAGATTCAACAACATTTGAATACTGAAAGACTCTTTAATGCACTAAAAGGTAAAGCCCTCACTCTAGGCCATTTTTGACTCAATAAAACATGGGTTTAATGGTTCTAAGCTTTCCCAACCTTATTTCACTTGGCCATTGCTTCAAACATCTTGAAAATAGTTTGTAAAAGCTTTAAAACTCACTTCCAACCTCTTGGAATGCATTAACTATATGACCCTTAGATGTCCATACTATGACTAGAAAAATAAAGAACAATTTTTTCATGAAACTATTTTGATTGCAATGTTGGGGAAATTCCTACATGTCATATTACAAAAAATATTAATAGTAGTCCATTTTAAAGTATAAAGTTAGTGAAGTTTTGAAAAGCTAATCATGGGATTATTAGTTCCTGCCAGGGAACTATAGTGGAGGCTTCAATCCTTAACAAGTGATTAATCTATTGTCGAACAACCAATCAGCGGGCATAAATTTTTCTAAATTTGTCTTTGGTTTGCTATTTCTATAGTTAACGCGCACATTTTTTATGCAAAATATTCACGACAAAAATTTTGGCGCTCTGTGATTGGGGTGGGAAAGGGTTCTGTAGATTGTCAGAGGCCTTGCGTCTCTTACGAGACAAGAGACTGCACGAAAACCAGAAGCTCTTGCAGATTGTCAGAAGCAGGCTGGAGATGTGGAAATCAGGCATGTTGCAGCTGCTATCTTTTAATGACAGGAGGAATTCCATGAAAACCATTGTTTTTACATTCACATCCACGAGAATGAACAGGTATTTATTTATCAACGCAAGAGAGCACATAAATTTCAAGGAGGCTCATGGAGGTTGTCAGTTGAATAGCCACCATCACATTTCTCACTACCATGCAACTTATTTCCCTGGATAGTTGGCAATTAGGGTTTCCCGCAATGTTAATGAGCTTGGTAGCAGGTTACATGCAGGGGAGACGTGGCTAGTTTCGAGGGCATTGGTTGCTGCAGTCAATGATGAGGGCATTAAGATATATGGATGCAAAACATTCTCTCTAGGTTACTGTATGTGCTGGAGTTTTTTATTGGTTGTTGAAAAGGTCAGGGCTGCATGGATTTGGATCTGTTACCTTTGTTTCTAGGTAGGCAGATGATCACTTTGTTGGAGCAAGGCATATTTGTGTTAGACTTGGTTATCAAAGCTTGCAGGAAATAAATTGAGAAACACAAGGGCAAATTGTCAGTTAAAGAAGCTTCTGGGGTGGTACGATCTTTCTTACCTTTTTCCATGTATCAATTCTTACTAAGAAACACTGGTTTGGCTATGAAAACTTAGCTTTGACATTAAGATTTTCAAGCACTCACACCTTAGCCCTCTTCATTTTTGTACACAGGATAGCTAGACATTACATTTTGGACAAATTTCAACTTATAGCTTTTTGTCCTACTATTAGTAAATTTTCTTCCTTGTGATTTACAGACAATTTTGACTCTGGAATTTTTGTATTCTCCTTAATGTCTTCGTCATAGCACCCTATATTGGTACAGTTGCCATTTACACTCCCAACTTTCAGAATCTTTGGTACAACTCCTAAAGAAATTTTCCTGGCCTTTGGTGGGGGGCTACTGCTCTCATTTGATGCTTCTGCTAGTTTAGAATATTTAGGAAGGCTATTTTTTCCTTGCTTTTCTTCTAGGAAAAAGGCATCACAATGTCGACTACCTCTTGATTGTTGACCTAACACATGTAAAAGCATGAAAAAAATATGTTACTGAAACAAAACTCTTAACATTTTAGATGTAAAATGCACATATTCCGATGTCAATAAAAGAGAAGGAAGATCCCTCGTCACAGATTTGAATATAAGTACAAATACTAACAAACAAATAGGAATGCAAAAGCCACTAGAAAATTCAAGCTTGCCTTGTCTAAAAGTCCATCAGATGCCAATATGACAAATTCACAAGCAGATGTAATGGGCAACTTTCTAGTGTCTGGTTCATATAATACTCATCGTTTTAGAGGCAAATAGGCTCTATGACAAATATCCAGATAACCACCTTGTAGTAAATCCCAAAAAAAAAAATCAGCAATTCTATCACTTAAAAAGGTAGGATACAAACAAATGTTGCAAATTGTTCTTAAAAATGGTTACCAGATTTTTAATCCTTTCTTTTCTTTCTCTGCTCCAGGTTTATGATTCTAGTTAAGGGCTTGAGAATTTCTATTTCTACTTAGTACTGTATGGCAATCCCCAACATTACCAAGAACTAAACAACCATGCTTGATCAAAGCAGTTACACAACATGCCCCACATGATAATTCTGCATGGCATGAAGAAATGTGGCAGTAAGTCCTTAGCATGCATCAAGGTTAGAAAACCACATAAGAAATCCGTTAAACACATAAAAATAGGGCAGAGATCTGTGCCTAAGCATTCAAAGGGAATTCAAATAAAATCTAGAGCACTTTGTGGGATGGTTTTTCCCTCACTGCACTCTGCCCAGCAGTTAGAAAATTGGAAAAATGCTAAGAAAAATACGTCAAGGGTAAGAAAGAACAATTCATAAAGCTGACAGAGTTTTTAGGTGCTAATTCCATCTATTTTCCCCACTGTGGTTGCTCAGAAAAGGGCTGTAACCTCACAGGCATCTACTCAGGCTGCAGTAAAGATTTGTGTTACGCTTAGTATACACTTATCTTTTATCTTGGAAGTAACTTTATGTATTTTGGAGTGGTTTACTTTACTTAGATCTTGCATTGTGATTTCATTTAGTAGATTAGTTTTGTTTAATCGTCTCCTACTGATGTGGATTTGATGGTCTCCGATTTAGCTAGTAGTAAGCATTTGTCTTTCATATTGTTTTGTTACAAAATTTAAATATAAGAAGCTTCATTTGTGAGGTAAGTACTTTCAGGTCTTGTGCATAACATTTTGAGATAAAAAATATAAGTCAGATTTACTTTCAATCATTTCCTTTCATGCAAACGCTATTGATAAATTTTCATGGTGTACAAAATTATAAACTTGTTCAAATCTTTGAATTATAGGAGTAGTTTAATATCTCAAGGAGCTTCCCTTGCTAATTTGTAGAGAGGTTTTATCTGTATGCTATACCCTTTTGTGTTGTCTTCCAAGAAACAAATTAAAATGCTAACAAAAAACAAAGACTATCAAATAGGTATTTCAATGCCCAGAAAAGTTAAATAGCTGCATCCTGAAAAGCCTGCCAAAAATTGAGTATAAATTCTAAATTTTCTCATTCTAATTTGCTAATTGCTATGCCTATTCCTAGACAACTGTTGAGTAAATAGTATAAATTCTAACACTCCTCCATGAAGAAGGTGTTCTAAGTTATCCCGACTTATTTCTCAAAATTTCAAACTTCCCTTTTCATAGGGGCTTTGTCAAAATTTTTGTAACTTGCTCATCTCAAGCGAAAACCTCTCCTACAGATATCTTCAATTATTGAAGACTCTTGGGCATCATAACCACCAAAATAAATCAGCCACTTAGGTTAAAATCATTGTTTCTAATGCTGGGAGATCTTGGGCATCATACCCAACCACCAATAAGAGACTCTTGTGCCTCTGACAAGTACAAATCAGCTTCAATCATTGAAACTCGGGTAGCACAATAGCTGAAACCCTCTGACAACTCCCTCTCATAGGCAGCAGCCATTTCCATCCACATAAACCTTGGGAGATTCTCCATTGTGATACCATGTTAAAATTCTACATATGTTATGCTGATTCTGCACTCTAGGTTTTGAATATAATTGATGAATCTTGACCTTCAGCAGTTGGAGTGCCTTAACTTGTGTACATTGAAAATTGGAAGTACAAAAACCTAAATTAATAGGTTAAAATTAGAATAAGTCTACAATCTAGATTTGTATAATTATTCTGGAAAATCACGCAACACTTCTCTATGGTTTGGATTACAATAAAACGGCGATGCCAAGGGTTAATAAATAACCCATGAACTGCGTGTACACAAATTGCTTAATAAATATCTGGCTGCCCCAGAATAAAATATTAAAAACTTAAAACAAGTATTGTAGCCCTAAAAGTAAGACAAAAAGATCCTAAAGTAAAAAACAACTTTATTCACTGAAATAAATGCCTAATGATAAACATAACTTGCACTTATCAATAGGAAAAAACTAAAGACTATCAATAGGTGTTTCAACACCCAGAAAAGTTGCATCGCTGCACCTAGAAATAGAGTTTAAATTTTGAATTTTCTAACTGGTGTGCCTATGCTGAGGACAACTGCAGAGCAACCAGCAAAAAGTTAACATTTTGAATTAATCTCTCAACAAAATTTAGCTATGCAACTTTTCTGGGCATTGAAATACCTATTTGATAGTCTTTGCTTTTTGTTAGCATTTTAATTTGTTTCTTGCATGACAACACAAAAGGGTATAGCATAAAAGATAAATCCTCTTTACAAATTAGCAAGGGAAGCTCCTTGAGATATGAAACTACTCCTATAATTCAAAGGTTTGAACAAGTTTACAATTCTCTACACCATGCAAATTTATCAATAGAGTTTGCATGAAAGGAAATGATTGAAAGTAAATCTGACTTATCTTTTTGATCTCAAAAGGTTATGCACAAGACCTGAAAGTACTTACCTCACAAATGAAGCTTATTATATTTAAAGTTTGTAACAAAACAATATGAAAGACAAATGGTTGACTGTACTTAGCTCACAAATGAAGCTTCTTATATTTAAAGTTTGTAACAAAACAATATGAAAGACAAATTCTTACTACTGGCTAAAGTAGAGACCATGAAATCCACATCAATAGGAGACGATTAAACAAAACTAACCTACTAAATGAAATCACAATGCAAGATCTAAGTAAAGTAAACCACTCCAAAATACATAAAGTTACTTCCAAGATAAAAGATAAGTGTATACTAAGCGTAACACAACTCTTTACTGCAGCTTGAGTAGATGCCTATGAGGTTACAACCCTTTTCTGGGCAACTACGGTGGAGAAAATAGATGGAATTAGTACCTAAAAACTCTGTCAGCTTTATGAATTGTTCTTTCTTACCTTTGATGTATTTATCTTAGCATTTTTCCAATTTTCTAACTGCTGGGCAGAGTGTAGTGAGGGAAAAACCATCCCGCAAAGTGCTCTAGACCTGATTTGAATTCCCTCTGAATGCTTAGGCATAGATCTCTGCCCTGCTTTTATGTGTTTAGCGGATTTCTTATGTGGGTTTTCTAACCTTGATGCATGCTAAAGGACTTACTACCACATTTCCTCATGCCATGCAGATTTATCATATGGTTAGCATTTTAAATTCTCACTAACCATTGGATCCGCATTGAGGACTAGATCCATTTTTTATATATGTATCGGCCAAGAGTTTTCCTAGTTTCTCCTGAGACTTTGTTGTTAGGTGAAGTTTTTCCTCCTTAAGTACAAGGCCATTGGCATCAACACAATAGACATTGTGAATGCTTATACCTAATTGTGCTCTTCTAATTTTCTATACAGGTTCACTATATGGAGGGTCAGCCATGGTTATAGCAACCTGTCAGAGACAAAAATGAGAATTGGGACTTGATAGTTTATAGCAAATGAACAATGGGATTTATGTCCAGTAGAATTGGATATAGGCATAGGATGGCTTTACCAAATAAAGCTTGAGCAAGGTTGCCATTTTCCATCTATTCGTATACTAGGAGAAGCTCTCCTCCTTCTACAAAACAACCATAAATTTTAACAAGATTTGGATGTTACACTGCAAATATTGTGGTTACTTCAATCAGAAACTCGTGATTCCCTTGTTTGCACAAGTGTGACAATTGCTTTATTGCTACTTTTCTTCCACTAGGTAGTATGCCCTGCACAATAGAGATTCTCTGTTGTAAACTTGCAACAATAGTTTAATAAGAATTTCATACTTCCCTAAGAAGCACCAATATAAATGTTATGCATGTGTTTCATGATTTTATTGACCATGTAAAAAGCATTTCTTGCATGTTTACTAGGAAACTGTAGTATACAAATAGGAAACATGTCCGTGTCCCTGTACCCACAATATTTGGTGATTACATTTATATTTAATTTAGCCATGCCTTTCTTTTTTTACTCATCTTAATTTTAATGGCATCCTTATTTCTAATTTTGTATTGGCACCTGTATTGCCATTTCTCAAGTGCATAGTCTCTTTACTGTCACAACTAATCCACACATCTCCAGCATAGCAATAAGCAAACACAGTAAAATTTTCAAGACTGTGATTTGAAATGTTGATGGTCAAAACACTAACATAATCGAAGCCAGAAGCTAAATTGAACAACATGATGGATCAACCATTTCCTCTGCTTGATCAACATTGCTTGCAATATTGTGTAAAGATACCTCTGTGAGCCAATATGTTTATGACTACCTTCTCATTAGTTCCAAATCCCTGAAAGAAACCAAAACAATAGTTCAACACATTACATGCCATTAGGCGAGAAATAAAACCATAGATTCACTTAATACATATGCTCTAAACTTCTTGAGTCTTCATTATCTGTTCTTGAGTCTTCATTATCTGTTTAGTAGACCCTTTTCCCAGGTAGTGTCTCATTTTTCAAGGATGAACCTAAATGATGAGGATGTAATTTCAAAGGCATGAATACCAGCCTTTTTTCCTATATCATCTGAGCAATGATTGTAATTACATGCTCATATGCACACATTAATAAATGTTGAAACATTTGAAACAAATGTTTGTCATTGGCTGACATAAATTACCTGGTAGAGTTTAATTTAATATTTCCTCAAAATTTATGATGGTTTTAAGTTGCTTACTATATTCGAATGTTTTCAGTAGCAAGATACAAATAGTTATATAACTCTTATGTTATTTGCTTAAATTCTTGCACAATGTAAGGAAACAAATACACTTTCCTTGCTTTAATGATACCTTTCTCTTTTTTACTAAAAAATACAAATATGGTGTAAATTTGGCTTGCATTAAGTGAACATTTGAGAATAAGAGATGATTTTCAATTACAACCAACAAAAAATAGTATGTAGAGTTCTATTAGTCTTCTGATATTTTGTATTAATGTTAGATTGGTATATTTCCTTTTAATGATATGAAAACATGCTTCTGTTTCCTTGATTTAAGATTCAGTGGCAATGTGAACATTTAAAAAAATTCCTACTTTAGCTCTATACCTTGGAACATTGCAATAGAAATTGAAAATACAATACAAAACCAAACGAGACTAGAACTGTTCTTACACAATAGAAATTGAAAATACAATACAAAACCAAACCAGAGCAAAACTGTTCTTACACACTTTGGCAGGATCTTCGTACACCTTAATCTAGTGAATAAACATTGGTCAATTTTGGTCATGTCCCTTTGTATTTGATTAGCATTTCTGATTAACGAATAATTTTCCAATACGACTTCCATTGTCGCTTATTATCTTGAGTATATTTGGTCTACAGATTTTGTACTCCCTCTAGAGCAAAGGGTTCCATACACGACAAGCTGATGCTAAACTTGTCTTATTAATTGTTCCCATTGTTGCTATATGATGGACAAGATGAAAAAAAATTGGTCTTGAGAAAATCATTCAACAATGTCATAGATGCAGAGAACTATAAACCCATTGGCAGTGATCTGTTAGAGCTATCAATTGACACAGTATTGGCATACAATAACATGTTCAAGTTAAAACCATTTTCCTATAACATAGGTGATTGTCTTTTTGATTCATTCCAGTTGTTATTACATATGCAATACACTTCTCTGCAACTACAGAATGGAATTATTGACTACTTTATTAATTTCCTAAAAAACAAAGATCGTGATGCTTTATTATCGTACGACCTTGAACTAGACTCACAGACATTGTCTAGATTACATGGAGTGCATGGAGTCAGTGATGTTGATACATATTTACGGCGTATGTGGTTGTCGGCAATTCAAAAACCAAACTGTAATGAATATGGCCTTTGGGGGGATGTGTTTTGTATTAAGTGGCTAGCAAAATGGCTAAATATTGGAATATGTATTTGGTCTTCAACAACAAAAACAAAGTACTTGCATTTCAATGAGGGGTCACAGAATAATACATATTCTATCTTGTTCCATGATGAAAACCCTGAACAAGGACATTTTGAACCACTTATTAATAAAAAAAGAACTCTGCTCCAGGAACAAACTCACCAAGGTCAAACATCAAACACACTTTTAGAAATAGCTAAGAGTTTTGCAAAAGACAGTTTAGTTCATACATTGTCTAGCTTGTGAAAAAATGCATTGTCAATATCAGATTGTGGAGATAGTCTTTTCAATACAGTTGCTACTTTCACCAACAATGAATATGATAGTCGATGTCTTAGATAATACATGGCTCAATCCTTTTGCAATGAAATACTCTGTGGAGAAAAAGTCACACTGAATTGTATCGATACATGTATCAAACCTCACTTGACCATTGGCGATATCCCAAGTTGGGAAGCATTTGTTGCAAAGGTTGGAAAGCCATACGAACAAAGCAGAATTGAAGGAGCATAATTTTGTTTTGAATGGCTATCCTACATTTTGCAAGTAAAGATGAAAATTTGGTCAACAACCAGTAACACGTGTATAAAAGAGTATTGCAAATGTGTTAGGCCCACCAAAGTATACAATATCATGTGTCACCAAGTCAATGACATGCATACACACTATACGCCATATGGAGTAGACATTATTATGCCAACTGGTGGCAATGTTGGACAACCAAAAACAACACTAGTTTCAGCAACACAAAAGATCAGTATCCACAAATTGAAACCAAGCATTCGAAAGAATCCACATGTGCAGATTAACACCTCCACAAGGTTATCAAATACCTCTAAAAAAATGTGCCATGATCTCAAACCTATTGGTAGCAGCCAACATGTACAATTTGACACTATTGTACAATCGAAAAATTTCTTTAATCAAATCTCCCATGACTCACTTCGCAAAGTAAAGTGACAAATGCGTGAAACAGCTAAAATTCAATGTGTACAAAATTCAACAAAGAGACAAAAGACAATAGTATAATCTTATATGGAAAAAATTCAAGACACGCCAAAACATGTGTGTGCAATTTTCCAATGGCTCCATTTCAAGAAAAACATAAAAAAACTTACACAAAAAACAAGAGATGCATACGAATTACTATTATCATAGAAAAAACACTTTCTTGGAAACAAGATATGCAAGTTTTGTTCTCAACATTTGCAACAAAACATAAAACCACCGTATGGAACCCTAGAACAGATTAGAAGAAACAATCCATTACGACACATAGCTATGCTTTCAGAACTTGAAGAAAGGCTGGTGGCACTTTGAATTGCATTTGTACAGATATGGCAACTGGGACACAAGAGGGCTCAAATTGGATTATCTGGAACCATTATCAATGTGCCAACTGACATTAACATCATACAAACAGTATTGCCATGATCATATAATGAAACATGGACAGTTGCTGTTGCATTAAAGAGACATTTGCAATAAACAAATGCGTATCAAAAGGGAAGAGTGCGACCAAATACTATTATGAATGCTCTCAATGAATTGTGCAAAACAACACTATACAAAATGCATAATGTAAAATTGAACAAAAAGTGGCATGAGCATTTCTACGCTTTACAAGAACAGGTCCTTGATGATGTCGAGTCTTCATCAACTGACGACAACAATGAAATTGACAATGCAATAGAGATTGAAACAGACAGTTTGATACATGGGTTTACTGAGTCAAGAACTATACATTCTCTCCAAGACAAAGTAATAGAGATTGCACCAGCAGAAGGAAAACAACTGCTAGGAATGTTCCAAGATAAATATGCAGAGGAGATGAACTTCCCCACACTTTTTTTTGGGGAGCCACGTTACGAGGCAAGTGAAAAAAGACTCATATCAAAAAATCACCCAATGAGAATTGCAAAATTCAAATTGATCATTTTCCTATCATACAACTAATTTATTTTTCAAAACTGTCAAAATACTAATTGGACAGGTCTTCTCTACCATATGGATACGAATTCGCAAGGGGAAACTACAGGGCAGAACTCTTCTAGCAAAAGATGTCAAGTGCAAAACAAATATTGAAAAAATATTGGGATCAGATATTGGATATATAGATTTAAAAAAAATAAGAAATTCACCAAACTATTTACAATATCTTAAGAAGAATGTTTTTGCAATGATACAACAATTAGGACCACCGAGCTTCTTTGTGACGTTCACTAGTGCAGAGCAAAATTGGCCACCATTAACAAAAACATTGGAAGAGTTGTATATATCACATTACATAGGGTCGAGCCAAACACAATCTAATTCACCTCCCGACATTGACATTTTCTCTCTAATAAAAAAGGGTCCAGTCACTTGTACACGCTATTACAAACATAGAATTAATGCAATGAAAAGATTTCTATGTTCAAATGAAACCTTCTTTGGAAAGGTACTGGACTACTTCTCAGTTACATAATTCCAAAACCGAGACAATGAACATGATCATTTTATGCTATGGGTTAAACATGCACCAGTCTATGGAAAACATAACAATGCCACCATTCAACAATTTGTAGACAAATATATAACTTGTAATACATAAAGTTTAGATGGTCAAATAGCCAAATCACATACACATCATCACACTAGGCAATGTAGAATCATAAAACAGAAAAAGTGTCGCTTTGGTTTCCCACAACCACCTATGAAAGCAACAACAATACTTGAACCATGTATTGACATAGAACAATGCAATATGCATATTGCTAAGAAACTATATTCGACTTTGGAGACTTCAAGTTATGATTCTTCTGTATTGTTTGAAGATTTCTTGGACAACATAAACATGACTGAAGACGAATACATACAAGCAATACGATCTACATTGGTTAGGCCAACATTATTCTTAAAAAGAAAACCAACTCACATATGGAATAATTCATTTGCAACCCATATTCCGCATTTGTGGTAAGCAAATACAAATGCACAATTTGTTCTAAATGCATATGCTGTAGCAACATATTGTAGCTCCTACATGACAAAATGTAATAACTCAATGACAAAAGCATTCAATAAGATACACACAGACCATAGGCAGCATAACATTGATGCCATTAATATGTTAACAAAACTTGGCAACGCCTTGCTCAATTTACAGCAAATGTCTGCTCAACAGGCCATACACATTGTGCTTTCACCTCCACTTAACTATAGTTCACGAAAATGTAAATTCATAGACACTTCTGCTCCTAAAGTTCGCACATTTATTTTAAAGTCTTCCAAATTTTTGAGCAATGAACCAGATGAGTCACAAAATATTGCTTGCAAAACCTTGATTGACCATTACATTGCACATCCTCAAGCATTGACCAACATTTGTTTGGCAGAATTTTTTGCAAAATACACAATAGGAAAAGGGAAATTAACACGACGAACCAAACCATAGATTATCAGATTTATCAAGTACAATAGGCATGTTGACATTGAAAACTACTGCAGGGAGAAACTTCTGCTATATGTTCCTTTCTCTGTTAATGAGAACACATTGAAACAAGACTTTGCAACATGGAAACATGCTTTTGCTAACAATCAAAAGACAATACAACTTAATGAAGCAAAGTATACGTATAATGTAAATGAATTGTGGGGTGACATTGACGATGCTATTATTGACGAGAACATTGATGATGACAACTATAATGATCAACACAAAACACAAAAAAAAAATTGCAGAGACTGCGAAGAGTACAACTTAAAAGCAGATTTAGACACACTATGACATAATGTGTACACAAAGAAAACAATAAGACCACTTGAAATAGGTACACATCCACATTTACTTGACAACATAGAGTATTAAAATGTTCGTAGAATGTTGAACATAGAATAACAAGCCATAGTGAAGGACATTTTAATGAAAAAAAAATGAAAAAATCTTCAGCCATTGCATCTGTTCTTAACAGGAGGAGCTGGAACAGAGAAAACCTTTACTACAAAAGCAATATACCAAGGCCTTCTTCATATATACAATAACTAAATTGATAGTGACCCAGACAAGACAAAGGGCTTGTTACTTGCATATATAGGAAAAGCAGCTTCTAACATAGGGGGTACAACATTGCACTCTGCACTTCTCTTTCCATTAATGAAATGTACTTACGTTCCCTTGAGCTCAAAAAGATTAGATGCATTGGCAAAACAATATGAACAATTGCATATTATTGTCATAGATGAGATCTCCCTAGTTGGAGCAAGATTGTTACATTCCATAGATAAAAGATTGCGCGAAATGATGCAAACACCTGCTAAACATTTTGGTGGGTTGGACATTATTTTTTGTGGTGACTTCTACCAAGCAAAACCTATACATGATTGTCCAGTGTTCCAAAGTCCACCAATGGATACAGAGCTAATACCATATGACTTTTGGCAACAAAATGTCAAATGCTACAACTTACAAACAACCATGAGGCAAAAAAATAAATTTTTATCACGATCCTTAATAAAATACGTACAAGTTCCCAGACAGAGACAAACATAGCATACTTGAATAACAAATGCTTACACCCTCCACCTACAGACCCATCATTCCCATTCCTTTTTTACAAAAAAAAGGATGTCAATGCACACAACCAAAAGATATTATCTGCTCTGCCTGGACAACTAGTTACAATAGATGCAATTGATGAACAAGACAACTCTGTTGAGATAGAACAATTGCACAAACATACTGCAGCTCTGGAAAATCAAATAATGTTAAAAGAAGACATATTGGTTGAGATCTATGGTGGGAACTATGACATACAGGATGGTCTTGTCAATGGATCAGATGGGAAATTCAAAGCATATACATGAACTACTGACATAGATATCATTTGGGTTCAATTCAATGATACTCATGTCAGAAAATGTCAAGTTTCAAAATTAACACACGTTAACCAGACATATGTTGACAATGGATGGGTGCCAATTCTTTGAGTTGCGAGACCGCTCCAAAAACTAGCTACTACACAAAAGAGAACTATTAGAAAACAATTCCCACTACAACTAGCATGCGCTCGAACAATAGATAGAGCACAAGGGCTCACTATGCATGGTGTTGCATTTGACCCTTCTGGTGTGCACCAACACAGGTTAACATACACAGCTTTTTGTCGAACATCAAGCATTGAAACACTTTTTCTATTAAACCCTCTAACACCAAAGAACTTTAAGGTCAAACCAACAATTGTGCAAGAAATGGAACGACTAGAAACAATTGCTAATTGGACTCTTCAAAACAACATTCATTATAAAGAACATATATCATGTATTACACTATCTACATTGAACACTCACCATTTCCAATTGCATAAACAAGACATCTTACATGACAATGACTTAATGTCATCAGACATTATATGTCTACAAGAAACCCACTTGAAAACATTGGCAGCAGACAATCCACTACCAAACTACAATTGCTTTGTAACATACCATCTGCATGGTATAATGACTTGTGTTAGAAAAAACATACACGTGTTGAACACAATACCTTTAACACTTGAAACTGTTGAAGCAATGTTGCTTTCATTCATACTTAATGGAGAAACACATTTCATTTGTAATGTTTATGCCAAACCAACAACACTTAAAAATATCATAAAAATTATCCAAAATGCAATGGCAATTGTTCCTAGCCATGACATCATATATATTGCAGGTGACTTCCACATTGACATTTCCACATATACAAAAACTGTCCATATGTTTAAACAACACATGCAAATACACAACTTGCACTTGTTACTTGAAGAAGTCGACCATTTTTCAAATACCATTATTGATCACATTTGGACAAACAACAATGCACACAACTAAAAGTCAAAGGCTAGAAGCATATTGGACTGATCATGACATTCTTCTAACTCACATTGATAGCATTGTTTAAACAAGGTATACATTTGCCCCCAAATAAACATGAATAGCAATTTTGCTTCACACAATGTGTAATTCTCTGCTTAGATCATTGGCTTGCTCAATGTTGAACACTATAAACTCATATGACAAAATCTGAAATCAACAGTGTTTTGTAGGTGACTACACAACATGAATACCAGCAAGGCAACTTCCTCAGCTTTGGTTCCTTCAAAACAAGAACATGTGCAAAAAAAGAGTAAAGTATCTAGCAAATATTAGCAAACTATTTACTTGAAAAATAATCTGTTGAACATTTTTACTATAGTGGTGCTCTTGTTTCCTTCCCTAACTATCACTGTTCTCCTTTTGCAGATTATCCAAGCATATACCATCCACTGGCACAGACCTATCCAAGCCACAAGAGCAGATTAGAAAATGGCGAAACATGTCAAAAATGCTAAACAGATACAAAGTAAATTCTCACTTTGTTCGACTTTGTAACTTACAATATTGCTCTTCTTTGTTTTAGGCAGCTACAGACCATCGATTCAAAAAACACACCTCCCTACAAAATAAGTACACCAAGGAGCCAAACAAAGCATAGGTATTAATTCCACATACTACTTGTCTCCAATACAGCTGGCTACTTCTTCTAAGTATATTTTGTTATTGTCATTGTTGAACCAATATCAGCTAGCCAAGATCACGTAGTTCATTGTTTTCACAAGCACCCCATGCAATGCCAAAAAACTTCATGGATCTCATAATTGACTAACAACTTCCTTTCATTGCATAAATATTAAATAAAAAAGTTTCTACTTTGTAAAGGCCTTGGCAGCATGCACACGAAGCATAGGTATTAATTCCACATACTACTTGTCTCCAATACAGCTGGCTACTTCTTCTAAGTATATTTTGTTATTGTCATTGTTGAACCAATATCAGCTAGCCACGATCAAGTAGTTCATTGTTTTCACAAGCACCCCATGCAATGCCAAAAAACTTCATGCATCTCATAATTGACTAACAACTTCGTTTCATTGCATAAATATTAAATAAAAATGTTTCTACTTTGTAAATGCCTTGGCAACATGTACACGAGTATGCAGGATATTGCTTGTGGACAAGAGCAGCCAAGAAAGTGGTAAAACCATGTCTACTATGCTAAATAAATTAACACTTTTACAATAAATTTTTGGCTAACTCTCTGGCTGACAATCTTGGCTCTCCTTTCTTATAGCCCCACTGACAGTGTAGAACTAAAAAGCATTTCTTCTTACAGCCTCAACACCCAGGCCAGTGAAACAAAACAAAGGTAACAGTATCAATTGCTTCATTTCTAGTCAACTTGGCTTGATTTCATGATCTATACTTCTACAACTTATACTTATTTTGATATGACCTTGCTCAGTATATAGGCTTATTTTTTAGAGATCACTTAACTTGGTTTCCTTTCCATATTACCGATGACATATTCAATTTTATTTTTTCTTGTCCAGTGCAAATTTTTGTATATTAATTATGTTTATCTTGGTTCTAGTCCATAAGAAAATATACGAACACAGTTATACATGTCAATTACATCAAGTCAATTGACACTTATATCATATTTTATCGATTCTATGTCTTACACTTCTTTTCCTCTTTGTCATACACCATTGCACAGTAGCAAGCCAGAGAAGACGCCCCCTTCAAGATTGGAAACACAACATACAGACAAAAAAAAAGGTATTCATCTCAAACACTTTATCTCTTATGCCTCTTTATTTCAGATCAAGAGAGTTTCTGTTTATTACCTTAAAAATACAAATATGGTGTAAATTTGGCTGGAAAAAGTCAAAGTTAGAGAACTACAACTAATTCCCGCTCAGATTTTCTATTAATATTAGATTGATATATTTCTTTTTAATGATATGAAAACATGCTTTCAATGCATTTGTAGCTTGTCCCCGACATCTAACCAAACCACCACAATACTGGACCTTTGCACACAACAAAATGGATCTCTATTTGAAGGTGATGTTCTTGTCATATATGGACCTGCAACAAACAAAAGCCCCAATGCGCAAAAAAAAAGAAAAAATTGTCCATGTGGACCTTGTGGACTCCAATGGACAAATGACAATAACAATGAACATTAGCAACCGTCTAATAGACACATTCCTACCACATATCACAGTTGGTTCCACCATTCGAATTAGGAACTTCTCAATAAATAAAAAAACACAATATGAAAGAGGCGATACAGAGTGCTGCATAGTTTTGAGTGCTAACAGTTCCATAGAGACTATGCCTCCTGTTTGCAAGCAGCCAAAATTAACTCCTGACTTAACGATTTCTCAAATCATAGAAGCTGATTGCAGTTACTTGGTTGGCTCATTTGGTGCAATTGCCACAAGTTACCATATCAACACAAGCCAGCTCGAAGTCCATGTCAAGGATGGTGATATGCAGCAAGACATGGCTACTGTACATTCGTGCTTATCCACATTTTACTTTCTTATTCATACTTAGTTAACATACTTTCACTATGCACTAATAACCTTTTTTTTGGCAGGTTGTTATCCTAAACAACAACGCTGAAATGTGTGTAGCTTTGCAATAGATGTTCTCCACAACAGACATGCCACTGTTCCTTTTCAAAAATGTTGTACGAGCTGGTCCTAAGGGTACAAATGTCATACACACAACATAGTCCACCTTTGTCCAAGAACTCAATGACCAATGTACAAAAGCTCATTTGCAGACACTAGCAAAATCCAATCTCTAGGTAAGCACACAAATTTTATTATTCTAACTTCACACTTGTGTTACACAATACATCCAATTGTTCTACCGCTTTGCACAATTCATAACACCTTTATTTCACTTGCAGGTTATTGGGACATTAAAGGCAAAAAATGTCCACTTGCCACCCTATGAAATTTGTTGCAACGACTGTTATCGGACATTGTTATCTGAACCACCAATTGATGTTGGTTCTGCTTACTGCACACACTGTAATAAAGCCACCCAACCCTCACATCGCCATAATTTTCTCTGCACATTATATGGCCAAGCAGGAAATATCGATTGTTGTCTACAAGGAAGGCTGCTTCAGCAACATTTGCTAGAAATTGCAGAAATAGAATATGAACAATACAAAGCAGACATTTCACTAGCAGTTTTCTTATTGCGTAGATTCCAAATCCATGGAAAGTTCACATTGGTTGTGAACAATTGTATAGTTCAAATTGTTAAGGACTATCCACCTTGTACTATTGAACTTTGCATCATTTACTTCAAATAGCACTCTCAAAAGGGTCAGTGGCTTTTATTGTTGTTTAAACAACAAAACTTATGTTTTGCTTGATCTTCATGAACAACTTCACATGCATAAATATGTCAATTAATTTTGAAGTTTAGTTAACAAGCAATTACTAGATAACCTCTTTGCATTACTGTGTCTGTATTTTGCAAAAGTAATTTGATAAAAAAACAATGTTCATTAAAGCTTTTTCAGATTGCTAGAGTTTAAACTGTATTCATGAATTTGGTTGCATTTACTTGAAACTTTATTAAGGCTTTTCAAAATAGGTTAGATTTTTTGTGTATGCTTTTATGCTTTCTGTATACAATTTTGTGCATGCACTGTCTTTATTATGGCTTCTATGATGATAATGGTGTTTGCTGCATTTTGCAAGAAATAGCGGCCATTGGGTGTGTTTGAATTAAAAAGATTGTTCAAACAGTACTGACATGCTTTAGTTTGTGAACGGTTTAGAGAATTGTATTACAAAATATTGGTCCTCTTGACAAGTAATCTTGTAGATTTACAAGTTGCTTTTGATTCTCTTTCTATCTGGTAACATTGTAACAAGCTTTTTCTGATAAATGTAGAAAGCATTTCCTGTATTGAAATGAAATGTGCAAATTATAAATGCTTTGGATAGACCTTGTTAAATCTATGAGACAATTACCAGTTGATAATTTCTTGGGTTTTAATATCCATTAAGGGAACCTGTATCTATGATTCAGTCAGTTAGGGTGTTTGATTTTTCAACTCCTACAAACAAGTGAACTTTAACTTTCTTTCATGGCATGAGATGATGCAAAATTTCCTTAACATAAACTGTCCGAGAAAGAAGAAAATAACAACTATATAAATATTGAAAATAAAAACACTAAACTAATTAGTTTTCTAAATTTCTACAAAAGTATTATTCTCAATTTAGTTTCAAAAACTTTGTCCTACCTATCCATGGTTTCTTAAAACAATGGAGGCATTAGTCATTTCAAATTTCCTATTAAAAATAATAATGACATTGGATCATTTTGGAGTCCTATAATATTATGGCTCCCAAAAAAAATGGAGAAATCTTCATGAAGAAATAAAAATAAGGGAGAGAAAATATATCATAGAGGTTAAAACAAAACTAATGATGATAAGAAATTTAAAATATTTAGTTTCTTAAGTGAAAAACATTACCTTTTATATTAATGGGTTTGAATGATTGAAATTTATATTAGTTTATATTAAAAAAATAGAGATAAAAACAATACAAAAAGAGTAATATTATAAAAAATCCATGCTATGCTTTTTCTTATTTTTTTGTTTGTTTTGTTTTTTTAGACCTTTGTAATGGAATCATCAAATGTATTTTTATAATTTACTTAAATATCTAGTTTATCCTTCTATAATAGAATGAATATACTGTGGATATGCCTAAATATTTTCATCAATTAATTGTTGCATATCTACCAAGTAGAAACATTATTTATTTTGGATTTTCTATCCAATATTTATACCATTAAAATAATATGAAATAAAAAATGAAACATTTTATTAGGCCTCTCACGATCCCTAAGAGTAGAGCATAAAATTTTATTTACGATTGAATAAGTGATGTTAGAGGGTACTCCCCTCTGCTCAAATCACCATTCAAGAAACACAAAATCACTTCAACATGCAACACTCTGCCCGATTAAAATGTTAAAAAAATAGCGATTACGATTGCAAAAAAATGTTTTTCCATTCAATCTCACCTAATACAAATTGAAGCAAGAGATCCTTCTCCTGCCAATTACTCACAATATTCTCAACAACATAAACTTATAGCAAAACAACAACTTGGTTTTATTTCAGTTTCAAATTCTCACAATACAGATATTTAAATTCTACAAAACAAGTTTTGTAAACAAAATAAAATGGGCACTTTCCCTCTCTCTTCAAAAATTACCAACCTTCAAATCAATCCTCCACATCTTTCTCAACACTCTTATTTTGGCCAATCGACTTCCCTTGTGGAGCCGACCCCTTCCTCCAATCTAAACCTCTATTCTTAGGATATTTTGTTGCCTTTTTTTCTGCATTCGCCCCTCTATCTTACTTAACGCGATCCCTCTCTCTTCATTCACAACCTCCTCTTCACAGAATCTGCCACTCCTTCCTTCTTCCCCACATAGGCTCCTTCTATCCTATTAGCCTGATCCTTTTTTCTTCACTTGGCCGATAGCCCTTCCCCTCCTTATAAGTAGCTCCAAAATCATATAAAATTTGTCTTCTTATGTGGCACGACTTGGCTATTTTTCAAGTGCATTTTCCTCTTAGTATTTCACATTTAGGCTACTTGGTGGATGGCATAGGATCTCCCCTTTCTTTTTTTTACATCTTTTTGTTTTTTAAAACATTGACATGGCTCTTCAAATTCCAACCACCCCCTCAATCGATGTTGGCTTTCCTTCATTAATCTAAAGATGAAATAAAAGATCAATAATATGATCTTTATTTGTAAATTGAATAATCAATTGACCTTTTCCCCATCTATCGACCTCATTCAATAGCCAACAACATTTCTTTAAAGTTTTCATCACCATATTTCATGATATAACATTATTCTGACTGTATCCAAGTGAAGATGAAGATTTTATGAAGTTTAGGCACAACAAAGGAAGAAAGAAAACAAAAGAAACCAAAACCAAAACTAAGAGAAAATAAAAAAATGTTTTTGGTTGGTGCTAATTGCTTGTTCACTCGAATGCTCTTGTACTATAAATGTTGGGTAGAAATATTGTGAGCATAGGATCACAATGGTGGAGTTGAGTAGTTGCACTACTCTTCCAGGTTGCCTTCAACCTGCAACGAACTCCTTCATTGTCCAAGTGCTGAAAATTTAATCCTTCTTCTGCCTTTTCTAGCATATCTCTAGAACACATACCATTTCTCTCCAACAACACAACACCCTCTTCTTCTTTTCGCTCGTGGACTCATGTCCACCAAAACCTAGCCTCTTTCGCCAAATGCTTTCCACACTCCTCTCTTCCTTTGTGGGTTCCAACCCACCTCTAACCGTCCACCTCCACCAATACCCTACAAAATCTTCAACCAACTCTACACACAACCACACAACATCTACTACATGCTCTTGTGCTTTATCCATCTCATCTTCTACTACCACATTTGAAAATGAAATAACTTCATAAATATGATTTACCTCATCTTTTCTCATAGCTGTAACATCAAACTTCACTGCAACATCTTCCACCTCCTCGTTAGCTACAATCTTTCATTCATATCTCTTCATTGCATCAACGAGCTTCGTCATCCATTCTTCCTCAATCGCCAACAGTTGAGCAAACAAATCTGATTCACCTTCACATTCAACTATGACCTCTTCACTATTCACCTCTATCTTTTCTTCTTCTATTTTCATGCCTTCCTCATGGCATGTCATTGTTGCAACTTCTTCATCAATAGGGGCTGATCTTACTTCTTCCACTTTACATCTGGGGCTGCAACACTCATTTCTTCCGTTCTTCTTTCTGCTATCCTCTTTCAAGAGAACCTTCTTCTTTTCTTTGCTCTTCACTATTTTCCTCTCACTCTTTCCAACACTCTTTTCTGCTTTTCCACAAACCATCTTTTCCAACACTTCACATAATTCATCGTCCACATCATCCCAATACTGCTCCCAGAACCGTATCTGCACGGGCCTCTTCACGACCCAACCCATTTTGTCTGCTACAATCTCATCTCTCTCAATCTGTCATCACTTCTCCAGTTTCCTTCATGGATTCAAGCTCTCACTCTTGCTGACAGGATTCTTCACTACCACTTCACACACTTTCCTCTCGATGTGAACTACTTCCCAGTCGATGATCTATTCACACTTCCACACCCGTAGGTCCTAGTGGATCCTATCCACTCCTAGGACTTCCTGCTTTGATACCAATTGACACTAGAGGGTGCTCCCCTTTGCTCAAATCACCATTCAAGAAACACAAAATCACTTTCACAGGAAACACTCTACTCGATTACAATGTTCAACAAAATAATGATTATGATTGCAACAAACATTTTTCCATTTGAAATCTTAGGGTATGTGCATGATCATGATGGGTTAAAAAGTGGCGATATGATGGGTATGTGGTTGACGACTTTTTTTTTACCCAAAATTGATGAAACAAAAAGGGTTTTTAAAGGAGATTCTCAACTTTCCACCAATATAAATTATGCTTTACTTTGAATTTAATAAATAATTATTATTCATTTTCTATTTGAATTATGACTAAAGTCATGATTGATAGGTTGATTGAAAATATCTATAGCTTTCAAATTGTATCACATTTTTGAATCTGAAACATGCGTCACATTCTATGCTTCACATTCTATAGGATTAAAAAAAATTGAATTTCATAAAGTTTTGACCAAGTTAAGGTGGTCAGACATAAGAGTTTTAATATTTTTTAAAATTGTAATAAAAAAATCACAATTAATTATTTACTTGGAAAAAAATTACAAAAAAATATGCATCACATTGAGACATAAGTTCTCTACTTATATCTAAAATATTATAAAAAAATATTATCATTTTATTGTGGTTAGGGTGGTCGATAGACACCTACTTCTTATTTTTTCTCTAAAATTGAAGTGCTATTGCATTGAAATTTCAAATTTTCAGAATAGATTTTTTTAAAACATAAAAATAGTAGTTTAGAAACTACATTCAATTTGCTATAGATTAATTCTTACATATTTTTAAAATAATATAGATAACTTATTCAAATTTTTACATCAAGTTGCCTAACTCTATTTTTTCTAAATTTTCATCACCACTTAAGGGCCTATTTTTTCCATGACAATCCTACACATACCCCTAACCTAATACAAATTGAAGCAAGAGATCCTTCTCCTACCAATTACTCATAATATTCTCAACAACAAAAACTTATAGCAAAACAACAACTTGGTTTTATTTTAGTTTCAAATTCACACAATACAAATATTTGAATTTTGCAAAACAAGTTTTGTAAACAAAATACAAATGGGAACTTTCCCTCTCGAGATTTGAAACTATTATTAGCCTTCAAATCAATCCTCCACGTCTTTATCAACACTCTTATTTTGGACAATCAAACTCCCTTTTGGAGTCGCCTCCTTCCTCCAATCTAAACCTCTGTTCTCAGGATATTTTGGCACATTTTTTTCTGCATTTTCCCCTCTATCTTACTTAGCACGACCCCTCTCTCTTCATTCAAAACCTCCTCTTAACAGAATCCACCATTCCTTCTTCCCCACACAGGTTCCTTCTATCCTATTGGCATGCTCCCTTTTTATTCACTTGGCTGATGGCCCTTCCTCTCCTTATACGTAGTTCCACATTCATATAAAATTTGTCTTCTTATTTGGCATGACCTGGCTATTTTTTAAGTGCATTTTCCTCTTAGTATTTCACATTTAGGCTGTTGGGTGGATTGCACAAGCTCTCCCCCTTTATTTGTTTTACTTATATATATATATATTTTAAAATTGACATGGTTGTTCAAATTCCAACCGTCCCTTCAATTGATATTGGCTTTCCTTCACTAATTTGAAGATGAAATAAAAGATCAATAATATTATCTTTATTTGTAAATTTAATAATCAATAAATTTTTTCCCCATCTATCGACATCCTTCAACAACCAACTACATTGCTTTAAAGATTTGATCACCACATTTCATGAGATAACATTATTCTGACTGTATCAAAGTGAAGATGAAGAATTTACAAAGTTTAGGCACAACAAAGGAAGAAAGAAAACAAAAGAAACCAAAACCAAAACTAAGAGAAAATCAAACAATTTTTTTGGTTGGTGTCAACTGCTTGTCCACCTACGTGCTCCTACACCAATAAGGAACTAAATTCAAAAATATAACTACATGTGTATAGTTTCCCTTACTTTTTAAAAGGTTAAAAGTAAAGTAAACATGATTTTTTTTAAGACCATGAGCAACCATCAACTTCTCTCCCCTTTGCCACAACTTCAAGAACAACAAATGGTCCTCACTATCTACTATTTCATCTAATGGTTTCTTAGGAGAATAACGAATGCTACAATGCAAGCCTATGTTAAAAAGTCTTCCGCACTTAAAATTAAAAATAAGGAAATGATACAAAATTTTCTTAGCTATCTAATCGAGATTGAAGAACAACAAACCTTCATACAAAGATTAAAAATAATATATTTTAAGGCCATTTAATTACAAATTTTAAAAGTAACAATCACTCCTTGGGAAAAATAGATAAAAAATAACTACACGTGTAGCCCTTGACACACATTATACACTATTTTGTCTCACAAGCAGTTTCCTTGCAAAGTTTCTTGAATTTCCTTTTTGCTTCCCTTTGTCTTTAGTCTTTTGATTTTCCTTTGAGCTTTCACTTGATTCATTTCCCAAGACACCTTTGTCTTTATTTGGTTTCTTTCCCACAAGCAGTTCTTCAAGCTTGTCAGAGCTAGACTTGAAATTGTTCTCACAAAGTTTTGCCTTCTCTAGTTCTACTTTCAAGTTTACTACCTCTTGTTCAAGTTTGGTACATTCGTCAAACTTGTTCTGCACCTTTGTGTTCAGACATTCTTTAATTCTATTATTTTCTTCTACAAGCACTTTTAATATGATGATCTCTTGTTTTTGCTGCTCACTCACTTCTTTATGTCTTTCCTTGAATTTCTTTAGCTAATCTTTCAGTTTCTGGATACAGTCATTTTCTTCATCTAGATTTTCTTTCAAGTCTTTGTTTTCATTTTTAGCCTTATCAAGATCTTCAAGTGCAGTATGGATTTCTTCTTTATCATCCATTTGATCAACCTTTAGGATCCTCCTCAAGCAGTTAATCCCTTCACCAAGGAACCAAAGCTCTAATACCAATTGTTAAAAGGCATAGGACAAATGAGAGGGGGGGTGAATCAACTACCACCAAATTCAAAAATAAAACTCCTAACACTTATAAACTTCACAACCACACTATTCTATTATTAAGTATGAACATGAAATGAAGATAACAGTAAGTAAAATCAACACAATGAACACCATATTTTATGTGGAAAATACAATAAGGGAAATACCACGGTGAGGATTAACTCATAATATAAAGTGATAGCAAAACCAAATACAAGAGGCTCACTGCCCAGAATAGGACTCACTATCCAGATACAAAGGCTCATTGCCTACAGAAAGGACTCAATATCTAGATAAAAAATCTCACTGCTTACACAAGGAGGCTCATTTCTTGCAAAAAGGGTTACAAAACAAAATGGATTACAACCATAAAATGAACTGATGAGAGTACACCTAACAAGTGATGATTCAGTTCCAATGAAGCTCAGTAAAATGACTTGACACAATGCATCATATTCACAATTGTTCACATTCACATTCACAACTGCATCATCTATATATCAATCTTTAAAAAATTTCCAATATATATACTCAATCCATTTGCAAGCATTATTTAGGTTGACCTAATTAGATGCAATCCTTTTTTACTAAAAAAACCAACTGTCAGCTTCAGACATTCACAAAATATTTCCAAATATTAAATCAAAATGTGTAGCACACTTTATCATGTTGGCATAGACCTAAGATAGGTCACACATATATCCGTACAAAAATTAATTCACCATATCACCAATTATTCATGAAGTCGGCTAGAGATAGGCTTAATAGAAAAAAAATGATATTGATACACCATACAAGCACTAGAGCATGAGAGATTCTGAACATAAATGCTTTCAATATTCATAGAATATTTCCCAAAACTGCAAGTAGTAACTATCAATTGCAAAGGATTGCAGACCAACATACTAGAGGGTGTAAACTGTATACCGGTTCAGATACCAGACCAAAATACTAGATCAAACATTGACTTAGTATTGCAGTCACAAGTTGTATAACATGATGACATCAATGACAACACAAAATTGTATAGTTAGCCATTCTTCTTCATTCTTCCAACATAATGTCTCCAAGAGAGGACCAATCAAAGAATATAAAATTCGCAACTTAGGGGATGTATAAATCACATTAGGCCACTAAGATGAATTTAGTATGCTAAGAGAAATCATGTTGATGAAGGAAATCACACCCAATGTCATCCAAAAAGTGACAAATGCATTGTATAAAGTAAGAAGGCTGCACTGAGAACCAAGAAAAGGAAAAATACAAAAGAATAATGCCAATTTATGCCCCCACTTTAAAGAAATTGCTAAACACCATGCTGTGAGCAACTACTTTAAAGTAGAAAATGAAAAATGCAAAGAAGAAAGAAGACAGGAGAGCCAACTTGGAAATCCCTATGCTGGAAGTCATATGTTTCTGAGTAAAGCTGCATCATGTAGGAGAAAAAGAAAAGAGAGGTTTTCCCCAAAAATGAAAACACCAAACACATAAGGGATCTATGGATTTGGGGTCAATATGTTCTTTGCTATAATGTTTTTTATTTTTAGAGAGATTGGAACTATCATCATCCCCCCAAATACACATAGAACTAGAAGAATGACACAAAGAGAGCGGAAACAAAGGAAAAACCTTTTGGGTCAACATGGAAGAGACATAGGGTGTCTCAATGCCTTGCGTCATCCCCAAAAGGAAACACAAGACAAATGAAAAAGAAAAGGGGAAAGAAAAGAAAAAGATTTTGGGTCAACATGAAGGAGACATGAATGTATCGATGCCTTGCATCATCCCCAAAAGGAAAACCCAAGAAAAAGATGAAAATGAAAAGAAAAAGTGATACATGACATAGAGAGGAATAAAGATATAAATAGAGGAATGTCACAAAGAGAGAGAGAATATAAAATAGAACATCATGGGGGATCACATTATGCACATGCAATCAAAAAAAAAATGAAAAAGAAAATGCAAAATACTAGTAAGGAAAATGTTAGTTAATGTATGAGCAAGTCATCTACCTCCCAATCATGTTTCGTGTCATCATCATCTATTTTAGTGGTCTTGTCATCATCATCTAGGTTAATCACAATGTGTTCAATTCATTATGCAACTCTTCATCGATTTTAGCGGTCTTGTCATCATCATCTAGGTTAATCACAATAGGAGGACGAATGATAATGTCAGATGAAGAGTTCAAATCTTGTTGTGATTGTTGTATTGGGTCATTTTGTTGTGGTTGGGGAGGAGGGTCATCATGCATTACTTCAGTCAAGTTTGGATTTTTATTTTCTTTGTTTAATTCTTCATGTAACTTGCGAGCAAGGGCACGATGTCTTCACCTATGCTCTCGAACACCTATATATATATTTTTTTCTATTTTCAAGTTACGTTTGTATAGGAGCGGGTTGATCAACCATAGGTTGCTTTTCTTCCCTAAGGGGAGGAACAAAAGGAACCACAAGAAGTTTTTCATCCACTTTGTCTTTGGATTTGTAAACTTGTTTTATTTTAGGAGGTGTGTGTTGAAAAAACAAGGACAAACAACTGAGAAGGGCGGTGAATCAGTTGTCACATAATGTTTTAAACTTTTCAATCTTTACTTAACTTAATCTCAGATTTGATGAATGAGTAATAAACCATAGACAATAAACACATCAGAAACATAAAGAACACCAGGATTTTTACATGGAAACCCTGTTAGGGGAAAAACCATGGTGGAGGTTAGTCCACAATATTATACCCTATTAAAAGTATAGGAATAATGGGAATGAATATGTATTTAGGCACACTGCCTAGAGCTCACTGCTCAAATACAAAATAGGACTCACTGTCCAAAGAAAGGTTTGGATTAAGACCATCCAAATTGTGAACTGAGAAAATAGCTTCTACACAAGCCTGATTATAGTTCCAGTTAAGCATATAAAACCTTCTTCACTCTTCACTCAAAATTCTTCACACTCTGCTCTACAATCGAATGAATAAATCAATGTTTGAACAGTTTCTCTTTCTCTAGATTTCCTTCACACCACACACACACTAACTTCACTCAAACAAACACTCTTATATATCTGCAACAAGAAATTACATCAACAACTTAGTCGCCCAAAAATATAAAACACATTTTCAATGTCAGCCCAAATTTACAAATAAATTTGCAATGCAAATCCAGCAAAGTTGGCCACAACATAGTGGAGACCCAAATTATCAACACCAACACAAAAATAATTCAAATAGTTTCACCTCAAAGATCCACAACACACTACCACCATCATGTCAGCCAAGAACATGAAAAACTGAACACACAGAGAAAAATCTTCGACCACGAGCACACCGATCAATGTGGATGTACCACAAAGATAGAGAATGATCTAGAAGCATCCACGAGCACCAAGAAAAAATAGAGAAGAATCCAAAACAACAGAAACACACATACTTCATTCTAGAACATTGATAGAACCCACAAAAATACTATTAGAACATAATTATTCATAGCACAAATAGATCCTCACGCAGACCTCTAAAAATTCTGGAGGATGGACTAGATACACTAAGTAGAAAACCCTTTAATCCATAGCAATTGATCTTCAACGTATAGAAAAAGAAACCTTCATGACCTTCACAGTTCCATAGGGAACCTGCAACACTTCTTTTAACAATTTTCTCAATATCCTCAACATATACAACCTTCAATACACCAAATGCTAATAGTGTTGACATCAATGACAACCACATATCAACAACACATCCACAACATCCAACAATCTTCCCCTTTGGAATTGATGGCAACACATGATGTCAAGAATACCATAAACCCAACTCTCAATCAACACTTACTCCTCCTTAGATTCTGACTTTTCTTCATTTTTCTCTTCTCCCCTAGAAATATTTTTCACATTGCTCTTCTCCCCCTTTGACATCAATGGAAAAGATAAGCATTATATTTTGACATACAAGCTTTGAACCACATAACTGCACATCTCACTACTCCCCCTAAGTATCAGCCACTAAAACATCAATCTAGATCAGGAAATATATATGAGGCACATAGATGGATGCAAGTAAATGCATCTTTAGTTCATATCAGGAGGGGTAATCACCCCTAGCATCCCTCGATACTCAAAAGTATCCTTTGGCAATGGCTTAGTGAAAATATATGCAATCTTCTTTTTGGTAGGCACACACTCCAATCTGACTTCTTTCTCACCTACTTTTTCCCTCAAGAAGTGAAACTTGATTGATATATGCTTGGTCTTAGAGTGTAGCACTAGATTCTTTGATATGTTTATTACACTTGAGTTGGCACAGTATATGGAAATAGGTTCATCATATACTACTTTGATATCTTTCAACATTTGTTTCATCCACATCACTTGAGTATAGTTGTTTGCAGCAACAATATACTCTGCCTTAGCAATAGATAGAGAAATGGAACTCTATTTTTCACTGAACCTAGATGCCAATTTCTTCCCTAGGAAGAAGGCACCACCACTAGTACTCTTCCTATCATCTACATCTCTTTCCCAATCCGCATGAGTATATGCATTCAAAGTAAGATCATCATCCTTAGGATACCAAAGTCCAAAATCAATTGTTCCTTTCAGATATCTAAAAAATTCTCTTAATAAAAGTCACATGAGATTCTTTTGGATCAGCCTTAAATCTAGCAACCATACACACAATATTCATAATGTATGGTCTGGTTTGAGTTAATTAGAGCAATCCACTAATCATTGATCTATACCTTGCTTGATTTTCCTTAGGAGAATCATCATTCTGTGTTAATTTGCATCCAATTACCATGGGAGTACCAACAGGTTTTGAGTCTTCCATACCAAACTTCTTCAACAACTCTCTCACATATTTGGACTGAGATATGAAGATCCCTTTGTCTAACTAAGTAACTTGCAATCCCAGAAAGAATTTCATCTCTCCAATCATACATATCTCAAATTCATTCTTCATTTCATCAAAAAACTTCATACATAAATTATCATCTCCTCCAAAAATAATGTCATCAACAAAGACCTCAATAATCAACTCTTTGTCAAGATCCATCTTGAAATATAAGTTGCTATTAGTAGTACCTTTATTGAATCCAAGCTTTAGTAAATATTTATCCAGTCTAGCATACTGGGCTCTAGGGCTTGCTTGAGTCCATATAGATCTTTCTTTAATTGGCATACCATGTTTTCCTTGTCAGTTAGTTGAAATCCATCTGACTGCTCAATGTAAACCTCTTCTTCTAGCTGACCATTCAGAAAAGTAGACTTTACATCCATTTTATAGACTTTATAGTTCTTATATGCAACATAAGCAAGAAATAACCTTACAACTTCAATTTTGGCAACAAGGGAAAAGGTTTCTTCAAAATCAATACCTTCCATTTATGAATACCCTTTACATACTAGTCTTACTTTATTTTGGACTACTTCACCTTGTTCATTCAACTTATTCTAAGAGACCCATTTAGTGCCAATTACATTTTTTTCTTTAGGTCTAGGAACAAGTACCCATGTATTATTATTTTCAATCTGCATTAACTCTTCCTTCATAGCTTCCATCTAGTGTTCATCATTGCAAGCTTCATTGACATCTTTAAGTTCAATCTTGGACATCAGGAAATACTCTTTTGCAATCTTTCTTCTAGTTTGCACACCTTAATTTTTTTCTCCTATAATTTGTGTTTTAGAGTGATTTAGCTTTACATACCTCAGAGTTTTAGGTTTCTCTAGAACTTTTGATTTTTTTGATCTTTCTTCTGTACTTGCACTTGTCTCTACTTCTTGACTACCTTGATTTACCGGAACACATGGAACATATGGCACAATTTGAAGTTGATTCTATGTCTAAGTATTCTTCCCTTGGTTTGTATTGTTTTCATCTAAATCATATCCACAATATCTAGACGATTTAGCAGAATCCTTATCAACTTTGACATTTGCACTCTCAACCATTTTCCTCATTCTTCTGTTATAGCACTGGTAGGCCTTGCTTCTAGTAGAGTATCCTAGAAAGATTCCTTCACCACTTCTTGAATCAAACTTGCTTATATAATCATCTCTCTTGATGTAGCATTTTCTTCCAAAGATCTTGAAGTATTTAACAGTAGGCTTATAACCGAACCATAATTCAAAAGAAGTCTTACCAAAATTACAATTTACATTTACCTAGTTCAAAGTGTACACAATAGTGCTTATAGATTCACTCCAATAGATATGAGGAACATTTCATTCAATTATCATTATTCTAGCAACATCCAAAACTATTTTTTTCTTCTTCTCTGCAACTCCATTCTGTTGAGGGGTTCAGGGAGTAGACAACCGTCTTCTGATTCCATGCTCTTCACAGAAAGAATTAAACTCCCTAGAGATGAACTCACCACCTCTATCTGACCTTAAGCATATTTTTAGACCTTTTTCATTCTTTGCCATAGCTTTGAAACTTTTGAACTTTTCTAATGCTTCACAATTTTCTCTTAAGAAATCAACCCATATCATTCTAGAATAATCATCAATAATCAGCATAAAGTACCTTTCACCATGGAGACTTTTGACTCTAGAGGGACCACAAAAATCAATATGTATAAACTTCAGTAATCCATTTGAAATATGCTATTTTCTTCAAAAAGAAATTCTAGTCTATTTTCCCATCTGGCACTCCTTGCAAATTGTCCTAGCAAGCTTTACTAGCTTAGGTAGATCTCTTACTACTTGAGTGGAACTTATTTTGACTATGCTATAAAAATTCACATGACACAAACTTCTATGCCATAACTAGCTTTCATCTACTTGAGCAATTAAACAAATTTCACTAGCAGCACTCAAGTGAAAAATATTACCTTTTGTCTGTTTACCTAAAGCAATTACATTTCCAGAGCTTCCATATATCCTGCATCTTCCATCTTTGAACTGAAGATCATAACCCTTGTCCACCATCTGTCCAACACTCAATAAATTTTTCTTTAAGCCTTCAACATAAAGAACATCATCAGTGTTATGCTTACCACCAAGACAAATAGATCCTTTGCCAAGAATCACACAAGCATTGTTATCACCAAATCTCACAACCTCACCACCATACTTCTCTAGACTTACAAATTTTCTTTTGTCACAAATCATATGATGTGAGCATCCATTGTCAATGACCCACTCATCATTTTCTTCAATTTGGGTTGCAAGAGCTTTCTCAACATTAGTAGATTTAGTAGCCTCAGGACTATTTTCCTTGTTATCAATGAAAACCCAATCATCTTCATTTTCATTCTCCTTTTCAGACTCATCATTAGTCACTCCTTTTTCAGAAAAATAACATTTCTTTTAAAATTTAGGTTTGTAAGGCTTGGATCTAGGGACTCTTTTAGGGCACCTTGAAGCAAAATGACCTATTTTACTACAAGAAAAACATTTGATAGGAAGCTTTCCTTTATACTTACCTTGTCTTCTACCTTCTTTCTTCACAATGAGTGCTTCCAACTCTTCTACTTCTCTTTCTTCATCTTCAAGCTATTTCATTTCTTCCTCATACTTGAATGTCTTCCTAGAAATTTCTTCCAGATCTTATCTTTGCTTGTTTCTTCTGGATACAATAGCTTTAAATGTAGTTTTAGTCTTAGGAACAAAATCACTAAATTTGCTTAGCTCAAAGGCAACAATTTTACCAATTAGTGTGTCCCTTGTCACATTCGTTAATGATTTGGTTTCTTCAATAGCATGAGCCTTTGCTTTGTAGGAGGGAGGTAATGATTTGAGCACCTTGGCCACAATTTCTTCCTCATCCAAAATACCACCAGCACATCTAATACCCATCACTAGTTCATTTACTTTCTACATAAAAGAAATATTCTCATCTTCACCCATCTTCATATTTTCATACTTGCCTTTCAAACTTTGTAGCTTATCCATCTTCACATGTACATATCCTTCATACAAAGTTTCCAGCTTCTTCCAAATCTCATGAGCTGTCTTTAGATCTAACACATTTTTCATTTCTGAATCTATTAGAGCACTCAGCAAAGCTTCCATAGCCCAAACATTATTCTCAGTCTCTTTGATCTCATCAACAGTGGAGGGACCAATCACAAGAATAACATATCTATTCTTTGTAATTTTCTAGAAGGGTTCACCAATACACTTCAAATGACACTCCATCCTAGCTTTCCATAATGAGTAGTTCATTCCATCAAATCTAGGACTATGCTTCTTGTATGATGCCATCTCAGATCACCTCAAGCTTTTAAAATTCTTCAGAGGAACCTACTCTGATACCAATTGTTGGAAAAACAAGGATAAACAACAAAGAAGGGGGGGTTGAATCAATTGTCACAGAATGTTTTAAACTTTTCAATCTTAACTTAATCTTAGATATGATGAATGAGTAATAAACCATAGATAATCAACACATCAAAAATACAGAGAACACCAAGATTTTTACATGGAAACCCTATCATGGGAAAAACCATGGTGGAGGTTAGTCCACAATATTATACCTTGTTAAAAGTATAAGAATAATGGGAATGCACATACATTTAGGCACATTTCCTAGAGCTCACTGCTCAAATACAAAACATGACTCACTATCCAAAGAAAGGTTTGGATTAAGACCATCCAAATTGTGAACTAAGAAAATAGCTCACACAAGCTTGATTATAGTTCTAGTTAAACACATAAAACCTTCTTCACTCTTTGTTGAAACTTCTTCACACTCTGCTTTGCAATTGAATGAATAAATCAATGTTCATACACTTTCTCCTTCTCTGGCTTTCCTTCACACCACACACACATTAACTTCACTCAAACAAAAACTCTTATATATCTGCAACAAGAAATTACATCAACAACTTAGTCGACCAAAAATATAAAACACATTTTCAATGTTGGCTCAAATTTACAAATAAATTTGCAATGTGAATCCAGCAAGATCAGTCACAACATAGTGGAGACCCAAATTAGCAACTCCAACACAAAAAGACTTCAAATAGTTTCACCTCAAAGATCCACAACACGCTACCACCATCATGTCAGCCAAGAAAATGAAAAAATGAACATACGGAGAAAAATATTTGACCACGAGCACACCGATCAATGTGGACGTACCACAAAGATAGAGCACGATCTAGAAGCATCTGAAACAATAGAAACACACAAACTTCATTCTAGAACACTGATAGAACCCACAAAAATACTGTCAAAACATAATTATTCACAGCACGAATAGATCTTCACGCGGACCTCTGAAACTTCTAGAGGATGGACTAGATACACTCAACAAAAAACCATTTAATCCACAAAAATTGATCTTCAATGTACAAAATAAGACACCTTCATGACCTTCATAGTTCCACAAGAAACCTGCAACACTTCTTTTAATAATTTTTTCAATATCCTTGACATATACAACCTTTAGTACACCAAATGCTAATAGTTTTGACATCAATGACAACCACATATCAACAACACATCCACAATATCCAAAAGTGTGACAGGATTGCTTTCATTGTCTCTTGTTTGTTTGTAGGATGTGGGTGAAGTTTTGGTTTTAGGTTGGTCTTGGTTTTTTGGTTTGTGTTTAGGTTGAAGCGTAGTTTCTTCTAGGATGGGAGGTTCAAACGTGGATGGGGACATGTTTTAGAGATAATTCTGCTATATTCTTTGCCTTGAAATTTTGATAGGATAAGAAAAATAAGTCTTCCCTTGGCTTGATAGGTTCCATGGGCTCAGGCCAAAAGGAAAATAGGGAAAAGTTTCCTTTAGATGAAAAGGGGTTAAAGCTGCAATGGTGAAAATTGAATATCTCATTTTCAAAGGGAAACTTTAAGCATTTATGCACAATTGAAGGGAAAACTTTCATGGAGTGAAGCCATGGGTGGCCTAGCTTCACATGAAATTGGTCTGACTGTGGGATGATGGTGAATGTGACATCTAATATTTTTGGTCATATTTGCAATGGTAGGGTGATTGATCTTGTGGACACTGATTTTGGTACCCATGGTTCTCTAACACTTCTAGGGTTTTTCACCTAAAAGGAAAGAGGTAGGCCAAAATACGTAATGTCCCCACTCAAGACTAATGCAAGTATGAATGAAAAATTCCTAAATGTAATGTTCTAAAATGCAATAAACTGATAAATGATGTTGATTATTAATGCAAAACTTAAGAAATGCAAGTTGTTTGAAAACACATTGTGATATGAAAAAAATGACCTAAGAATGAAAATAAACAATAACATAAATGATTAAAACTGTAGAGGCCAAGAAACTAGAATGTGATGTAGAGAGGCTCTGAAATCCTACAGAATTTGCTGTTGAAGCCAATTGACACTTACACCAAGTTGGACGACTTAGTCCTGTTTCAGGGAGATTCTGTCAGAACAGGTTTCAACCAAAAGGGTATCCAGAAGTACATAAACCACTTTTCAGGCCTATCAGTGGGACTAATTTTCCATAGATGGCGACTAAGTCCACCTGGGAATCTCGAGAAATTTAGGGTAGGAATTTGTAGCTCTCAGTCTGCACTTCTCTTCTTGATAGTTGTTTGGTTTTGATTATGTAGAAATCAGGCTGTAAGAGGTCTCCAAGCTTCTCTTAGGGATTTTGTTGACTTGAATGACTTTGATGAAATGACACCTATTAACACCTTTCTCTTTGAAAAATATGCATACAATACCTGCAAAACACACATGCAAAGAGGGGAAAAGGGGTTAAGGGTTAGAGAATAGGGGTTGGCCTTGGTCAAACCCCAATTTGGTAATCAAACCCTTGAAAATGAAATGAAATAGAAAGAGAATGATGAATGAACAATATACAATGTTTTGCTAATGGTTCAGATGAGCACAACAACAGTAAACAAAATATTACTATTCTACTCTCTTAAAAGAGAAATAATAACATATGGATATCTAACTCCCAAGGTCTTGGTAATCGGTTCTCAACTGTGCTGATTTCACTCAATGGTTGATGTGAACTATAATGTTCAAGGGGCCTGCTGGTGTTGAGCTTGTGGATTGTTCTAAGATCAATCATAAATTAAACCTACTTTAACCAGGGTTTGTAAAGAAATAGAAAAAGATAGATCAAAGCTTTGGAACTGAAAAGAATGATAATTCATCCAACTTAACCAGACTTGTTACCTTTCAAGGAATTCCTAACTAAAACTACAGAACAAAATTAACTTGTGACTAACACACAGTTTCATTCATTCATAGTGCTAATTTCAATAGCAGATTGCAAATCACTATTTAGACAAAACATAAAATAAGATTTCATTCCTTGAAAGCTTCTCAAATTGAATGATTAACCCAAGATAAATATGATTTTGAAACATAATATGAAGTAGATTTAAATCTGATTGCCTCTACTGTTGGTGAAATAGATAAGCAATATTTACAAATTTGGCACAATCACCAGTGTACAAAAAACCTATGTCTTCAGATTATCTCCATCTACACTAAGAAAACTTGAAAGATACATCACTTTCTATGCCGAATCTAGCTCCTAACTAAGAAGACAAAAAAAGATCCCATTACAAAGAAACATGATGTAGTTTTTCCTCTATCTTTCAGAAAATTCCTACTGCTGAAAAATCTATCTTTCCCTTAAATCCCTCTTTTTTTTACTACTCGTATATCTCCTAAAAGAGGAAAAAATGCCATATATACAGAACATGCCAAAAAGAATGCGCTGGCCCCTTTTTTTAGGGTTTAAAAAATATCAGTTGGTTACAGGAGGGTTGACCCTCAAATCTTTTTGGAATGAAGTTAATGCTACATTCAATGTGCATCCCCGTGTCCATGTTGGTGAAGGATCACTCCAGGAATGGCCTCCAGATCTTTTGGAATAATCGCATTAACTTCTGGCCTCCGTGTCCACCCTCGAACTTCCATCAGAGCTGCTTTGAATGCCCTAGAGTATAGCCATTAATATCGATCTACCTTTTTCCAGTAGAGATCCTAGTTGTCACTGAGATTCGTGGCCTTTTCTTCCTTTCAGCTTTCTTGTGCTCAAGATCTTTCTGCAAGCTGACCATCTTCGAGAAGCAGCATCCAACCTTCCCTATTAGATCCAAACACCCATTGCCTCACTGAGCCGACCCATGCTGTGCACATTCTGTTGATCTTCTTCATGGGGTAGTCAATTAGTCAAACTATGAATGGTTCACCTTTAGCTTCTTCTGATTGGTTGAACATGCTCCACGTTTCCAAGGGGTCAAAATATTCTTCAGACAAAATTGCATGTCGGTGAGACACTAGCCGTGTCTGCCCAATGCGATTATGCTTCCCAACAGCGATCGGCATAGCATACAACTGTCAGTGAGAGCTCATATCAAATGCAAAAGTTATATTGATATCACAAAAACCATCGGCAAGACAATCGTTATCGGCCAAAGGTCATGGTGGATAGTAGGAGTTACATCAATATCCCTTTCCATTAGAAAGTCCATTGCTATCGGCAAGACTCTCTCAGTTGGAAAGATATTGAAGCGAAGCCACAAGACCTTTGGCGAGACATACCATCATCGATGAGATATCATGTCGAGCTCAACTTCCTTCGGCGAGACAGCCATTTTTCGGTAAGACATTAAACCGACCCCTTCCTTTCTCGGTGAGACCACGATCATTCATGCAGACCTCATAGCGATGATGCCTCCTTTCGATGAGTTCATTTTATTTTGGGGAGACCCCATCCTATTAGCCAGAGGTTATATCGATATCATTCCATATCGGCGAGACGTTACAGCAAAGCCCCCACCTTTCGGCGAGACATTCAGCAGTCGGTGGGACTTCTGTCCAAGGCCTTCATCTTTCAGCGAGACTCTGCTCGGTCGGAAAGACTTTACCCCTTCGGCTAGACATTATGCCGAACTCAAACCTTTCAGCAAGACTCCCCCGTGTTGGCAGGACATCTCCCCGAAACCATCCCGCTTTGGCAAGACCTCACCCCATTGGTGAGACCTTATCCCGAAGCCACAACCTTTTGCCGAGACCCCCACTTATCGGCAGGACCTCATAGCGAACACAAACCACTCTCCCCGACACCGGCCCATTTCGGCGAGACTTATTTTGGTCAGCGAGATATATAAAAACCCATGGTGATTAAAATGTTTGGCTGACTAACATATTTCAAATGAATAGAACCAAACTACCAGTCGACAAGACATCGAGCTGGTCTCAGTGACTTTATCCTTTGAAGAGTTTTATACCAAATGTGATTGAGATATGCTTCCTAACTGACTTCCTTGAGAAAAATCATCAAGTGTATGATTTAATCCTGCAACAAAAATGCCTCCATTAGTCCTCAAAGCATATAAAATATATCATTTTCATCATTTGATTCAATTTTAGCAAGAAGAAACCCAACTCTGGCTAAGGCAGAACCAAATCAGACAAAACAAAAGATAGACTTAGGAGGAAAACAAAAGAACTCCTAAGACCAAACCAAACAACCAAAGGCGAAGAAAATAAAAGAAAAAGGGGGACCCATTTTGTTCTAGAATAAAATGGGGTGGTTATGCAAGGCATAACAAATGGCGACTCGGCTGGGAAAATGGTTTAACCATTTTCAAGAAACTGAAAGATTCAGCTACCCAGAACTCTTGGTTTATGAACATCACAACTCCAGTTGGGTCAGTTTTAAAAACCAAGGTTGAGCTAGAATCACAAATGTAAGTCAACAATGGCTACCCCTAAATCTATGTGTGTGTTTGATGGTGCATCACTCTTTTATAAAGTTTTCCTCATCTTTTGAACAACAATGTGTAAGATTTGAACTACATGATTTGATTCCCTTTAGCTATTGTGCAATGATATCCCAGGCATTGCTCCGCTGCCAGTTAAGCATCCATAGCCTCGATGGAGATACCTCTAGTTTTCTCACATCATTGCTCTACTGCCAGTTAGGCATCCATAGCCCCGGTAGAGATACTAGAATCACCCATTCATATTGAGTCTTCTCTTCCTTTTAGATAGTTCTCTTTTTTTCTTTTTTTTCTTTTTTCTCTTGGAGTTTCAGATATTTCATTCAATTTTCTCTCAATATGTTAGATATCAGACATCTATTCTGGGTTGAAAACTACCATGGACCTCATAACAGCATCTGGGGGATCAAAAATTTCACTCAAATCTTACAACACTATCGCCCTAGGACAAATATACCATTACAAAAGGAGACGATCTTGATGATTTGTGACAGATTTAGAGGTAGTTATTGAAGATTGTTTACTTTGCACCTTGTTTTCAAGACTCTCCACAACCCTTATTGGCAATGGGCATAAAACAACGAATTTAGGACAAAATCATCCAATCAGAAAACCTAAAAATATCTAAACCACTTCTCTCCTAATAACCAAAGTATACTTCAGATAACAACCCACCATTTCAAGATGGAAAGAATAGAGAAACCCCAAAAAAAATAAACAAGACAGACACAAAACAACAAAGGAAGCGAATAGAACAAAAGAAAGAACAAATGGACAAACAACAAAACTATTTACATACAAAACAACAGAAAAAATATTTACAAACAGAAAAACCAATTATTTACATAAATGCACATGCCATAAAAAATACCAGACTTTATGACTCAAAATAATATTTAAGAAATTTTCCAAACAGGTTCTCTAGTTAAACTACTCAGTCAGAAATCATTTCTCCCAGGATCTCAGCAATTTGATAGGGACCTAACCAGAGCTTATCAAATTTCTAGTGGTTTCCCTTCTTTTCATTAGCTTTATCCCATAGCAACACAAGGTCTGATATTCTAAAAGCCTTGATTTTGGCTCTTTTGTCAAACCAACGTTTGACAACAACTTGGTGTCTAAAGAATTGCTACAAGGCGGCATCCCTCTACTCTTCTAATTTCAACAGGGCAACTAATCTTACTTCTATCCTATCATCACTAGAGTAGAATTTCTACATGAACTTAAGGATAGGTATTTGCAAATAAATAGGGAACACGGGCTCTTGTCCATACACTAGCTTAAATGGTGAAGTCTTTAAAGAAGCCTTGATCCTAGTCCTATCTACCCATAACACAAATCTTAGCTGGGTATGCCAGTCCCTAGGATTGTTTTCTAATAGTTTTTTGATTACCCCTAAGAGATTCTTATTGGTTGATTCTGCAACTCCAATTCCTTATGGGTAATAGTTTGAAGAATATTTTAAGACAATTTTGTGATCATAAGCCCATGAAATGAACTCAACAGAATAAAAGGAAGAACCATTGTCACATACCAATGCAAAGGGTACTCCAAACCTAGTTGTGATGCATTCGGTGAGGAACTTGATTACTACCTCTATCGTGCTATTCTTGCAAGGTATAGCCTATGTCCATCTCATGTAGTAATTCGTGGCAATCAAAATAAATTTGTGTCTTGCAGAAGAATTTGGGTTAATTACTCCAATAAAGTCCAACACCCATTGGGAAAATGGTCTTACCTCGTAAACAGGGTGCAATGGCATGGCTAGATGGCGTTCTTTTGATGCAAAAATTTGGCATATGTGACATGTTCTTACATGTTGATGGGCATCTTTGAATATACACAGCCAGTAGTAACCTGATCTGAGGATCTGATGTGCTAACGAATCTGTGGACCCATGACCTGTACCATGTTTCCCATGAAATTTTGCGATCACATGTTTAGCCTCTTGCTAATCAAGGCATCATAGGTACACCCCCTCAAAATTCTTCCTGTACAACAATCCTTCTTTGAGCATATAATGAGAACTTTTCATTCTTAGTGCTCTACTCTGAGTTGTATTCATTCCCCCTGGGCACTGATTATTGAGCATGAAATAGATGATATCGGCATACCAAGGGTCGTTGGAAAAGGAATGTGTTGTATATTGCTGGAAAATAATGTTCTCGCTAGCATCAACTATGGATTTAGACAGGCCTAGACCTCAGACAAGTTTCATAGGGAAAATCTCTAGATCGAACTCCTACAAAATGGCCATCCATTTCCCCCTTCATTCTCCCAACTCGCTTTGCATAAGTAGAGACTTCACAGCTGCATCATGAACTACAACAATAATCTGACTTCGTAGGATGTAGTGCCTGAACTTCTTGATAGCCCTAACTAGTGCAAAAGCTTGTTTTTCAAGAGGTGGGTAATTAACTTCAACATTCTTAAATGGAAACCTCATGAAAGCAATTGGCCTCTCCTCTCCCTCTTCTTTTTGTTGAGTTAGGATAGCTGCATAGGAATGTTCGGAAGCAAAAGAATAAATATAGAATTGCTTCAAGTAGTCAGGGCTGGTGAGGACTGGCGCTTCCGAAATGGATTGTTTGACTTGAGAAAACATGGCCTTTTCCTCGTTACTCCATTCTATTACATCATCTTTCTTCATCATTTCATTCAATGGTTTTACAATTTCTGCAAAACCTGTGATAAACTTTTTCACAAAGTTGATCTTTCCAAAGAAAGATCTCATCTCCTTCTTGCTTCCTGGCCTGGTTATCTTCAGAATGGACTCAACTCAGTCTGGATCGATCGATATTCCTCTTTTTGAGATTATGTGTCCCAAAAGTTTCCCTTCAGAAACCTCGAACACACACTTTTTAGGATTCAGGGAGACACCATACTAGATACATCTTTCAAAAACTTTAGCCAAGTTTGCAGTGTGGTTCAGTCTATCTTTAGAAAATACTGTCAGGTCATCCATGTAAATGATGATGCATTTCCAATTAGATCTTTGAATGCTACGTCCATGGCATGCTGAAAGGTTGCTCCAACGTTTATCAAACCAAATGGCATCCTTCTGTAAGCAAATGTTCCCCACTTAGTAGTGAAGGTTGTCTCCATTCTATCTTCACAGTTAACCATCACCTGATTGTATCTAGAATAACCATCAAAGAATGAAATCATCTGAGACCCATTGACAGTCTGCAAGACTTCATCCAGTGAAGGGAGTGGGTAGTTGTCTTTTTCTGAAGCTCTGTTCAGATTCCTAAAATCTACACATAACCTGATCTCTCCATTTTTCTTACAGACTGGAACCAAGTTAGCCACCCATGTTGAATGTCGTATAGGGAAGATTATTCTTGCAGAAAGCAATTTTTGAACTTATTTAAAGATCAGTAGTTCAATCAAGGTGTTGATAGGACATTGTTTCTATCAAAATGGTTTAGCTTCAGGCCTCAAAGGAATAGTATGAGTCATAATAGAGGCATCAAATGTTTTTATATCTTCATACCCCCAGGCTATTGCAGCGATGTCCTTCTTTAGTGCCCTCCGTATATCTTTTCTGATTGCTTCAGGGCAAGCTTTCCCTATGTAAACATTTCTTTCTGGGCCAGAATTAGGTAGGTTAATAGTTTCATATTCACCTCCTTTATCTTTGACTGATATCTTCAACTGAGCTCTTGGGTCTCAATCAAAAATTCTTTCTAAGGCCACCATTCCCTTGGGAATGCTATTAATTTTTAAATTAAGGACCCCCTCTGTATCACAATCTTCAGGGTTCCAATCTCCTTGATCCCTATTGGACTCATCAATGATTTTTCCTTCAAAAATATCTGATCTTGCTAGAAAAGCAAGGATATGTCGATCATCCTCAAAAACCTGAAAGTTCTTGATATTATCAAGAATAGCCAGGGTGGAAATTAATTCTACTGAGAATCTCTTAAGCTTGGAGCCTTGCATGGGTTCCAGGGTACTTGCGACAACAACTAATGAGTCAGCTATCTGATTCTCCTCTCTAGGGATTAAACTAATCCCAAAAGCATCGAAGTCTTCAATCAAGTTCCATGCCCGATTTCTATATGCTGCCAGCCTTTTATTGTGACATGTGTATTGGCTGCGCACTTGCCTGATAACTACTTCTAAATCTCCTTTAACCATCAAGGAAGTAACTTTCTTCTTATGTGCAAACATCAGCCCCTGAGCTAAAGCTTCATATTCCGCTATGTTGTTAGTGCATCTAAAATGCAACCTGTAAGAAGCAAAGAAAATTTTCCCTTTTGGGCTAGTTAATTCAATCCCAACACCACAGCCTGTTTTGGACTTGGATCAATCAAACGTGAGGGTCCATAGCTGATCATGAGCTGGGGTTGATCCCTTTGAGGTTATTATGGGAATTTGTATAAGATGAGCCGTAGGTGGGGCTACTTGATCTTTTGCATCAAGTATGGGGAACGGGTATTCAATAGGTTCCTCAGGTGCAATTTCCAATTCTTGCTCAGATATATCAGGTAATCCATGGCTATCCTTCTGATAGTCACTTACATCTTTGATTAATCCCTTGGGTTTTGGTATACTTGTGAGTGCAAGGGTATCGAGCAAACCTTGGGGTTGTTCCTCATAAATATTTTGGTTTTGAAATGTGATTGGGGTAAGTTCAACTTGAGAAGGCACTTCCTTTGAAGGTATCTTATCCTTGGTTAACATTACTGCATCTTTGGCTTCAAATGAGAAGTGATCTATAATGGTCTCAAGGTGACTTAGGATAGTTTCCTCAGCTTGGGAAACATGATTTAAAATGCGGATGTAGGGTTGGAATGTCAATTCCGAATGATTTTGGTAGTGTATCCTACACCAATTAGGGAGTAAAAGACTTTGCAAGTCGATATCTTCCCCTAAGACCAGCTGATCCTGTTACAGCTTCTTGATCAATGCCTGTCAATTTTCATTAATCATGGGATCAGGGAAATTTTGTATTGATAATTCTTTAGGATCAAGAACTGAAAAGGTCAAAATTTCCTCTCTTTTGTAAACCCCTATCCCAGTTTCAAAATAAGCTACCTCATTGGGAAAATCATATTCAGTGATGACATGCTTGAGGTGAGGTTTGCTTTCCTAATCTATGTAGGCACTCCCCTCCATGGTAGCCACATATGTGAAAAGTCGAGGGAGAGATATCCCCCTATACTTTTCATCAAATCTCTGCTCAACAACATACCATAAGTCTCAGGAATGTCTGCTACTTGAATATCTATATTGGTTAAAATCCTGGGGTTAGACCCTACTTGCACGTGTATATTTCTCAATTCTCCAACTACATTAACCTCTATTTTATCAAGCTAGATGACCTTCTTATTTGTTTGGATAGGGTTCAATCCCAATTTCTTACATACAGAAAATGGCATAACATTGCCGGAAGCCCCTGAATCTAGCAGACAATTATGTAGATTCTTCCCACAAATTCTCAAACTCAAAAGAAATGGTGGGGTACCTACCTTACTTCTGTGCAAAGTTGCATTCATGTCTGTAGTAGGTGCCACCTTGTTTTTCCCTTTTGATTTATCAGCTTGTTCCAAAGCTTTCATCACTATCTCTCGTTGAGCAGGGCACCACTTTAGGATGTCAAAGTATGATAAAGAGGTTTTCTGTTTCTACATCTCAGAAAAAATATCAAACTCTATGTTATAACTTGCATTACTTTTGACAACCCTAGGTGAATTACCTTTGTTATGGAAGTCAGGTGGACCTTTTGGTGGAGGAGGGTTATTGTCAACACTTTGATTCGGAGGCACCATGTGATTAGGTGGTGCTGATGTGGTGAACAAACCCTTATTCTGATTTCTTAGGAAGTGTCCTCCCTTTGTCTGAAAAGCTTGGGCATCATACAAATCTTCCTTAGGTTCATTCTCACTTTGCATTGGGAATGAAGGTTCTTCCTCAAAGAGGTCATAAGTCATTGTTATATCTACTGAGCCACCTTCTTTATTTGAATTCCCTTGGGACGGTTGGGCATCTGCTTATGCCATCTTCGTGATTTTCTCCATTTTAGGGCAGGCTACCTCGGAATGGGTTGCAGTGTCATGCAACTTGCACCAGTTAGTCAAAAAATTGAGGTCTGCCACATTTGCAGTATGTGACCTGTCCTCCTTAGCTTGATAATTATGGGAAAATCCATTGTTATTTGGCCCTGTATTCCATTGTTGGTTGTTATTTGGTCTCTGATTATATCCCCTATTTTGATTTTGATACCCTTGGTTAGGGGAGTTTTGGCCTTGATAACCCCTCTGGCAGTGATTGTTGTTATTCTGATAATTACCCTGATTGTTATTGCTCTGATTAGGATAATTACCTTGGTTTTGAGAGGGGTTCAATCTAAGCTAAGCCATGTCATTTGTTACTTGAGACAAAGTTTTCTTTAAGGTATCCACCTCGTTTGTGAGTTGAACTATCTTTTCACTTTCAACACTCTTAGTAACAAGTGGCTGACTAACATGATTTGGTGTTCCAGCTTGGTTGTGATGACCATGTGGACTATGATGAGCCTGTGATTGTTGAAAGAAGTTAGGAGCTCCATTGGAAAAGAATGGAACAGGAGGTTGAGTCTCTAACTCAGACATAGGCCCATAATGGGAAGGAGACATTCCCAGGATGGTATTGAATAAAAGGGTTGGGCTAGGCATCTAATACCCTGTTGAAGGAAAAACTCCTCCCAAAATTCCTTGTTGAGAGCTAATTTTTTGCTATAGCTTTATCGCTCAATGATAAACTTTAGACAGGGAATCAATATCTGTGGGTTGATAAGTCCTTTGTAGGAACAAGCCAACCAAGGGGTCTATAACTCTAAAGTATGCTTGAATGACACTATTCTCGGCAACTAGGTAGGGGTCCTGTAGCCTCCTATACATGCATTGAAACCTGGTATTGAACAAGGGCAAGGATTCACATGGCTCCTTCCTAATGGTAGAAAATTGGTGGTACAAAAGGGTTGGATCCACATAAAATCTGAACTGATTGATGAAAAAATTCTCCAAGTTTATCCAGGTCAGAATAGAACCTTGTGGAAGATTAAGATACCAGTTGTACACCATACCCCCTAAGGAATAAGGGAACAACCTACAAACTACATCATGTTGAGCTATTTGAGCTCTGGTACAAGCATCCTTAAGAGCTTGTATGTGCTCTTCATCACTCCTTGATTCGCCATGAATGCATTTGGGACAAAATTTCTCAGGATTCTTAGGCATATCGTGAAAGCCTCGAGGAATAGTTCCCAATGGAGAGGGATTATTTTGAAAAAATGCCATTGGTAGCGGTGGTGGTAGTTGAGCCAACTGTTGGAAGGGTTGAACCAGCTATGATGGCACTTGAGATGGATTCAGTGGTGGATTAATAGGTATCCATTGGGGTATTGGTGAAAATCCTGGTGGAGTGAGCGGAGCTAACAAAGGTGGTATGATGGTTGCCCTAGTCTTGTGACTCTTGTGTCTTATTGGGGTCTTGAGTTCTATCAAAGGTGGTGGATTTCTAGCTGATCAAAGAACCCTACGAGACCTTTCTGGTGAGAAAAACCCAGTATTATCTAGTTTTCTCTTCTGGCCCTCCTTCTAGCACCAATTTTTGTTGATGGTTCAGATGAGCACAATAATAGTAAACAAAATATTACTATTCTGCTCTCCTGAAAGAGAAAGAATAACACATGGATATCTAACTCCCAAGGTCTTGGTAATCGGTTCTCGACTGTGCTAATTTCACTTGATGGTTGATGTGAACTATAATGTTCAAGGGGCCTGCTGGTGTTGAGCTTGTGGATTGTTCTAAGATCAAACATAAATTTAAACCTACTTTAACCAAGGTTTTTAAAGAAACAGAAAAAGATAGATCAAAGCTTTGGAACCGAAAAGAATGATAATTCATCCAACTTAACCAGACTTGTTACCTTTTAAGGAATTCCTAACTAAAACTGTAGAACAAAATTAACTTGTGATTAACACAGTTTCATTCATTCACAGTGCTAATTTCAATAGTAGATTGCAAATCACTATTTAGAAAAAACATAAAATAAGGTTTCATTCCTTGAAAGCTTCTCAAATCGAATGATTAACCCAAGATAAATACCATTCTAAAGCATAATATGAAGTAGATTTAAATCTCATTGCTTCTACTGTTGGTGAAACAAATAAGCAACATTTACAAATCTGGCACAATCACCAGTGTACAAAGATTATCTCCATCTACACTAAGAAAACTTGAAAGATACATCACTGTCTATGTCGAATCTAACTCCTAACTAAGAAGACAAAAGAAGCTCCAATTACAAAGAAACAAGATGCAGTGTTGTCTCCTCTATCTTTCAGAAAATCCCTACTACTGAAAAATCTATGTCTGTCCCTGAAATCCCTCTTTTTTTTTACTACTCGTATATCTCCTAAAAGAGGAAAAAATGCCATATATATAGAACGTGCCAAAAAGAATACGCTGGCCCCTATTTTTAGGGTTTACAAAATATCAATTGGTTATAGGAGGGTCAGCCCTTAGATCTTTTTGGAATGAAGTTAATGCTGCATTCAATGTGCATCCCCATGTCCATGTTGGTGAAGGATCACTCCAAGAATGGCCTCCAGATCTTTTGGAATAATCACATTAACTTCTAGCCTCTGTGTCCACCCTCGAACTTCCATCAGAGCTGCTTTGAATGCCCTGGATTATAGCCATTAATATCGATCTACCTTTTTCCAGTAAAGATCCCAACTGTCATTGAGACTTGTGGCCTCTTCTTCCTTTCAGTTTTCTTGTGCTCAAGATCTTTCTACAAGTTGACCATCTTCGAGAAGCAGCATCCGACCTTCCTGATTTGATCCAAACACCATTGCCTCACCAAGCTGACCCATGCTGCGCACATTCTGTTGATCTTCTTCATAGGGGTAGTAAATCAGTCAAATTTCCAATGGTTCACCTTTAGCTTCTTCTAATTGGTTGAACACACTCCACGTAGGATTTCCAAGGGGTCAAAATATTCTTCAGACAGAATCGCATGTTGGTGAGACACTAGCCATGTCTCCTCGATGCGATTATGCTTCTCAGCAGTGATTGGCATAGCATACAACTATCAGTGAGACCTCATATCGAATGCAAAAGTTATATCGATATCACAAAAACCATTGGCAAGACAATTGTTATCAGCCAGAGGTCATGGCGGGAAGCAGGAGTTACATCGATATCCCTTTCCATTGGCAAGTCCATCGCTATCGGAAAGACTCTCTCAGTCAGCAAGATATCGAAGTGAAGCCACAAGACCTTCAGTGAGACATACCATCATCGGCGAGATATCATGCCAAGCTCAACTTCCTTTGGTGAGACCACCGTTTGTCAGTAAGACATTACACCGACCCCTTCCTTTGTCGGCGAGACCATGATCATTCAGCTAGACCTCATAGCGATGATGCCTCCTTTCGGCAAGCTCATTTCATTTCAAGGAGATCCCATCCTATTGGCTAGAGGTTATATCAACATCATTCCATGTTGGCAAGACGTTACAGCAAAGCCCCCACCTTTTGGCGAGACATTCAACAGTCGGCGAGACTTCTCCCCGAGGCCTTCATCTTTTAGCGAGACTTCACTCGGTTGGGAAGAATTTACCCCTTCGGCTAGACATTATGCCAAACTCAAACCTTTCGGCAAGATTCCCCTATGTCAGTAGGACATTTCCCCAAAACCATCCCGCTTCAGCAAGTTCTCACCCCATCAGTGAGACCTTATCCCGAAGCCACAACCTTTCGCCAAAACCCCCATTTGTCGACAGGACCTCATAGTGAACACAAACCACTCTCCCCGATGCTGGCCCATTTTGGCAAGACTTCTTTTGGTCAGCAAGATATATAAAAACCCATGGCAATTAAAATGTCTGGTTAACCGGTATATTTCAAATGAACAGAACCAAACTACTAGTCGGCAAGACATTGAGTTGGTCTTAGCGACTTTATCCTTTGAAGAGTTTTATACCAAATGTGACTGAGGTATGCTTCCTAACTGACTTCCTTGAGAAATATCATTAGGTGCATGATTTAATCCTGCAACACAAATGCCTCCATTAGTCCTCAAAGCATATCAAATATATCATTTTCATCATTTGATTCAATTTTAGCAAGAAGAAACCCAACTCTGGCTGAGGTAGACCCAAATCAGACAGAACAAAAGACAGAATTAGGAGGAAAACAAAAGAACTCCTAAGACCAAACCAGAAAACCAAAGGCAAAGAAAACAAAAGAAAAAGGGGAACCCATTTTGTTCTAGAATAAAATGGGGTGGTTATGCAAGGTATAACATAGTGCAACTCACCAAACCCTTGATGTAGAAATCTAAAGATATGCAAGTAGATGCTCCAATGAATGTAGACTTGATAGTGTTTAGAATGCTTTGGAATGATTAATTAGAGTACTAAGAAAATTAGGATATTAGAAGATGCAAAATGAGGGGAAAACCCTTTATTTATACTTGATTTTACAAAATTTCCCAAAAATAACACATCATAGGCCGACCTCAAGGTTAAGAGAATAATATCCTGCCATAAATTTAAAATAATTTTGATTTTTGTGCCCAATGGGACTAAGTCGCCCCAGGTAGCGACTTGGTCCCACTAGGGAAATTTTATTGGGTGTCGGGAATTAAAGTGCATTTAATGATATTTAATGGGATTATTCTCTGAAACACACCTAAGTAGGGCCGAAAAGTGCATTAAGGGGTCATTTAGACATAAGAAAGGGTCAAATTATTGATGACAAGCCTAGAAAAGTGTGAGAGTTTGTTACAACACTTTGAAATAAGACTTGGTAAGTGATAAAAAGAGGTTATTTAGGTGAATTATAATGAAAAGGTCCTAGAAAAGTGTGAAAGTGGGTTACAACACTTCACAACACTTTCACAAAACATTATAGAATTGTTAATGATTCACAAGGTTGTAAGACCTAATTTGGATGTGTTGACCACATTACAACATTAAATCTAGGAAAAACTAGGCCAACATCCATAAGAAAGACTCAAATGAGCATAAAAATGTCCAAGTATACATTTTTTTGCGACACAGATCCTATCATAGGGCATGCAAAGCCATTGTGTGTCTTGATTGATGCTTTCGGTCTATCATATTCATATTGATAGAGTTCATGCAAAAGTAGAATTTCCTCGGTGATCATATTATCTCTAAAGGTGAGATATTTTAGTATCCCATTAGTGGGCTTGTCATAGATATGATCAGCTATGTAGAGAGGACCATCAGGAATTTTTTTAAGTATATCCTTGGAAGAGAAAGCAATGTCAAGAGAATTCTTAGGTCGTCCCTTATGAGGGGTGACATCTATCACCCCTATCATTTAATCCATAGGATTATTATTTATAGAATCATTGTTTTCATCATCTGTATCGACATTCATCACATCATTCTTTGTAGTTTCATTGGCTTTGAAAAATGAAATATTGTGTTTGGGCATTGGGTTGGTAAAAAATTACAAGTTTTGGTTCAGAGGGGAAATAGATTTATTGCCTTGATTACTAACAGCTCCAATGGATAGACAACCAAAATCAATGAGGTCTTGCACAATATGTTTAAGTAGCTTGCAATGTTCCATGTCATGTCCATTTTGTTGATGATAGTGGCAAGAAGCATTGAATTTAAAGCTTGGGGATAAAGGTTTATTAGGGTCAAGAGTTTTAACGAGTAGCAAAGTAATCATTTGTTCTTCTAGCAGTTGGGACATTGTGTTATGAATGGTATTAGGTAAGGGAGTGAATTTTCTTTTTGGATCACCATAACTAAAGGGCACCATGGTTTTGACAACAATGACTTGGTTGTTAAGGGGGATTGAATTGAAAGGACCCTTTATTTTTTTTTCTAAAAGGTTGGGAATTGTTTTGGTTTATGGGTTTGGATCTTTCAATTTGGCTAGAAGTGGACTTTATATCTCGACTACTAAATTTTTTTTGACAATCATTGAGGGCAGTGCATAGGTGCATGAAGGATGGGAATTTCATCATGGTCAACTTTTCTTGAATCTTACTTTGCAAGTTTTCTATGAACATCTTTTGAAGGTGTGGATCGGGAACCTTGAGATCGATTTGGGAGTAAAGCGATTGATAGCATGAGATAAAATCAGTTATCTTTTCATCCTCTTTTTGCTTACATCTCATCAAATCAGCCAAGGTCATCATGGGAGTCATATGCACTTGGAAATGGTTTACAATTGCATCAACAAGTTCATTGAATGAATGCATTGAATTGTTTGGTAAAGAAGAAAACCATTCCAAGGAAATATATTTCAATGACCTAGGAAAAAGTTTTTCCAAAGTTTATCATCAAGAAAAAAGTCACCACATAAGGAAGTGTAGGCATTAATATGGTTAGAAGGATCTCCCTTCCCTTCGGGTGCTACAACAATAATGTGTCTCACTTTTGGGACATGTTGATTTTTGCTTGAAATCACTTTTTTTAGAAAAACTAATGATTTTAGCCTTGAGAGGTTCCATCTAAACAATTTTAATTGATGAAGTATGGATAAGACCCCCTTAGATCAAAATCACTTGGATAAAACCCCTCTAGTATTAAATCATACCCACAATGGAGTCTCCTTCACACCTACCAAAATGCTGGAAAAAAACACATTTACTTTACCTTTTGAGGGATTAGATAATTTCATTTAGAAATGATCATTGCAAGATTGTAGCCCTCGAAATGAGCTTTCCAACAAGTATAGTTTTGATATGTTTTCATTTTATCTTGTATTTAATTTTAAATTTTAACTGAACATAGGCTTTTCTCTGAACAATTAAAGCTCTTCATTAAATAGAGGTGGAAAAATAGTAAACCATTGATTTTTTTTTTCAAAAAATACCCTTTCCCTAGGTATTGATGTGTTTATTTCACTAAAAAAAGAAAAATTGGATTTTGATATATACACAACAAGTTAGGTTGTATGACACATACGCATGCCCAAATTATAGTTATAGTGACTTCAAAAATTAATTAAAAAATATATATGTAACAAAAAATTATGAAAAAATATCCTTTCCCTAGATATTGATGTTGAGAATCTATATTTCAAAAATTAGAATTTTATCCTTTATAGAAAAAAAGTTATGTTGTACAACACAAACGTTACTTTTTGAAAATGTTGTTTTTCTGTTTAAAACTAGTTATTAAAGGAGATGTTGAAAGGTTCATGATTTATTTTGAATTTTTTTAATTAGAATCTACACAAAAATTTCCACAAATCACTAGTTTGCATCATCTTCAAATTCTTAATGGTTTAACTCTATAAGTCTCAGAAGATGAAGATTCAGTTAAAAATATTTATGTAAATGTCCATCTTGGGAAAAAAGGGAGACGCAATATTGTGATTTCACCCCTCCATACTTCTCAAATCTAGGAACTTCTATACCTTGTGGCATTGGGGTTTACAATATCTCCAAGGAAAATGGACTTCTTTTGACATAATTAGCCGATAGGCTATTTGTTTGAAGTTTTTGTCAGGATTTTCGTCAGCCTAGCTGTGAATTGGATTTTCCGACACCAAAGATGTCTCAATCAAAAGTGACTTGATCCAGTTTTTTTGTGGCAACGTGGAGCTTGGTAATTACATGGTTTGGTAGTTGTGGAGGTGGTGTCTTCAATATGCGGAAGCTGAATGGTAAGTGTTTGCTTGCACAAGGTTTAATGCATTCTATTGTTGTTGTACAATGGGGGCAGATGAAGTAAATGCAGGTGGACGATGTAAATGCAATACTGAATGTTGCAGTGTGGGAAAGTATACTTTGATTAAGTTGCATTGTCAAAACAACCATTGTGGTGTTGGTTTCATAGTAGACTATTGTAAAAAATGTTGCCTTCGGCTCCATGGCTGGTTTGATAGCAGATTATTTCAAAAATTGACAACTTCTGAACTATTTTATGCTAGATTGAAAATTGTTGTTCTCTGGAATCTGTAAGTCATTTTACATGGGTATTTTTCATAGATGATTAATTTATTTTTCATGCCTTGTTATATGTTTCTATCTTTGGCGTTTACCCATTTTGGAGATTTGAAAGAGATTATCGCTCTATATGGATGGAAAAATTGCAGTTAAATCTTCTTTCTTTCGTCAAAAAATATGGTTAGGGTTAGTAATTTTTTCATCGTTGGTTTATTGTTTTAGTTATCTTTGTGCATCTTTGGCATTATACCCATTGACATAGGAGCAATTTTTTTTTTCGCCCTTGGTTTATTGTTTTAGTTAACTCTATGCATCTTTCATTTATTGTTTGTAGTTATTTGTGTGTATCTTTGGCGTTGCACCCATTACCATAGGAGCAATTATAGTTAAATCTTCTTTCTTTCATCAAAAAATATGGTTAGGGTTAGTAATTTTATCACCCTCTATTTGTTGTTTTAGTTATTTTTGTTCATCTTTGCCATTACACCCATTAACATAGGAGAAATTGCAGATTAACATAGGAGTGATTGCATATATATATATATGCAGAGGGTTAGTATGAAAGCATAAACATATTGGAGATAAAATTAGTTTGGTGGTTGTTCAGTGTTATTCTAATAGCTCTTTTACAATTTCTCTATTTGTTTATAATATTTAGTGCCAAGTGATGTAGCTCGAATTTTCAATGAATTCTGTGGGGTTATACTCATTTTTACATGGGTGTTTTGCATAGATGATTAATTTATTGTTAATTTATTCTTGTTATATGTTTCTATCTTTGGAATTATACCCATTTTGGAGACTTCAAAGAGATTATTGCTCTTTACGGGTGGAGAAATTGTAGTTAAATATTCTTTCTTTCGTTGAAAAAATATGGTTAGGGTTAGTAATTTTTGGTTGTTTAGTGTTATTCTAATAGCTCTTTTACAATTTCTCTATTTTTCTATAATATTTAGTGCCAGGTGATGTAGCTCAAATTTTCAATGAAGTCTGTGGGGCTATACTCATTTTGCACAAATTATTGCTACCTATTGGATTTAGGAGTTGTATTTAATGTGGCTTTCTGTTCATCTATGTTGTATGAATATGTTTCAAGATATTGTTTTTTCCTTGTGTGTTTGAAGCTCCCCATAACAAATTGTTCTTCATGATATTCTTTTTTCCAGTTGCTCATAACAAACTGTTGATTATCATAGTTTTCCTGTTCTATTATGCATATTTTATTCATGATATTCTTTTTTCCTGATTTGTTCAAAGGAAAATTCATAATTTTTTCCCGATCCTTATTGACCAATGAGCAATGTTTAGGAACATTCTTTGTTCAAGAGGTAAGGTCCACATTTTCATAAGCAGATTAATTTTTTTTTTTCTCTAGAATCTGTAAGTCATTTTACATGGGTGTTTTGCATAGATGATTAATTTATTGTTAATGTGTTTTTTTAATATGTTTCTATCTTTGGCATTATACCCATTTTGGAGACTTCAAATATATTATCGCTCTTTACAGGTGGATAAATTGTAGTTAAATCTTCTTTCTTTTGTCAAAAAAATATGGTTAGGGTTAGTAATATTTTTGGTCCTCGTTTATTGTTTGTAGTTATCTCTATGCATCTTTGGCGTTATATCCATTGCCATAGGAGAAATTGTAGTTAAATATTCTTTCTTTTGTCAAAAAATATGGTTAGGGTTAGTAATTTTATTGCCCTTGGTTTATTTTTTTAGTTATCTCTATGCATATTTGGTGTTATACCCATTAACATAGGAGTGATTGTAGATTAACACAAGAGTAATTGCATATATATATGTAGAGGGTTAGTATGAAAGCATAAGAATATGCTACGCCCTTAATATTATTGTACATTGGGTTATGAATAGTCGGCTTGTGGCTATCTTAACTCTCTATTAAGTCATATTATCATTAGTATATTGTTATTTAGTTGTTTAGGTCGGCCTAAGTCTTATATAGGTGTGTCTAAGTCGGCCTAGGTGATATCCCCTGCATAAATAGGTATATATAGGAGGTTGTGAGTCTTATTTCATCATCAAGTGTGAAGTGTGTTCTCATTAGAGATATTTGGAGGTTTTCCCCCTCAAAGTGGCTTGTTATTCTCAGTTATTATCAAGTATTTGCAGCATATTTTATATCATATTCTTCTATTGTGCAAGTTATTTCATAACAAGTGGTATCAGAGCATGATCTTGGCACCATAGAGGGAAGGTTTTTCTCAATTTTGGAGGCGATTTTGGGAAGAGCATATCTTTTAGAATTTGTCGAATTTTTTTCTGATTTTTAAAGGGTTTTTGAAGAACATATTGAAGAAGATACAGTCCATATTTTAGAAGAATTGGAGCAGAATTAAGCGAATTATTGCAGAATTAGGGTTTCTACACTATTTTTTTGGAATCTACATATCTCATACATCTTGTTGAATTGGAGTCTGATTTTTATTGGGTTTTTGAATATATACTAAAGGATATTACAGTAAAAATATTAGAGAATTTAAGTTTCATTTGTGTGATTTATTTTAACATTAGTGGTTTCCATCATGACAGGGCCTGCAACAAGGGGTAAAAAGAATGCTGTCACTCCGGGGAAGACTCCTGATAAGGATGGTGAAACAATCGAGGATATTACTCATAATGAAGAAATCAATAAGGTCAAGGAAGAAATCTCCTCAATTAACAATAAGGTCAAGGAAGAAATTTCCTCAATTAAGATGGATATGTGTGACCTACGAGGAGATATGTCGGACATGCGAAACATGTTAAGCACCTACATAGCAGAATCAAGAAAGGAGTTCTCAAGCGACCAAGGTGAGAATTCTAGGTCAGACACTACTAACACAAGCTTTAGTACTCCTATTGGATCTAGGAATTTATTTCCCAAGGTGGATATGCGCAAGTTTGATGGTAAGGATCCTCTAACATGGATAAACCAAATGGAGAATTTTTTTGAAGTACACCAAATCCCAAATGGACAAAAGGTCACGATGGCTTCCTTATATTTAGAACCAGATCAATTCATTTGGTATCGTTGGCTTTGCACTCATCGAGGTAAAAAGGGGCTCACCGTCTCATGGTCAATTTTTACAGAGGAACTCCAAGCACAATATAGCAATAGTGTCACAGACAACTTCTTCAAGCCAACTAGCTAAACTTCAACAAATAGGATCAGTTAAGGATTATATTCAGCAATTCCAAAATCTATCCTTAAGGGTGGATTCAATTACGGAGGAAAACTTGAATGATTTATTCTTGGGTGGTCTCAGGATCACATTCAACATGAGGTACATGTTTAGCCTCGCTCCATAAATGAGTCTTTTATCTTAGCACGCAGGGTAGAGAAATATTTGATTCCTAAACAAGGGGCTAATGTGACAGAAGGGATATTCAACACAACCTACTAAGTTGACTCCACAACAAATTGAGGAGAAAAGAGCAAAAGGCTTGTGTTTCAATTGTGATAGCAAATATAGTCGAGGACATAAATGTAGTGAAAAGAAATTGTTTTATATTGAAGGTCCCAATGAGGAAGAAGAGGAGGAACCCATACTAGAAGATGAAAGGGAGTCAAATGAGGGAATCACATGATTCTCAACCAATCATTTCTTGTCATGCACTCTCGGTTTTAGTGCTCCACAAACTCTCAAGGTGGGGTTCCTAAGGAAGTAGAAGGTAACAGTGTTGATCGACTCAGGTAGTACTCATAATTTCATCAACAAAAAGTTAGCTACTCGTCTAAATTGTTTCATATATCTAGCTCCAAAGTTTCAAGTTTTGATTGCAGATGGTGGTACAGTTAGTTGTTCAGGGAAGTGTCATAGCATTAAATTATCCATGGGATATTATCAACTTGATACCCCAATGTATGCGATATCCATGGGTGCAGCAGATATTGTTTTGGGAGTACAATGGCTTACTACATTAGGAACAATTGAGATGAACTTCCAAGAACTATTCATGAGATTTCAATCGGAAGGAAGGCTAGTAGAGCTAAGGGGGTTGAAGGCAAAATCTCCACAAATGGTAAGCTCTCATCAAATGCAAAAGTTGCTTAAGAAAGGAGTGGATGGATTTGTGGCCCAACTATGTTCATTAGAAGTCTCTCAATCTAATACTCCTACTCATCCAGATTTGCAAGCTATAATTGATCGTCACTCAGTTGTTCTTGGAGATATGCCTAAAGGACTTCCTCCTAAGAGGGATCATGATCATGCCATACAGTTAGTCCCAGGGAGCCAACCACCAAACATCAGGCCTTACAGGTATCCACACATACAAAAGAGTGAGATAGAAAAAATTGTTGAAGAGATGCTAGAGGCAGGAATCATTAGGCATAGCCAAAGTGCTTACTCCTCGCCGTGGTGATGGTACGTAAGAAGGATGATACTTGCGCATGTGTCCAGATTATAGAGTGCTCAACATGTACACCAATAAAGATAAGTTTCCAATTCCAGTCATTGATGATTTGCTAGATGAATTAAATGGAGCTATGTTTTTTACCAAGTTAGATCTTAGATCTGGTTATCACCAAATTCGGATTAAGGAGGAGGATATTTGTAAGATAGCATTTCGGACTCATGAGGGTCATTATGAATTTTTGGTGATGCCATTTGGTCTTACCAATGCACCATCTACATTCCAAAGTTTGATGAATTCCATTTTTAAGAAGTTCTTAAGAAAGTTTGTATTAGTATTCTTTGATGATATATTGATTTACAACAAGACTTGGGAGGAACATTTGCAACATGTGGACCAAGCATTACAAATACTTGAAGATCATAAACTATATGCTAAGCCATCCAAGTGTGCTTTTGGTCTTACAGAGGTGGAGTATTTGGGACACATAGTTTCACATGAAGGAGTAAAGGTGGACCCTAACAAAATTAAGGCTATCATGGAATGGTCTATTCCAAAAACCATTAAGAAACTGAGAGGATTCTTGGGATTGACGGTACTATAGAAGATTTGTGAAGAATTATGGTAGTATAGCAGCACCTCTCACCACTCTATTGAAGAAGGATTCTTTTCATTGGAATGAGTCTACCAATACAGCATTTGAGAGATTGAAGGAGGCTATGTGTTCAACTCCGGTACTTTCCACTCCTGACTTCACCAAGGAATTCATTGTGGAATGTGATGCTTCTGGAAATGGGATAGGAGCAGTGCTTATGCAAGAAGGTCGACCAATTTCTTTTGAGAGTCGTCAATTAAAAGGTAAGAATCTACTAAAACCTATTTATGAGAAGGAAATGCTAGCAATACTCCATGCAGTGAAACAATGGCGGCCTTATCTTTGGGTAGACATTTCAAGGTTAAGACAGTCATGATAGCCTTAAATATTTTTTGGAACAACGACTATCAAGAGCAAAAAAATGGGTCACTAAGATGTTAGGATATGACTTTGAGATTGTATATAAGAAAGGGAAAGAAAATATTATCGCAGATGCCTGTCAAGGAAGGATGAGAAAGATGAAGCCTTATTGTGTGCCCTTTCAATATTACAAGCAAATTGGGTGGAGGAAGCCAAAGTAGAGTGGCAAAATGATGTTGCGACTAGTAATCTCATCGAGCAATTAAAAAGTGATCCTAGTAGTTCAGATAAGTTTTGTTGGAAGGGAGATACTCTTTGGTATAAAGAGTGTTTGTATCTCTGCAAGAATTCCAACCTTAAAATCAAGATTCTCACAGAGTTGCATGAGTCTCCAGTGGGTGGTCATTCAGGATTTTTGAAGACATATCATCGAGTCAAGCAAGATTTCTTTTGGGAAGGGCTAAAGGGTGATGTTCAAAAATTTGTGGCTAAATGTTTGGTGTGTCAAAGGCATAAAGGGGAGACAATTAAGGCACCAGGTCTCTTGCAACCCTTATCTATTCCTAGCCAGCGTTGGGAAGAGATATCCATGGACTTCATCATAGGGCTTCCCAAATCTAAAGGTCATAATGTCATCATGGTGGTGGTTGATAGGATCACTAAATATGCACATTTCATTGCATTAGCACATCCTTTTACAGCAAGTGTAGTGGCTAGAGCTTTTTTGGAGAATATCCAAAAGCTACATGGTACACCTAAAGTTATTGTTAGTGATCGTGATCCTATCTTCACTAGTCACTTTTGGAAAGATTTATTCTCATGTTTGGGTACTCAATTGGCTCTTAGCTCTTCATACCACCCTCAATCAGATGGGCAAACAGAGGTTGTTAATAAGTGTTTGGAAGGATATCTACGTTGTTTCACTTCAGACAATCGGTGGTAGATTGGCTACCACTTGCGGAATGGTGGTATAACTTCTTTCATAGCTCATCAAAAATGTCTCCATTTTTGGCACTTTATGGATATCATCCTCCTTCCATCACATCATCAATTAAGGTGTCCCCAAGAGTTCAGGAAGTAGAAGACCACTTGCTTCATCAACAACAAGTACTTTCGGACTCAAGGAGAATTTAGCCATGGCACAAAATCGAATGAAACAGGCAGACCAACATTGATGAAGTTTTGAAGTTGGGGATTGGGTCTTCTTGCGATTGCAGCCTTATAAGAAAATCTCACTAAAGCAGCAAAGAAAGAATAATAAGTTGTCACCAAAGTATTATGGTCCATACCAAATCATGCAGAAGATTGGTAGTGTTGCCTACAAGCTTGAGTTGCCACCTACAACAAAGATACATCCAGTTTTTCATGTTTCCTGTTTGAAGAAGGTAATTGGGCATAATATTCCCACTCAAACAACACTTCCTAACCGGATGAAGAAGGAGAATTATTTTGGAACCAGTGCATTCATCAAACACGCACAAAGAAGCGAGGAATAGAACTATCACGAAAGTATCTCATCCAATGGAAGAATTTACCGCTTGAAGATGCCACATGGGAAGATGAGGAGTTCATTCAAAAGTTTCCAAACTTGATTAGCATTGAGGACAATGCTTCTTTGAAGAAGGGGGGCATGCTACCCTTTAATATTATTGTACATCGGGTTATGAATAGTCAACTTTATATTAACTCTCTATTAAGTCATATTATCATTAGTATATTGTTATTTAGTTGTTTAGGTCGGCCTAAGTCTTATATAGGTGTGTCTAAGTGGCCTAGGTGATATCCTAGGGATAAATAGGTATATATAGGAGGTTGTGAGTCTTATTTCATCATCAAGTGTGAAGTGTGTTCTCATTAGAGATATTTGGAGGTTTGCCCCCTCGAAGTGGCTTGTTATTCTCAGTTATTATCAAGTATTTGCAGCATATTTCATATCATATTCTTCTATTGTGCAAGTTATTTCATAACAAAATATTGGAGATAAAATTAGTTTAATGGTTGTTAACTATTGATTTTCATAGTTTTCCACAGACTTAATTGTAAATTTGAGCTACATTGCCTGGCATTAATTATTATATACAAATCATTTATGCAAAATACCCATGTAAAATGACTTGTAAAAAATAATTGTTATTCTAACACCTCTTATACAATTTCTCTACTTCTCTTGAATATTTATTAACAAAGAACATAGCTCAAACCTTGAATCAATATGTTTCATGATATTTTTTTTCCCCTGATCTACTTGAAGGTCCCTGGAACAAACTGGTTAGGTTTGTTTATGTAGGCGGTGGAGCTTGCTAATTATGTGGGATGGTAGTGTCTTATATCAATATGTTTCATTATATTCTTTTTCCCTTGTCTGTTTCAAGTTCCCCACAACAAACTGTTCTTCATGATATTCTTGTTTTCAGTTCCCCATAACAAACTATTCATTATCATAGTTTTCCTCTTCTATTCTCCATATCTTAAAGTTCTATTTAATGTGGGTTTGAGAACATCTGTCATTTTCCTCTGATTCTTAAGTTTTTTCCTAATAGGTATTTTCCAATTTCGCTTTTTTCTGTTCTATCAATATGTTTCATGATATTTTTTTTTTCTCAACTGTTTGAACTTCCCCATAACAAACTGTTCTTCATGATATTCTTTTTTCCAATTCCCCATACCAAACTGTTCATTATCGTACTTTACCTATTCTATTCTCCATATTTTAATGTTCTATTTAATGTGGGTTTTGAAACATCTCTCATTTTCCTCTAATTGTTAAGTGTTTTTCTAATAGGTCAGTGAAATGCATGTATAGATTTGAGTTTGTAGCATATTCCTACTTACCATAAATTCTATCACTGTCTAGACAAGGTGTAACATCAAATTCTATGTAACAATTGGCTTGTCAATTCAAAATTCAAGCTACATTATTTCCCACTAAATATTATAGACAAAATAGGGAATTTGTTAAAAAACTATTAGAAAAACACTTAAGAATCATAGGTAGCGTCATAGATGTCCCGTCTAGTAGGCTATTTGTTTGAAGTTTATGTTGGGTTTTTCACTAGCCCAACCTTGAATTAGATTTGCCGATACCGGAGATGTCCCCGCCAGTGGTGACTTGACCGGGTTTTTTTGTGGTGACATGGAGCTTGGTAATTACATGGGTTGGCATTGGTGGAGTTGGTGTCCTCAATATGTAGAAGTTGAATGGTAAGTGTTTTCTCACGTGGGGGTTAATGCATTCTACCATTGTAGTATGAAGGGGGCGGATGAAGTAAATAGAGTATTGAATGTTGTAGTGTGGGAAAGAATACTTTTATTAAGTTGCATTGTTGAAACAACCATTGTGGTGTTGGTTTCATTGCATTTTGTACAGGTTATTTCCCTATTCTATTCTCCATGTTGTTTTCATGATATTCTTTTTTCGTTCATCTGTTAGTTACGTCTACTTCTTAAGTGTTTTTCTAACGTCTCTTACAACTATTTCATAGACTGCTTGTCTTGCACCAATATGTTTTGTGGATTTCTTTTTCCTTGATCTGTTTGAAGCTGCTTATAATAAAGTGTTAATTTCTATGGTTATTTTGTTTGTATGGAACATGTTATATGTCTTATATCAATATGTTTCATGATATTCGTTCTTTCACATCTGTTTGAAGTTCACCATAACAAATTGTTCTTCATTATATTCTTTTTCTTAGTTCCCCATAATAGACTCTAGCTCTCCCCAGGCTGTTGGACAACCCTCAAACACTAGTCCCGTAGGTGTGTTGCTTGCTTCCTTTTTGTTGCGGGGAATTGTATTGGGCCTTTGCTAGATGCATGGTTAGTTTGTTCATCAATTACACTCAATCTTAGATCTATGAATTTGTTGTTAAACTTTGTAGCATTGTTTGATGTGTGTATACATATATTTATATACATATACATATGTATATGTATATGTATATGTATATGTCTATGTATATGTATATGTATATGTATATGTATATGTATATATGCATATGCAATCAAAAAAAGTGAAGCTCTTTTAGATGGAGGGTGCAAGGAAGGAAGGAACAATGCATATGCATAAGTAGCAACAACACTACACTCTCCGGGGGAAAAAAATGCACTGTACCTTCCATTCGTTACACTCTCCACCAAAAATGCATTGCATATGCATAGATGCATTTAAATATAGATATGCATAGATGTATATGAATATGAATATGCATATGCATATGTAAATTCAACCTAATTAGATGTATGCTTTGTTTGTTCTTCAATTAAATTTTTTCTATATTAGTTTAGTGGCTCTTAAGTGTTATTGTCATTCATGTTATACAATTTCTCTATTTATCTTCAATATATATATATGTGTATATGTATCTATGTATGTTTCGAAGCATTGATTTCCACATACATATATATACATATATATATATATACATGCATGTATATATATATATATACATGTATACATATGTATAGATATATGTATGTATATATATATATGTATGTATATGTAAATATATATATATCTGTGTGTGTGTGTGTGTGTGTGTCTATAATAATGTGTATATGTATATATGTACATATATATATGTATGTATGTATGTTTTTGTAACAGTTCTTTTAAAATTTCCCTATTTGTCTATAATATTTAGTTCTAGATAATGTGGCTCCAATTTATAATTGATAAGCCAACTGTTACATAGATTGCTTGTGTTGTATCAATATGTTTTATGATATTCTTTCCTCCTATTTAAAAGTTCTATTTAATGTTGGGTTTCAATCATCTCTCATTTTCCTGTGGTTCTTCAATGTTTTCCTAATAGTTCTTTTACAATTTACGTATTTGTCTATAATATTTAGTGCCAAACAATGGAGCTTGAATTTAGAATATATGTATGTATATATGTATATATATATGTATATATGTGTATATATATGTATATATGTATATATATGTATATATGTATGTATATATGTATGGAAAGTATACTGCGAAATGTGTGAGAAAATATATTGATTAGGTTGCATTGTCGAAAGAGCCACTGTGGTGTTGGTTTGATAGAAGACTATTGTAAAAATTGTTTCCTCTACCTCTCTTTCAATTTCCCCATAACAAACTATTCTTCATGATACTCTTTTTTCGGTTCCCCATGGTAGACTGTTCATTATCGTATTTGGCATAAGAATCATAGGTTAATAATAGATAATCGAGAACCCACATTAAACATATTCATACAAGTCAAGCAGTGTATGTAAGAGTTTGCTTGTGAATTGAAAATTTGAGGTACATTCTTTGGCAGTAAACCCACATTAAATAGAACTTGTAAATGCAATGGGTAGCAATAATCTGTGCAGAATGGCTATAAGGCCACATAGTTAATATGGAATTTGAGCTACATAACTTGGCACTAAATATTATAGAGAAATAGAGAATACTTGCTCGGGGTTTTTAATGATGATGTGGAGCTTACCTCTTCAACAAAGGATGTTCCTAAATGTTGCTCATTGGTCAATAAGGATTGCAAAAAAATTATGAATTTAGAATTGACAAGGAAAATGTTACATAGATGGGTTGTCTTGTATCAATATGTGTCATGATATTCTTTTTCCCTCATCTATTTGAGTATGAATATGTTTCATGATATTCTTTTCCGCTCATCTGTTTGAAGCTGCTTGTAAGAGATTATTCTATTTTTCTTGTAACAAGGATTGTTTTCAATTTTAAAAATTCTGAAATTTTTTTTGTGGTTATTTTGTTTGGATGGAACATGTTATATGTCTTGTATCAATATGTTTCATGATGTTATTTTTTACTTAACTGTTTGAAGTTTGTGCTAACAAAGTGTTCTTCATGATATTTTTTTTCTCAATTCTCCATAGCAAGTTGTTCATTATCGTAGTTTTCCTTTTCTATACTCCATATATTAAAGTTGACTTTTTCATCATCTGTTATTTTCCTGTGGTTCTTATGTATATTCCTAATAGTTCTTTTACAATTTACCTATTTGTTTATAGTGTTTAGTGCCAAATAATGTAGCTTGAATTTAGAATTGAGAAGCCAACTCTCACATAGATTGTTTATCTTGTATCAATATGTTTCATTATATTTTTTTACCTCATCTGTTTCAAGCTCCCTGTAACAAAGTGTTCATTGCCATGGTTTAGCTCTTGTAAATTCTAAAATTTTGTAGACTGCTAGAAATTGCAACCATGGCGTTGATTTGTACCTTTGGGTTGCTTGCAAATTTTACATAGATAGATACATATACACATATATATGTATTGAATTCCCCATTCCATATTTAAAAATGTACATATAGGTAGATATATATATCCATGTATACAGACCAAGACTAGTGTGGCTTGTTTTACAATCCAACAATAATTTATATATACATATGTATATCGAAACAGATGTGTATGGTATCTTTATTCGTATTTATGTAGACTTTAATTTAGAAAGAGTAAAAAATACCAAAGGACCACAATGGCTCTTTTTACAATGCAACTTAATCACTATATTTACTCACACATTTTGGAGTATACTTTCCCATACTGCAACATTGAATATTGCATTCACTTCCTCTAGAACCATAGTGCAACAATGCCAGGATGCATTAACCCTCATGTGAGCAAACACTTACCATTATGCTTCCATGTATTGAGGCAACCAACTCCACCACCGCCAAACCACGTAATTAGAAAACTCCATATTGTTATAAACAACCCCTAGAAATCCCCCCAACGGCTAGTAAAAAGCTCACCACCGGTTCTACAGACTTTTTCTCATGGCTAGGCTAACAAAAATCTCAGCGAAAATTTGAAATAAAAAGCCCATAGCTAAATGCTAGCTGTTACATTATACTTTTGTGTGTAGCTTCAATTTTGAATTGAGAAGCCAACTGTTACATAGATTACTTGTGTTGTATCAATATCCACTTTCCCATAACAAACTGTTCATTATTGTAGATCACCTCTTCTATTTTCCATGTCTAATCTCATAGTTTACCTCTTCTATTCTCCATTTTTTAAATCTCTATTTAATGTTGGTTTTTGATCATCTGTTATTTTCATGTGATCCTTAATTGTTTTCCTAATAGCTCTTTTACAATTTTCCTATTTGTCTATAATATTTAGTACCAAATAATGTAGCTTGGATCTTCAATTGACAAGCCAACTATTATATAGATTGCTTGTTTCAGCTTGCAGAACCTTTGCTCCCTACTTATTTTCCCTTCTTCCCAATGTCCACCTTTGACATTATGTGCATATTTTCATAGGTTGCAATGTTTAAAAATGTTGCTAACTTGCAGAACTCTCGACCTCTACTTGTTTTTGCTTCTTTCCGTTGTGCACCTTTGACATTATGTGCATTTTTGCACAGGCCCTTGCTTGGCATGCCAATGAGTACATAGTTAGGAATAAATATAGTATACACATTCATTTAGATATACCAGTGTATATATAAATAAATATATACATGTGTACATATGGATATATATATTTGGTTATATGTGTTTTTTTAAATGTGTAGACAAAGGGAAAATTCAATGCATATATGTACTTAATCATTTTCATTCTTGTTGTTGTATATTCTATTGTTTGCATTAAAAAAGATGAAGGAAATAGGTAGCAACATATACAAATGTCTGCATATAGGTATTTATAGAAATATAGTAAAAAAATATATGCATACATATATAAGCAACCTCAAAGATAAACAAATACATATAGGGATATATACATTTTCATTTATCATTCCTATTGTTCTTGTTGTATCTCTTGTTGTTTCGACAATATTAAAAGTGGAATGGTTATACCCATTTTCATTTAATCAAAATAGTAAAATGGTTGCTAGATTATCAATATTTCTAAGTTGTTTACCAGTTGGCATTGGATATTGCAATACATTAATCTTTTATTTTTATTGTGAAATAGAGGTGTCAATTAGTCAACTATAATTGCAACATTTCCTCCCTCTAAAAGGTCCCAAAAATATGTTTGTGGAATTGGGATTTGTGGATGGATCTCCAAAGCCCCCCAAAATTGATTTGGTGACACCTCCCACAGGGCCTACTACGGAGTTCGACTTTGAGGGTACCATCCACCAACCTCCAAATCTTGATTTCATAAGTTTGTATTTCCTTTTCCTTATAGTTGCTGCAAATTTGTTGTTATTGTTTCCTTCCTTTCTTGTAATAAAATTGAACATTTCCTTTAAGTTCCTTTAATTATAGGATTCTCAAATACAAAAAGACACACCACATACACTTTATTGTTTATGTTTCCAATTTTATTGTCCTTTAGGTGTATACACACATGGCTCACCCTAGTAAAGCATATAAATGTGGAAGTACATATGTATAGATCTTTTAGAACACATAAAAATATCTCTTTGCAACCTTTGTTTTCCTTATTCATTTTATCCATTTGGAGTGATGATGTGCATTTTCCTTGATTGAAATTATATTTGTAGGGCTGCAAAGAAACAACCAACTTTGACTTCATTTTCATTTTTTCCATCAATGCTGGAGATGTCATTCCCTCTTCGGTCCTTCAAAAAAATTGGTGGTGATGAAGGGTAGATTGAGTGATACAAGGTTGTCTTGTCTGATGGACACCATATGCAAATAGGAACCTTTCCTTCAAAATGCAATGATTTGTTGTTTTTCAGGTACCTTGAAAATAGCATCCCTTGTATGTTTAAGAGGCTACGTCTATAGGAATGTCGAAGATTCAAGGTGGGTTGCATTGTTTCTTGTCTATTTTTAAAAATTCTCTTTCTCCTTCATATGTGCCTAATATAATGTGTCCAATATATTGTTTTTCTTCTTTTCCAAGGCCTTAATCATATTTAGCTTAGTTGTGATTATGTCCGATTGTCAAATCATTAGCACCCCTAGGTATCTGTTCAAGCAGCAAGAAGAAAAAATGTTGGGGCAAGACTCACCTTCTCCTTCTAAATGGCCCCTAAATTTGGTTTGCAGTTGTCCCCTAAAAAACAAAACAACCCTTCAAATGTCAACCCTATTAAAGCTTTGAAAATTTATCAAAATGTTTGGCTGGTGAAAGGGTGTGTAACACATATTAGAGAGATGTACCATTTCCACAAACAAAGAGGTGAAGGCCAACTTTTTAGTTTTGACATTATAGATATGGAGGGGACAAAAATATGTGTTACTTGTTTCGATGATATTGCTGAATTGCATTACGGTCGAGTTGAGGTGGGTGCAACTTATTTAATATCAAGAGGATCGGTGAAGGAAGCAAATAAAAAAATCAATAAATTAAATAGTAACCTCAAAATTATTTTGGATGAAAAATCAACAATAAAACAGTGTGAAGATGACATTTCCATGCCAAAAAAAACCTCTACTTTTGTGCCAATTAGTGACATAAGAAATTATAGTGATAATAGCTTGGTTGATATTATTGGCATTGTATGTTGGGTCCATATCAACTGTTCATAGGAAAAATGGATTCGAAACAATCTGGCGAACTATTAAACTATATGATATCTCTACTTCTTTCATTGATGTTAATTTGTGGGGCCCAAGTTGGCAAGAAAAAGGTGATGTCTTGGAGTGGACGTATCCTTTTGATGATATAGTCATAGTTGTTGTGCGGGGTGGCCATGTAGGCTACTTTAATGGTAAAGTTATCAACACATCAACAAAAATAGTCCTTGACATTAACCCTTCTATTCTTGAGGAGAACACTCTTAGATCCAAGGGCTCAATCAAAGTAGAACAAATGGTTTCATCTTCTTCTACACCTCATAGGCTACATCCTTCAAATGATCGAGTTACTATTGCATTCATCTTGAACAACTGCCTTGGCTTGCCAGAAACTGTTGAAGCCATTTTTAAAGCAACCATTCAAATTGTAAAAACTAAGTATTTTTGTTATCCTGCTTTCCCCTTGTTGGTTAATGGGAAAGAATGCAAAATAAAATGCACACACCCCTGTGCTAATGTTTGGTTTTGTGATCATTTCTAGATGGAAATCGAGGAATGCAACTATCACAGTTAAAGCTACAAGACCATTCAGCCAACCTTTGGTGTATTTATTTTGATGAAGCTACCACTAGTTTACTGCAAATTCCAACAAAAGACCTCTACATGTTGCAGGACAACTCTGAGTCTACAACAGATCCTGTTGTTGTTATTAAAGGCCTTGTTTGTAAACCATACATCTTTACTGTCTTGATCAAAACAAATACTTACAATTTTGAGGACCGACTTAAAACAACAATTGTTAAAGAAAAAAAAGTTGATTTCAAAGTAGAGTGTAAACTGTTGCTTTCAGACATAGTAAAGATATCTACCCCTGCTCCAGAAAAAGGTTCCACTAGCGAGCCTATGCTTTGACTGCTCTTTTGCACTTTCCAACATTTTTCCTAGTATTTCCTTTTAAATGCTCACTATGGGATGCTAAGACTCCTATTTAACAAATATGAACATAATTTATTCCTATGTTTGCATATATATATTTGCACATTCATTGACCTCCCATCCTTTTGATTTTAACATGGTGCCTAGATTTTTTTTAGTCTACATTGTCACTATGATTCTTGGTTCCTATTATATGGTGGAATTTTTAGTTCTTCTATGCGTATTCTAAATTCACTTCTTCCCTTTATAATAATTGAATAGCAATATCATCTTTAATGGAAAACATATAAAAATAGTTTAATACTGAAAATGTTTAACAAAGAAATCTATATAATACTTGTATATATATTTATATTTATTGCAATGTTCAAACCATGTTATTCCTCTTGTGATCATCCATAGATACAAATTTATATCCACATGGATACATATATATTTTGTTATATGTTTGTGTGTAATTACTTTGACCATCATAACTAATATTCAAATAAAAAAAATGAAAATAAATAACATCAAACTAATAAATTATCTACTGTCACATAAGCATTGGGAAAAATATGTCATACCTAAAGTTACTGACTAACGCTTTTTTAAAGAATACCTTTTTATTGAATATTAGTAATTAAAGACATGACTAATAACTCTTTAAAATAGGACAATCCTTTAATCTTCCATATTTTTCATAAATATTACTTAATCCATAACTTCAAGTTTGCCATGTATTTCTATGCATATGTATCTTAAAATAATTAAATAATAATCTACCAATTGATTGATTAGCCTAAACAAAAATGTCAAATATAGATGTGCATCGAGGTATAATAAATATAAAACTAAGACAAAGGTAAAATTATATCATACTTGAACCAATCTATATAACAATTCGCTTGTCAATTCAAAATTCAAGCTACATTGTTTGGCACTAAATATTATAGACAAAGAGGGAAACTGTAAAAGAGATTAAAAAGACATTTACTATGTAAAAGTTTCCTTGTCAATTCTAAATTCATAATTTTTTTGCAATCCTTATTGACCAATGAGCAACATTTAGGAACATCCTTTTTGAAGAGGTAAGCTCCACATTGTCATTAAAAACCCTGGGCAAGTATTCTCTATTTCTCTATAATATTTAGTGTCAAGTACATGGAGAATAGAAGAGGTGAAAAAATAATTAACCTTAACCATATTTTTTTGACGAAAGAAAGAAGATTTAATTGAAATTGATCATATGGTAATGAGTATAATGCCAACGATGCACAAAGATAACTAAAATAAATAAATTAAGGGTGAAAAGTATATGTGTATGTATATGTATATGTATATGTGTATGTATATGTGTATGTATGTATACATATATGTATGCATATGTATGTTTATGTATATATGTATATGTATATGTATACATATATATATACGTATATGTATATGTATGTCTATGTATATGTATGTGTATGTGTATGTGTATGTGTATGTGTATGTGTATGTGTATGTGTATGTGTATGTGTATGTGTATATGTATGTGTATGTATATGTATATGTATATGCATATGTATATGTATATGTATGTATATGTATATGTATATGTATATGTATAATGTTGATCTATAGAATTTTCTTTTGAGCATTTTATTGTTTCGATCTTCCTCTATATTGCTTTGATAAATATATAGTCTTCTGTACATTGCATTTTTTGCTTAATATATGATAACACTCCATGCAATTTGTGAGGCCTTGCTCGGGCCTATTCACAACAATGGTGGAGTTTTTTTACCACATGGGTTGGTGGTGGTGGAGTTGGTTGCCTTGCTCAATGGGTACAAAATGCTAAAAACCTTCCATGCACCTCCACTAGTTGGTAGATTGGATGGTTTAACAAGTGTTGTGTTCTACAATCTGCACTATCTCGTCCCCCTATTGTTGGTGTAAGTTGTTTTCCCACTGTCTTTTTTGCTGTTCCGTACACATCTAACCACAAATATATATTTTGATAGATTGAAATAAAATGTTGCTTTGCAGTAATATGATGTTGGCCTCGATGAAACCATAGATGGATAAGGAGATATGAAGCCCATATGTGGAAAAATTGGTACCTAAAAGATGCCCATAATCATAATTAAGGTTTGTTTTATAAATTTATATTTTACTAACTTATACATTCACCCCTTTTCTTTTTGTAGGGCTAGATATCCTCTAGTAGATACCAAAGTTATACATTCACCCCTTCTATTTTTGCATGGATAGATATGTTCCAGTGCATACCAAAGTCAGGTATGTTTATAAAGTTATTTGTTTACATTGTATGCTTTGTAGCAAAACCTTTGCTATTTTTTTGATGTCTTCCTTTTAACGTTATCTGTGTATTTCATCTACGGAATTGGTTCTGCTTTGAATTGTATGTGAAAATCAATGCTTCCAAACATAGAAAGATACATATACACACATATATATATATATTGAAGACAAATAGAGTAATTGTATGAGAGGTATTAGGATAACACTTATTTGTTACTAAATATTATACATAACCATTCAGCTTCCGCATATTGAGGACACCAACTTCACTACTACCAACCCATGTAATTACCAAGCTCCATGTCACCACAAAAAAACTCAGTCAAGTCCCCACTAGTCAGGGCATCTCCGGTGTTGGAAAATCCAATTCATGGCTGGGCTAATGAAAATCCCGGTGGAAACTTCAACCAAATTCTTACATACACTTTACTACAATATCCATAGTCAATTCTACACATTACATTTGTCCATGTTTCTACAATTATCTTTATAGCTTATCGAAAAAATTATCTCTAGGAAGTTTTCTCTATGTTAAATGGCAATAATTATATGATGTAATAATCTGTCCAAAATTCTTATAACAACATAGACTTAATTGTAAATTTGAGCTACATTGCTTGGTATTCAATATTATGGACAAATCATTTATGCAAAATACCCATGTAAAATGACTTACAAATTTTAGAGCACAACAGTTTTAAAACCCTCAAATCTACTATAGAACGGACCTGAGGGTGACGATTCTTACAATAGTCTGATACTAAACCAACACCACAATGGATCTTTCAACAATGAAACTTAATCAATATATTTTCTTGCCATACAAAAAAAAATATGACAATTAATAGTTTGTTATAAGGAGCTTCAAATAGATGAGGGGAAAAGAATATCATGCAACATATTGGTACAAGACAAGTAGTCTATGTAATAGTTCTAAGAGGTATTATGATAATACTTATGAATTAGACATATGTGGTTCTTTAGTGTTTTCCTAATAGTTCTTTTACAATTTACCTATTTGTCTATAATATTTAGTGCCAACTAATGGAGCTCAAATTTAGAATTTATGCATGTATATACGTATATATATATATGTATATATGTATATATATATGTATATATGTATATATATATCATCTTGGCATTATGGTGAGATGGTGCAGCAGGAAGTAAATGCAATATTTAGTGTTGGAGTGTGAGAAAGTATACTCCAAAATATGCAAGAAAATATATTGATTCAGTTGCATTGTTAGAAGAGCCATTGTGGCATTATGAATATGTTACACATACTGCACGATTAAATGCTCTATTCTTAACATCTCAATGCTATATCATTGAATGCTATGGCTATATTCTAGTGATTTTCTCACAATGTAGAAAATACTTATACATGCTATTTTAAACTCTATTTAAAATCGCAGTCTACATAAATACAAATAAACATAGTATACAGATCTGTTTAGATATACATATGCATATATAAATTGTTTTTGCATTCTCAAACGAGCCACAATGCTCTTCATCTACATATATGGATATGTATATCTGCCTATATGTATATTTTTATATATCAATCATGGAATTGAATACATATATATATGTGCATATGTATCTATCTATGTTTCAGGGAACTCAATACAATTTTTCTTTTTGTGTATAATATTTAGTACCAAACAAGTGTTATTCTAATACCTGTTATACACATCCTCTATTTGTCTTCAATAACTACTACCAAACAATGTAGCTTGAATCTTATATTGATATGTTTCATGATATTCTTTTTCCCTCATCTGTTTCAAGCTCCCTGGAACAAAATACTCATGGCTACTAATGATAGCCGCAGAGCTTCCTACCTGCATACACACACAGTGGTGTAGTTGGTTGCCTCAATACATAGAAGTAGAAGGAAAGTGTTTTCTCGTGTGAGGAATTTTGATTAGACAAGCCGACTCTTACATAGACTGCTTGTCTTGCATTTGTTGGCAACTCAAGGGTAGACAACTAAGAGGGGGGTGAATCAGTTGTCACCGAATTTCAAACTTATTCAACTTATTAACCTTATTCTCATATTTGATCATTAACCATGAAAGCATAAATGAAAAAAACATCATATGCACACATAACATCAATATTTTTACGTGGAAACCCTATTAGGGGAAAAACCACGGTGGAGGTCAATCCACAAGATTATACCCTATTAAAAGTATAAGAAAATATGAATGGGGAATGCACATGCATTTAGACACACAACCTAGAGCTCACTCCTCAATTACAAGGGAAGACACACTATCTTACAGAAAGTTTCTGATTAAATCCATTAGACTTTGAACTGAGAAAATAGAATCTGCTAATGCCTGGTTATAGTTTCGATTAAGCACATGAACACTTCTTCACTCTTCTTCACTCTTCTTCACTCTCTGCTCTACCTTCGAATGATCTGAACAATATTTGCACACATGAATTATACACTTTGCATCCTCTCTATGTTTCACACTTCCAAATGATAAAAAAATCATTCTTATATATCTACAACAAGAGATTACATCGCTATAAGTCGGCTTCAACAAAATAGAAAGACAAAATATATACAGTCAGCTTAGATGAATAAAAATTATTCATGTGAATCAACCAAGGTCTGCCACAACATAGTAAAGACAAAAAAAAACATCCTCAAACATGAACCACTTCATTTAATTACTCCCTGAAGATCCACAACATGCTTCAACACCTTGTCAGCCAAGAACATGAAAAACATGAACACGCAAGAGAGAATCTCGAATCACAAGTGAAATGATCAATGCAAACATGCATCACAGATAGAGCACAAACTAGAAACATCCAAAAGCATCATGAAACACTAGAGAGGAATCCACAACAACTAAACTAACTGAAATCACATGATCTTCATTCAGGAACACAAACTACATTGAAGTAACAAAAAAATTGTAAAAATACAAATCTTCATAACTTGATCAAATCTTCATGTGGATCTCTAAAACTTGACATAGATAAAATAGATATACTCAGGAAGAAACCCGTTACACCACAACCTTAGAACAACAACGTACTAAACACATGGATAGAAAGAACTTCAATTCACACTGACAACTTTTAGCACTTCTTATTACAATTTTCTCAATATCCTCGACCTATACAACTTCTAATGCAACAATGCTAATAGTGTTGACATCAATGAAAACCACATATCAGCAACACACCACAACATCCAACAATCTCCCCCTTTGGAATTGATGGCAACACATGATGTGAAAAATACCATCAACACGACACTTACTCCCTCTTAGGTTCTGACTCTTCTCTCCTCAACTCTTCTCCCCACAAAGATTTTTCACATGATTCTTCTCCCCTTTTATCATCAATGACAAAGATCTCTTCTATGCAAGCTCTAAACCACATATCCAAACACTTGAACATCTGAACATCTGAGTACTCCCCCTGAGTAGCAGCCACCACAACATCAATCTCGATCAAAATATGATCATGAAATGCATAGATTGATGCAACACAATGCATCCTAGTTCTAATTAGGAGGGGTAATCAACCCTAACTTCCCTCTGAGATACTCAAAAGTATCCTTAGGAAACAACTTGGTAAATATGTCTACAATCTACTCCTTAGTAGGCACATACTCCAATCTAACTTCCTTTTCACTTTCTCTCTCAAAAAGTGAAACTTGATAGATATATGCTTGGTCTTGGAATGCAACACCAGATTCTTAGAAATGTTAATAGCACTTGCGTTATCACAAAATATAACAATAGGCTCATCATATACAACTCTGATATCCTTCAATATTTGTTTTATCCACAATACTTGAGTACAATTATTAGGAGTAGCAATGTATTTTGCCTCTATAGTAGATAAAGAAATAGAATTATGCTTTTTTCTTAACCATGAAATCAACTTCTTTCCCGACAAAAATGCTTCACCACTAGTACTCTTCTTGTCATTCACATCTCCTACCCAATTAGCATCAGTAAAGGAATTCAAAGTAAGATCATCATCTTTAGGATACCATAGACCAAAATCAGTTGTCCCCTTCAAGTATCTAAATTTCCTCTTCACAATAGTCACATGAGATTCTTTAGGATCAACTTTAAATATAGCAGCAATACATACAACATTCATGATATCAGGCCTATTTTGAGTCAAATAATGCAATCCACCAATCATTGATCTGTATCTAGTCTGATTTTCCTTTGAAGAATCATCAACATTTGTCAACTTGCATCCGGTCACCATGGGTGTACCAACTGGCTTTGAATCTACCATAGCAAATTTCTTCAACAATTATTTCACATACTTGGACTGAGATATAAAGATCCCTTTATCTAACTGAGTAATTTACAATTTGAAGAAATTTTTTGTCTCTCCAATCATTGACATCTTAAATTTATTTTGCATCTCATTAGAAAACTTCATGCACAAGCTATCATCTCCTCCAAATATGATATCATAAAAAAAACTTCCACAATCAAATCTTTATCATCATTCTTGAAATACAGATTACTATCAATAGTATCTTTGTTAAATCCAAGCTTCACCAAGTACTTATCCAATCTAGAATACCATGCTCTAGGGGCTTGTTTGAGTCCATACAATTCTTTCTTCAACCAACAAACCATATATCCCTAATCAGTCAACTGAAATCCATTAGTTTGCTCAACATACACTTATTTTTCCAGCTCGCCATTTAGAAAAGCAGACTTGACATCCATTTGATAAACTTTGTAGTCTTTGTAAGTAGCATAAGCAATAAACAATCTCACAACTTCAATTCTAGCAACAGGGGAAAAGGTTTCTTCAAAATCAATACCTTTCATATGTGAATATCCCTTACATACCAGTCTTGCTTTGTTTCTAATCACTTCACCTTGCTCATTTAGTTTGTTTCTAAAGATCCATTTATTTCCAATTACATTCTTATCCTTAGGTCTGGGAACAAGAATCCATGTATCATTATTTTCAATTTGTTGTAGTTCCTCTTTCATTGCTTCAACCCAATGTTCATCTTTGCATGCTTCATTCACATTAGTAGGCCCAGTCTTTTAAATCAAACAATATTCTTCTGCAATCTTTCTCCTAGTCTGGACACCTTTTTTCTTATCACCTATGATCTGATTCTCTAAATGATTCGATCTTACATACCTCAAAGTCTTCTTAGAATGTTCTTCAACTTCGGGTTCTTCTGATCTCTCTTATGTTCTTTCACCAATCTCTCCTTCTTGATCTCCTTGATTCATCAAAATGATTTGCACTTGACTTGAAGTATGATCTTTGTTTGTACTAACATTCTAATCATCAAAATCATATCCACAAGTTTTGGATAGTGCAGCTATGTCTTCATCAACCTTAACATTTGCACTTTCAACCATTTTCTTCAATCTCTTATTGTAACACCGGTAGGCTTTCCTTTTAGTAGAATAACCCAAAAAAAATCATTCATCACTCCTCACATCAAACTTTCCTATATTTTCATCTCTTTTGATATAACACTTGCTTCCAAAGATCTTGAAATATCTAACATTATGTTTTTGACCAGTCTATAGCTCAAAAAGAGTCTTACCAATATCACCTTTGATTTGTACCATATTAAGTGTACACAAAAATACTCACAACTTCTCTCCAGTAGATATGAGGTACAATTCCTTCCAACATCATGGTTCTAGTAGCATCTAGAACTGTTTTGTTCTTCCTTTCCACAAATCCATTTTGTTGAGGGGTCTGTGGTGTAGATAATTGTCTCTTTATTGCATGCTCTTCACAAAAGGAATTAAACTCACCAAAAGTGAATTCACCACCTCTGTCTGATCTTAGGCACTTAATCTTCAGACTTGTCTCTATCTCAACCATATCTTTAAAGATCTTGAACTTTTCTAGAGCTTCATATTTCTCCCTTAAGAAAGTAGCCCACATCATCCTTGAATAGTCATCAATCAACAACATGAAATACTTGTAACCTTGTAAACTTCTGACTCTAGTAGGACCACACAAATCAGTATGCACTAGATCCAACAATCCATTTGAATTTTGTTGTTTACTCTGAAATGAAATTATTGTTTGCTTTCCTAACTAACATTCTTTTCATATGGAATTACTAGGTTTCATCAGCTTAGGAAGATCTCTCACAACCTTAGTGAAACTTATCTTGACAATATTATCAAAGTTAACATGACACATTCTCCTATGCCACAACCAACTTTCATCAATTTGAGCAATCAAAGAACTTTTACTAGCAATACTTAGGTGGAAAATATTACCTTTTGTTTTTGTACCTGATGCAATCACATTTCTAGAATTTCCCAATATTTTGCACTTACCATCCATGAACTGAAGATTGTATCCCTTATCAACCATCTATCCAACACTTAAAAGATTATGCTTCAAACCTTCAACATAAAAGACATCATCACTATTGTGCTTACCATCAAGAGAAATGCATCCTCTTCCACGGATCACACCAACTGTATTATCACCAAATCTCACAACACCACCATCATACTTTTCCAAATTCACAAACTTATTTTTATCTCCTGTCATATGATGAGAAAAACCACTATCAATTACCCATTCATCTTTCTCTTCAACTCGAGTAGCTAGGGATTTCTCCACATTTGTACAACTAGCAAATTTAGTAGACATAGGATTATTTTCCTTGATAGCAATAAACACAAATTCATCTTCACTTGCATTTCCTTTGTCAAATTCATCATCTGTCACACCTTCATTAGCAACATAGTAACACTTCTTTTGGAATTTAGGCTTGTTAAATATTGGCTTGGAAACTCTCTCAGGACACCTTGATGCAAAATGACCTATCTTATTGCAAGAGAAACATTTAATAGGAAACTTCCCCTTATACTTACCTTGTCCTCTAGCTTCTCTTTTCACAATCAATGCTTCAAGTTCTTCTAGCTCTCTTTCTTCTTCATCAAGTTGTTCCATTTCATCTTCATACTTGAATTTATTTCTTGATGAACTTTCACCCGGATCATATCTCTGTCTATCTCTTCCAAAAGTAGTGGCCTTGAATGCAGATTCAACCTTAGGAAGGGCATCATCAAATTCACTCAACTCAAAAGCAGTAAGCTTACCAATCAACATATCTCTGGTAACATTTGTCACAGTTTGGAGCTCTTCAATAGCACTAGCCTTAACTTTTTAGGAATTAGGAAAGGATCTAAGCACTTTAGCAACAATCTCTGATTCGTCTATCTATCCACCAACACATCTGATACCACACACAAGTTCATTCACTCTTTGCCTGAAAGTAGTAACATTTTCATCATCACCCATTTTCAACTTTTCATATTTCCCTTTCATACTTTGTAGATTAGCAATCTTCACATTAACATCACCTTCATACAAGGTCTCCAAATTTTTCCAGATCTCATAAGTAGTCTTCATATCCATCACATTTGTCATCTTAGTATCAGTCAAAGAACTCAACAAAGCTTCCTTAGCTCGGATATTATACTCAACATACGTACTATTCAGTGGATTAACATATCTATTACTTGTAATTCTCTAGTAGGGTTCACCAATGCATCTTAGATGGCACTCCATTCGAGTCTTCCACAAGGAATAATTTGTTCCATCAAATGTAGGACTATCCTTCTTATAAGTCACCATCTCGGATCACCTCAAGCTGTTAAACTTCTTCCAAGGAACCACAAGCTCTAATACTAATTGTTGGCAACTCAAGGTCAAACAACTAAGAGGGGGGGTGAATCAGTTGTCACCAAATTTGAAACTTATTCAACTTATTAACCTTATTCTCAGATCTAATCATTAATCATGAAAGCATAAATTAAAAACACATCAGATGCACACATAACACCAAATTTTTTACGTGGAAACCCTGTTAGGGGAAACACCATGGTGGAGGTCAGTCCACAAGATTATACCCTATTAAAAGTATAAGAAAATATGAATGGGGAATGCACATGCATTTAGGCACACTACCTAGATTTCATTGCTCAATTACAAGGGAAGACACACTATGTTACAGAAAGGTTCTGATTAAATCCATCAGACTTTGAACTGAGAAAATAACATCTACTAATGCCTGGTTACAGTTCCGGTTAAGCACATGAACAATTCTTCACTCTTCTTCACTCTATGCTTTTCCTTCAAATGATCTAAACAATTTTTGAACATAGGACTTATACACTTTGCATCCTCTCTATGATTCACATTTCCAAATGATAAAACAATCACTCTTATATATCCACAACAAGAGATTACATGGCTATAAGTTGGCTTCAACAAAATAGCAAGAAAGAATATAAATAGTTGGCTCAAATCAATAAAAAATATTTATGCGAATCAACCAAGGTTGGCCAGAACATTGTGAAGACCGAAAACAACATCCTCAAACATGAACCACTTCATTTAATTACTCCTCAAAGATCCACAACACGCTTCAACACCTTGTCGGCCAAGAACATGAAAAACATGAACACGCAAGAGAGAATCTCAGATCACGAGCACAATGATCAATGCAGATGTGCAAAATAGATAGAGAAAAAATGGAAACATCCAAAAGCATCATGAAACACTAGAGAGGCATCTGTAACAACTAAACTAACTGAAATCACATGATCTTCATTCAGGAACACAAACTGAAGTAACATAAAAACTGTCAGAATACAAATCTTCATAACTTGATCAAATCTTCATGCGGATCTCTGAAACTTGACATGGATAAACTAGATATACTCAACAAGAAACCCATTAGTCCACAACCTCAGAACAATAATGTACTGAACACATCGACAAAAAGAGCTTTGCTTCACACTGACAACCTGTAGCACTTCTTATTACAATTTTCTCAATATCCTCGACATATACAACTTCTAATGCAACAATGCTAATAGTGTTGACATCAATGCCAACCACTTATCAAAAACACACAACATCCAACAGTATCAATATGTTTCATGTGGGTTTTGATCATTTGTCATTTATCTCTAATTCTTAAAGTGTTTTCCTAATAGTTCTTTTACAATTTCTCTATTTTATCTAGTAGCTTTAATTTTGAATTGAGAAGCCAACTATTACATAGATTGCTTGTTTTGTATCAATATATTTTATGATATTATTTTTCTCTAGTCCCCCAAAGTAAAATGTGCATTATGTATCAGTAGGCAGTCTATGTATCAATTGACCTATCAATTTGATGACCATTTTTAGTATATTCTTCCTTAGATTGCAGTTGCATTTTTAATATAGGTAGATTTAAATTTGCATTGTGAGGTTAGATGGACTTTTCTACTTATTGTACATTGTTCTATATATTCCATCTATCCATATTCTTCTAGCCTTCTTCAAACCCCATTATGCCAATTCTTTACCAGAATATTTGTTTTTCATCAACTTGTCAGACCAAAAAAAAACACTACAATATTATAGAAATTGTTTCAAAACACCTACCCTTCCCCAAGTTTTTAATTGTGTGGTATATGATAAGAGTCCATGAGATTTTACATGGACCTTACCTACTTTTTTTTCTCGGGGGTTTGGTGAGAGCCCATGAGGCTTCATGATGCCAATATGGTAGGGAGGAGAACGAGCGTGGGTTTACATGATTATGGATGGCAACCGAACACCACTGTTGTGTTCTTCTGAGAGGAAAAAAATTTGTTGATTGCATCACATTATTTATCCCCAAAAGCACATGACAATGGTGTATGTTGCTCCATTCAACTAAACCATTTACAATGTCATGGTTGGCCTACTTTTTAGTTTGTACATGAATACATTTTTTTCCTTTTTGGTTATTGGTTGTTATATGTTCCCATGTTTCACAAACACTTTTCTACATATACATCTTATCCATGCAATGCAAATACATGCACTTGCAAAAAAAATCTATATCGATATATATGTTTGTGAAGTTAGATGCACCTTTTTAGTTATTATACACTCTTCTATATATTCCATTATAACTAATATTCAAATAAACAATGAATTTTTTAAAGAATACTTTTTTATTCAATGCTAGTAATAAAAGACATGACTATACTAATGGAATGACTTTTTTTAAAGAATACTTTTTATTCAATGTTAATAATAAAAGACATGACTAATAAGTCTTTAAAAAGGAGAATCCTTTAATGTTCCATACTTTTCCTAGATATTGTTTAATCCACAACTTTAAGTCTTCCATGTATTTATATGGATATGTGTCTTAAGATAATTAACTAATAATCAATCAATTCATTGATTAACCTACACAAAAAGGTCAAATATAGATGTGCATCTAGGTTTAGTAAATGTAAAACTAAGACAACTAAAATTATATTGTGCCTAAAATTTTAAACATATTATTGTTATTTAAGAAATTAATTATTAAAAATTTAAATTTTATTTAATTTTTCAATTCTCTTTTTATAAGGAAAAAATTATTTTCATACCTAAAATTATTTATTAAAGTGAATTTTAAACAACTATTCTACCTAAAATTATTAAATATTACATATTAATAAAAAAAGTTATTGATGATTAATTACCTCAAATTAAAATTAATTGATAGATTGCAAATAATAACATTCATTCAACATGACGTATAGTTTTATTCTAGAATTTCATAACCAATTTTCAACTAATAAATTTCTGTTCCAAAACACAAAGACCATTTTCCCATTTTTATGCAAATGGTTCTTAATCTCACATTATAAGAACAGACAAGTGGACTATAAAATAAGGTTTATAACGCTTTACAATGCTCATATTAAATAATCTCTCTGTCAAAATTATCTCATTTATAATATGTTCATGTTAGGCTATTCAAATTTAACTTTAAATTATATGTAAAGTCCAAATTCATAAGATCCACCTCCTACTATGAACTAACCTCACATTATTTCATATTTCCTTATTAGCACACTCTCCCTTCCTCACACCAATCAGACAATTGCAAATATTACTGGTTATTTATATCTCCCATTGCACGAAAAAAAAGAGGTCTGCTGCTTACTACCCATTCAATAGCCCTTTGCAGTGCACCCTATTGACTGATTGTTGCATGCCTATGCATGCGAGTGCTAGTATGTAGGTGGTCCATTTTGGTTTTGGTTGATGGTGGAAATTTTCTTTTGAAGGGATGAAACAGTTTGAAAAAGTTGTGTTATGAAAGGGTCATTGCTTGTGTTATTGGATGAAAGTGAAAGTGGTGATGGAGTGTATGTACTTGTAGGACAAGTGAATGGAATACTTATAGATGATAAGGTAGGATATATAACTTGTGATGCCACATAGGAACTAGGGATGCTAGTAGGAATACCTAGGGAAGGAATCACATTACTAACTTGTTGCATTGTTGTTGTGACTTGGGGAGTTGTATAGGTAGGGATTGAGGCTATGGTTGTGGGAGGAGGAATTGAGTTCCTCTTTGGCTTGTAACGTTTCTTGTGGGAAGATGCTTTCCAAATATTTTCACTATGTTTTTCAGAAAGTCAAGGCCATCTTCACTTTCAAGCATGTGATGAATGTTTTCTATTGTAGGAATTGCAGTTGTTGAAATGTTTTCAAGGCTTATTTGATGTTGTAAGTTTACTATATCCTCATGAATGTGAATTATGTTTTTTTGTAGGATGCTATCATTCCTTGTTTCAACTTGCATGTTGTTTGAAGGAAAAGAGTTGCTAGGGTTATTATCCATGCCTAGTGTACTAGTGTCAATACTAGGAGTGGAAGCTCTAGATAACCCAAGATCCACAATGATTGTGCTATCGTGGGATGACAAGAGTCTCAAACTTCTTCTCACTAAGGTATTAGCAATAGGACACCAAACACTCATGCAAAGGCTACTAAATGTGAGGTGAATTCAAATGCAATGTAAACTAACAAGAATGAAATGCTTATATCTGAAATTCTAGAAAGTAAAATTGAAATGTAGAAACAACAAATAAAAACTTAGAAAATGAATTTTAAATTCCAAAAAATGCAATGAAAAAAATGCAATGGGATTGATTCGCTCAAGGTGGCGAATGAGTCCAGGTAGTAATTTTTTTGAATTTTTTTAGAATTTTTGAATTGATTTTTATGCTTTTTATGTTTTTCGATGCAAGTCTGAAATGCAAATGAAAAATGTTACTATTTTTGAATGAAATTAAGTGCAATAATGCAAGATAAATGATCTTTTCACTAAGGCAAATTTTGGTACTCTAGAATACAAATTAAATAGTGCAAAACCTAATGTAATGTTAATGCAGGCTAAATCTAGGATGTAAATGCACTCCAAATCAGAAATATGATGCTCTACATGTAGGTTCACCAAAATGAAATGGGGAAAAATGGTGACATGGGGATAAATGGTGCTTTCTTTCACTTCTAGGGTTTTGGACCTAAAAGGAGAAAGACCAAAGACCACTTTTCAACACTTCACTCAAGAACAAACCCTTGAGATTTCAATGCAAAGGAGATTGAAATCTGAGAAAGGGAAGGTTTTGCGGATTGAATAATGTCTAATGAGGGGTTCACCACCAAGTGTAAAATTGGAAAATAAAATATTTGAAAACATAGTGTGATATGAAAAATGACCTAGAAATCCAAGTAAAATGTAACAAAAAATTATGAAACTAGAAATGTGCACTTAGGAAACTGAAGAAGGCAGAGTGGAGATATGGAATCCTGAATTTTTATCTATTTATACTGACTGGGAATCATACGCCGAGTTGGGCGAATCAGTCTAGCTTTAGGTAAACTATGTCAGAATAGGTTTCAGACAAATGGGTACTTAGATCTACAAAAATCCCCGACAGATAGGTACAATGGGACTCATTTTCCAATAGTGGTGAATCAATATGCTTTTGCTTTTCTAGAAATTCAAAACTAGATTCTATAGCTCTCAGTTTTCTTTTTTGTTCCTGATTAAGATCTGGGTCCAAAACTGCAAAATTCAGCTTGTAGACCTTCTCTAAGCTTCTCTAAGGCTTTATGAAAAATTTGACAACTTTGAATTACTTTGAAAACTTGATGGAAACTTTTCCAATCTTGATCCTTGATAAATCTATAACCTAAACCTACAAATCACATGCAAAGAGAGGGAAACATGTTGTGGGGTTAGTGAATAGGGGTTTTCCTTGGTCAAACCCCTTGTTGGTAATTAAACCCTTGAAATAGAATGAAATAGAGTAGAGAGTGATGAATGAAAAAATAATGATGTTGAAACTCACCAAACCCTTGCAATTAAGTGCTACAAACATGTAAATGATGGCTCCAATGGATGTAGACTTGTACTCTTGCTTGATGTTGATAGATCTTGAATGCAATTCTTGCTTGAATCATGCAATCCCTACACCACAATTGTTAGCTCTAAAACAACATGATGCAAATAATATTTGACATGATGGAAGACACTTGAAGAATGCTCTAGAATGCTTGATAATTTTCTCTTGAAATGCCTTGAATGCTCTTATGAATGCTCAAATCCTCTTATGGACTCTTGAATGAATACTTGAATTCTTGGGATGAAAATGAGTGAAAGAACCTTCTATTTATACTTAATTATGCAAGAATTCCCAAAATTACAACACTACAAGCTAACATTAGATCTAGGAGAATAAAATCCCACTGGAAATTTGATTTAAATTTGAATTTTAGTCACACGAGACTCATTCACCCAAGGTGGCGAATGAGTCCCATCACACAATGTATGGGACCAAAAAATAAAAAAGTGTCTAGAAATGTGTGAAACCTGCATCGGGGCCAAAAAGACCTAGGTGGGACTCATTCGACCAAGGTGGTGAATAAGTCCTAGACACTAAGTATGGGCCACACAAGCCAGGAACACCTAAATTATTATTGGTTACTAATTGGTGTTGGGATTATCCTCAAAAAGATGCAATAAATAAGGCTTGTGGATGGGGCCAATTAAAGCATAAGAAAGCCAAATAATTAATGACAAGCCTAGAGGAATGTGAAAGTGTGTTATAACACTTTACAACACTCCAAATAAGGCAAGATTAAGATCAATTATTATTAAAATTATGTTTAAATTGATAAATCCCTAGAAGAGTGTGAAAGTGTGTTACAACACTTCACAACACTTTTACAAGGCACCATTAAATTCCATTAGTTCACAAGGGCCCAAGATTTAATGTGAATATGTTATCCACATTACAACACTAAATCAAGGCAACATTAAGCCAAAATCCACAAGGAGAACCCAAATGAGTGCGAAAAATGTCAAAGGATCCTTTTTTCGACACTACATAGTATCTGTTACCAACAAGCTTAGGAAGCACAAAATGGAGGTTTTTAATGCTCTAAAAGGCAGTTTAAAATTTGGACTAGGAATAAATCACCCAGAGGGGCGTATGAGTCCCAGTTAGGGTTTTATTCCATAATTTTTAGGAAATGTTAAGTGCTTTCTATGATTTTTAGTTTATATGAGTTGTAACCTAAGTGCAAATGTAGATTTTATATGATTTTCAATGATATGAGATGCAAAAAATGCAAGCTATATGCACTTTCACTAATGTAAGATTTCTAAACCTTAGAATGCCAATTAACTAATGCAAACCCTAATGCAATGTTAATGTACACGATATCTAGGATGATGATGCACTCCAAATTAGAAAATGAAATGTTCTAAATGTAGGTTCACCAAAATGTAAGATAGAAAATTGTCATCACTAGGGTTTAGGACTTAGGACAACAAACTTTCTATACTCCACATTTAAGGAAACCCTAGAGATTTCAAGCCAAGAGTGGAATAGAGGCAAGAGATCTGCTAGAAGGGTGTCCTAGAGTATGATTTAAGATTATAGGAGGGTTTACCACCAAGCGAGGGCTTGGAAAGACTAATGAAATGCAAGATCTAATGACAAAACCTAGCGATGCATGAAACTTGAATGAATGACCTAGAAATGCATATAAATCAGAACATAAAGTTGTAAAATTAGAGGCATGCACCTGGAAACTTGTAGAGGCTTGAATGAAGTCCTGAAATACTATAAACACTAAATTTAATGCTAAGTGGGACTCATATTCCAGTTTGGGTGATTTAGTCCCAGACCTGGGTTTCAGTGCAGAAATTAAAATCTGGCAAATGGGTGTCTAAAACTACAAAAACCCAAAAAATTGGTTGTACTGAGACTCATATTCCCAAGGTGGTGTATCAATCCTAGTGTGATTTTTCTGAAGGTTAAGGTCTAATTCTACTCTCCAATCTCTTTTCTCTCTACCACACTTTGTTTCCTAACTTAAAACCCTAATTTTGGACCTGTAGATGACTTTTTGTGAAGATAGCAACCTTGCAAATGAGGGGAAATCTCCAATTATTTTCTCAAAGCTTGTAACCTAATATTCAAGGGATGTTCAAGCTCCAAGACACCTAGATCTACAATCACACATGTAGAGAGAGGAAAACTTATTGATTTGTTAGTAAATGGCGGTTTTCCTTGGTCAAACCCCTTTGAGGTAATTAAACCAAATAATGAGACAATGAAATAAGGAAATGAAACATGAAAGATGGAACATGAAACATGGAGAATGATACCTTGAATGATGTCTTGTAACATGAATCAACAACCTAACATGAAGTGGCCATGTAGAATGTAGATCTTGATCTTGAAAATAAGTGTAGGATAATGCTTGATCTTGGATATTGAGTATAACATCACGAAACTAGCTCAAAAACATGTTTGATGCTTGATAATCTTGACATGATAATGGATCTTGAATTATTGTAAGAAATGATGAAGAATTCTACCCTTGAATTCCTTAGAAATGATCTTGAATTCTCTCTTGATGATCTTGTAAATTCTTGGAATGCTTAACTCTTGAGTGCTTGACTTGATATCATGAATGCTTAATCTTGATTAGGTGAAATAAGGATTTGAAAGCTTTTTTATATAGGTAATTCATCCAAATGACCATTTATTAGATCCCACAGGCCAACATTCATGAAATTTGAACTTAAAACCCAAATTTTCCTACTCAAAACCCTAAAAAGGGGCCAAATGGGACTCATATGCCACACTTGGCATATGGGTCCCACCTGGGTGGGAATCATATGCCCAGGGTGGCATATGGGTCCCACAGGGCCTTTTTAGGTGGCAAAAGTGTTGGGGTGTTAAGAAATTAAGTTTAATTGTTGGTACTATCGGGATTTTGATTGAAATATGCCTTAGGATGCATAATATAGGGTCTTAGGGGCCTATTAATGATTATATTAAGGTTATAAATACAAGAGGGCCTAAAATTCAATGTGAAAGTGTAAATAAATACACTTTACAACATTAAATTAAGGAAAAATTGGGTCTATTCAACTCAAAAGGGCCCAAAATCCCATGTGAATGTGTATAAAACATTACAACACTAGATTAGGTCCATTTATTTTACAAACCACCTAGATTTAATGTGAAGCTGTAAATAAATACACTTTACAACACTAAATTAAGGAAAATTTTGGTTTATTTAGCTTTAAAAGGGCCCAAAACCTAATGTGGATGTTTAAAAATCATCACAACACTAGATCAAGGTGATATTATGTCCAATTTATCATTAATTATTCCCAAATCAAGCAAGGAAAAGGATTAATTTTTTTGTCATTATAGTGTTTAAAAATAAATTGGATGAAGATGGAAAGATAACAAGAAACAAAGCTAGATTTGTTTGCAAGGGTTATGCTCAAGTTGAGGGTACAAATTTTGAAGAGACATTTGCACCTATTGCTCAGCTTGAAGCTATTAGAATGTTTCTTGCATATTCAGTTTATAAAAAATTTAAAGTATACCAGATGGATGTAAAATTTTAATTTCTTATTGGCTATCTGGATGTGAAAGTTTTATATGGAGCAACCTGAAGGTTTTATTGTGACTAAACATAAAGATTATGTATACAGATTGAAAAAGGTTATGTATGGTTTAAAACAAGCTCCTAGGGCTTGGTATTCTAGGTTAGATAGATAACTTCAACAACAAGAGTATAAGAAAGGTATTGTTGATATCAATTTTTATTTTGAATGTGAAGGTGAGCATATAATAACTTTTGTGTATGTAGATGACATCATTTTTTGTGGCAACAATGACAAAATGTGTAAGGGATTTTCTATTCAAATGAAAAATGAATTTGAGATGTCTATGCTTGGAGAAATTTATTTCTTCGTTGGTTTACAAATAGCACAAACTATTAATAGGATATTCATATCTCAAAATAAGTATGCTAAGGAAATGTTCAAGAGGTTTAAGATGGAATATTGTAAGCTAGTTAGCACACCTATGGTCACTGGATGGAAGCTCACCAAAGATGATGAATTTGAATTAGTAAATAAATCATTATATAGATCCATGATTGGAAGTCTTTTATATCTTACAACAACTAGGCTAGCTATCATGCAAGTTGTTTGCATGATTACTAGATTTCAAGCTACTCCTAAGGAGACACATGTTAAAGCTGTGAAGAGAATTTTTAGATATTTGAAGAGTACTATTGACTATGGATTATGGTACCCTAAAAGTGAAGACTTCACTTTAACAACATATATAGATGTTGATTAGGCAAGAAGTATTGATGATAGAAGAAACACCAGTGGAGCTACATTTTTCCTTGGAAACAAACTAGTTTCATGGATGAGCAAGAAGCAAGAGTCAGTTAATCTTTCAACAACTAAAGAAAAGTATGTGGAAGTAGCGACATGTTGTACTCAGGTGTTATGGATGAAGAAAACACTTAAAATGTTGGAAAATGTGTCTCAAATTGCTGGCTTGCAACCTTAGAACTTGGCATATTTTTCCTCTATGTTGCGGGTTTTGAGAAATTCATAATCTTCGATAGAGGTTGTGAAGTTAAGATTTTGGGTGACATATCAACTTCGTATGGATTGACTCAGAAATGGACACTTGTCAACTTGATAACTCATGGTGAATGATGGAGGTAGTGGGGACCATGACAGTATAATATAATATGATGTTGATCAATGGTCATGATAAGATCTAATCCAACGACACTCATTTACTCCATGCTCCTTTGTGATGAAGACCGATAGACTTTTGTGAAGTGAGAGGAATTGTTGATTTTTTGTCATTTGTCGACTTGATCAATGACTGATTAAGATTAAATATAATGGTGCCCGCTAGCCCTGCACCTCTTCTGGTGGGTCCTAAGTGACTCCCATTGGGTGTGCAGGCTTTGGAAATGTGTTGTGGTGGAACCAACTATAGCCAGGATAGAAAGCAATGGTTGGTTGTTGACTATTGATGATTGGTTGACGGTTGATTTGGAAATTGAACGGATGTCAATTCTGATACGGTTGAGACGGTTGATTTCTAGAACATAAGTGACCATGGTTAGTTGACAATAATATATATTGAATCACTCTATATTGTGATGGGTTCAGTCAATTGGTTAATGTTCTACATTGTATGCTTATGAGCATTGTAACAGTGTGAGAGAACAAAATTTGTATTGAGAATCTATGTATGAGGTTGATTAGGGAAATGTATGCTGCTGTGAATTAACATTTGAGAGTGAAGTCTGGAACTTTGTATGTAATGATTATTTACTGTAATACAAAGTGACTTTACTTGGTGTGTGTGGGTTTTTCTCTCGTAAGAGTTTTCCAAAATAAATTTGGTGTTTAATTCTATGTGTGGATTTATCTATTTGTTCCTGTGTATGCGTTTCTTAAATGAATTGTAATTGTAATTTGAAATTAAAAGTACCATATACATTATTTCTCTTGTAAGATTGGCATTTGGAAGGCGTTTCTGCATCCTGCTTTCCTTACAAGTGGTATCAGAACCTGACCAATTGTGTTATCCTTGTGGGTGAGTTGGGTTTTTTATGCTAGTCTTGTCCAATGGGAGTCTTGCAGAGAAAAACTAGTTGTCTTGATTACAGTTTGAGATGGAAAGCACATCAGGAAAAATAGAAATTGAAAAGTTCAATGGCAGAAATTTTGAGTTGTGGAAACTCAAAATGGAAGACCTATTGGTGGATAGATACCTTTGGATTGCTGTTATGGGGAGAAAACCATCAGGCATGAAATAAGAAGATTGGGACCTCACAGATAGAAACTCTAGAAGGTTGATAAGACTTTGTCTTGCCAATTATGTTCTCCTGAACGTCCATGAGGAGAAGAATGCATCTTCATTATGGAAGAAAATTGGTGATATTTATCAGGGAAAATATCTAGTGAATAAGTTATTCCTAAGGAAGAAGTTATACTCCTTGAAGATGGAAGAAGAAGCATCCATAACAAACTATCTGAATTTGTTTAATATGATTGTTGCATAGTTGGCATCTGTGGGTGTGAAGATAGAGGAGGATTATTGTATGCTTCTATTATGTTCCTTACCCGACACGGGATCATTTGGTGATGGATATTAGAAGTACAACAACCACCTTTAAAATGGAAGATGTGGTTGCTTCGTTATTGTCAGAGGACATGTGAAGGAAATATTTTGAGATGGCCAAGGAGTCCCTTGTTGTTTGGGGTAGATCAAAGGAGAGAGGCAAGAAGAAAGACAAGAAGTATAAATCCAAATATGAAGGGAGATCAAAGTCTCTTGGCAAGAAGTCCAGGGTGAAATGCTAGAATTATGGGAAGACTGGTCATATATGGAAGGATTTTAAAGAGGAGAAAAAGAAGAAGAAGAAGAAGAAGAAGAAGAAGAAGAAGAAATCTTCAAATAATGATTCTTATTAGAGTGATGCATATGCCTTCATTTCAGCCTTGGAAACTCAAGAATCAGATGATGTCTGGTTGATTGAATCAGGTGCATCTTTTCACATGACATCTCACAAAGATTGGTTTATGAAGTATGAAAAGTATTTTGGAGGAAAGGTGTATTTGGAAAGTGATTCATCTTTGGAAATTTTTGGCGAAGGAAGAGTTAGAATTTGATTCCCTAATAGAAGAATAAAAGGGATTGATGGTGTAATGCACATACCAGGTCTGGCTCAAAATTTTCTTTTTGTATGTAAGCTTAATGATGTTGTTGTGCAAGTTACATTCTTGAGTGGTGGTTGTAAGATGACTAGAGGCTTGATGGTGCTAGCTAGGGATGCACATATTGGTACTTTATACAAGTTGGATGCACAAGTTGTTCAATGTAATAGTGTCTCTATAAAGTTAGAAAATGCTACTCGTGTAGAAAAGGAGAACGAAGTTCCTGTGGGTGAAAACTCTTTGGAGGTGAAACTACCAGTAGAGAAAACCATGTTGTGGAATCATAGACTCAGTCACATAGGAGAGAAAGGATTAAAAGCCTTGAAAAATAAAAAACTTGGTAGAAGGGTTTGATGATTGTAACCTTGAGTTCAATTTTTGCGAACATTGTGTTTATGGAAAGCAACATCATGTTTCTTTTTACTCTAGTCCTCATAAGTCTTCTGGTATACTAGGTTATGTTCACTTAGATGTATTTGGTCTAGTGGATGTTCCTTTGTTATTGAAGTCTAAATATTATGTTTCTTTTATTGATGATTATTCGAGAAGGGCATTTGTATACTTTCTTAAAATTAAATCAGAAGTGTTCAGTCGGTTTAAAGAGTTTAAAAACTTGGTAGAAAATCTAACTAGAAGGAAAATTAAATGCTTAAGGATAGATAATGGTGGTGAACTTTGTTCTACATATTTTGAAAGGTATTGCAAAGACCTTGGAATTAAAAGGCATAAAACTATGCTTTATACTCCACAATAGAATGGAGTTGCTAAGAGGTTAAACAAGACATTGATGGAAAGAGTGAGAAGTATGTTGAGCAGTGCTAGTTTGGAGAAGAAATTATGGGCTGAGGCTATGGCTACAACATGTTACTTGGTTAATCATTCACCTAGTTTGGCTCTTGTTGAAAAAACACCTATGGAAGCATGGTCTGGTAAGAAGCCCTCTGTAAGACATATTCGTGTCTTTGGATTTGAAGCATATGTTTATGTGCTAAATGAGAAAAGGTCTAAGTTGGAGAAAAAAGTTGTAAAATGTATCTTTGTCAGTTATGGAATTGGTGTGAAAGGATACAAGCTTTGGAATACTGTTACTAAGAAGGTTGTGTACAACAAAAGTGTAATCTTTCAAGAGCTAAAACCTTCTCTATTTGATCTGCAGTCAAAGACAGAAGAAGAAGAAAAGAAGAATGATGTAGTTGAAATTCCTTGAACTCCAAATAAAGAGGAACTAAAAATTCAAAGTGTACCTGAACCTTGGGATAGCTCTAGCAGCTTTGGAAGTTATAAACAAGAGGAAGAACTGGACAACCTCAACCTCTGCCTGTGAGGAGGTCTACACATGAAAATTGTCAACCTAATAGGTATGGATTTTTTATGTTGGACACGAACTGTGCATATGCTTTGATTACTAGCACTGATGAGCCTAGGAGTATGAAAGAAGATATTAGTATGTTTGATTCAGATTCCTAGTTGGAAGCCATGAATGATGAAATAGAATCATTGGAAAAGAATGAAACTTTGGATTTGCTACCTTTTCTTGAAGGTCAGAAGCCTGTTGGCTATAAATGGGTATTCAAGAAGAAAATTGGTCTAGATGGCAATGTTGAGAAGTATAAATCTAGGTTGGTCATGAAAGGTTATTCCCAGGTGGAGGGAATTGATTATGGAGAAATATTTTCTTCTGTAGCTAAGCTGACATCTATCAGATTTCTATTGTCACTCACAGTAGCATATGACTTAGAGGTTGAGCACATGGATGTGAAGACAATGTTTCTTCATGGAGATCTGGAAGAAGAGATTTATATGTCCCAACCTAAGCACTTTGTTGAAAAAGGTAAAGAAAGTCTAGTTTGAAAGTTGAAGAAATCTCTGTATGGTTTAAAGAAATCACCTAGAATGTGGTACCAAAATTTTTACACTTTTGTGTTGTCATTGGGATTTGTGAGATCAAAATCTAATCCTTGTGTGTATTAGAAAACTTAGAATGATCATTTACTTATTATTACCCTATATGTGGATGATATGTTATTCTTTGGGGATAGTAAGGGTATGATTTCTGATCTAAAATCTTAGTTGTCAACACAATTTGAAATGAAGGATTAGGTCCTGCAAGGTATATTCTAGGTATGGAAATCAGAAGGGAAAGGGGAAGTAGAAAGATTTGGCTCAGCTAGAGCAAGTTGTGTCATAGAAAAATGGACCCTTTGCTTGACTTGGGATTAATTCATGATAATTGGACTTACTGAGGTCTTAATCTAGTGTTGTGAGGTATTTTATGCATCCTCACTAGGTCTTGCACCCTTGCAAATCAAATAACATGTGTTTATTGATGTCTTGTAAAGGTGTTGTAAAGTCTTATAAATGACTTTCACACTTTTGTAGACTTAATTAACTTATTTATCCCTAATTAAACATTATAAAATGTGTTTAATAACATCATTACATCAATCTACAAGATTCTTAATGCGAACTTAATGATAAACTAGTGTCGTAGTGTGATTTACACATTCACATTGGTTCTTGAGAATTTCTAGGCTATGTGGACCTAATTTTAGTGTTGTAAAGTGCATTAAATCAAACTTTCACATTTATCTATGTGTCCCAAGCCCTATTTTACATTTACATCATCATTGATAGGACCATCTTAACCCATATTATGTATGTTGAGGCTTAAATTGATCGAATAACCAACATAGTCATCATATAAGCCTAATTTTCTTATTTCTCGGCATTCCAGCAAGCAAAAATGACCCCTATGGGACCCATTCACCATTAGTGGTGAATTAGTCCCATCTAGGTGGGACCCATTTTCCATTAGTGGTGAATGAGTCCCATTTTGAGTCATTTTCAGGGTTTGAGCAGGAAAAATTAGGTTTTAAGTTCAATTTTTCTTCATGTCGGCCTGTGATGAGGTATCATATGGTACTAGGGCACAATTTTCTATAAATAAGTGTTTTTTATCCTCATTTTACATCCAACACCTCATTATTACATCTCTCATCTTGAATTCAACATCTATCTTCTATCTCAAGTCAAGAAAGTTAGGGTTTTCTTCATCAAGATTGCTTCCTAAGACATTCAAGGGCTGAATCTTCATATTTTTCTACAAAAATCCAAGATAAATCATCATGGAAAGTTAAATATCTCCATTATTGCATGTTCCAATTTCATCATTTTGGTTTAATTACCTAAAAGGGGTTTGACCAAGGCAAACCCCCATGCCTTGACAATCAACAATTTCTCTTTCTTGTTGTGTTTGTATACAGATTTAGGTCCTTTGGAAGCTTGAGAATCATTGAATATTTCATTTCAAATTCATTCAAGTCCTTTCTTCATCATTCAAGTCAAAATCTCAACAAAAACTCATTTTTAGACCCGAATACGACAATTTTGGAAGTAGACACTTGTAGGAAGCAGAAGTGTAGATCGTAAGCTTTAGAATCCACCTTTGAAAATTTAGAAATTCAAAAGTGAACTCATTCACCATGGGTGACAAATGAGTCCCACCCAAAGTTCAATTTTTGGATTTTTACATTTTTGAGTACCCTTTTGTCAGAAATGGGCTCTGGTATAGTTTGGCATAACTGGGACTAATTCACCCAGAATGGTGAATGAGTCCCACCAGGCCTAAATTTCAACATCAACAACATTTTAGAAGAAATTTCCAGTCTCCTTCAAGATCCCAGGTGCACACTTTCAGTTTGATTCATTTCTATTAAGTTTTGTATCCATTTCTAGTTCATTTTTTGGATAACACAATGTGTTTTCAAACAAGTCATAATTCTTAGATTTTTCATTCATGTTTGATCAATTTCATAGTTTAGCAGCACTTAGATCATTTCATTTATCTCATACAACATCATACACATCCTAATTTGAGTGGTACATAAGCATTTTGGACCTAGATCTCTCTCCTTTTAGGTGAAAAACCCTAGAAGTGCAAGAGCAAGTATCTTGGGTCCCAAAATCTGTCACATTTTGGTGAACCTGATTTTTGAATACTTATATTTTTCTGATTTGGTGTCTTTCATTATAGATCTAGGCTTGTGTTGAGCTTGCATTAGGATTTGCATGATTCATTTGTATTCTAGGTTTTAAAACTTGCATTAATAAAAAGTGCATTTAGGTTGCATTTGTTGCATCTAAATTCATTTAGATTTATTGGCATTCTTCATTTTTCATTTAGGTTTGTGTATTGGCTCTCAGAATTCCTAAAAATAAGTCTAAAATTTCTGAAAATCTAGAAAAAAGTCCATACTGGGACTCATTCGCCACCCTGGGCGAATCAGTACCTTCTAACCCTTGAAACAACATATTCCAGAATTCAGAACATTGTTTTTGGGATTTTTTTTGCTGCCTTAACCTATATATATCAGTTAATTGCATTTATATAGCATGCATTTCATCAAAACTAGTCTAAATTAGCTCATTTCATGCATGGTTTAAATTTCAAGTTTGCATTCCCATAGCATAATTAGTCCATCATTATCTGAAAATTGCATTTCATTTAAGCCTTTTACATTGCATTTTGGGTTAGCATAGTTTTTTCTTTCAAAATGTTTGCAAAGAAAAAGTTCCTTAATAAGCATGATCGTCAATCATTCAATGCATGTCCTAGTTATGAAAGTCTCTTAGCGCAAGAGAGGGAAAATGACAATGTTAACCTTAACCTCATACCCTATCCTATCTTTCCTCTTTGTGTGGATGATGTGATAGAAGTGCATACAAACATAGATAACCATGATGATCATATTTGTTCTTCTCCCAATAACTCTCCTTTTAGTGATGAAGGTATCTTGGCAAAAAGAAGATACAATCATTGAGCATCATGCAAATCTTTTTTTTCCTTCTCCTCATCCCCTTTGGGAAGATACTATAACACACGAGAATGAGATTATTAATGATGAGGATAATAGATTTGTCTTAAATAATCAAATATTTAAGGTCTACAACAACCCTCTTTATGATCCTTCTCCTACACCTCCTATTTTGGAAGATAGTAGGAAACAAAGCAGTGAAGTCATACATGACCATGACAATCACATTTATTTTTCTCCTAGTATCTTTCCTAGTTGTGACGAAGATACTTTGTTCAAAAACCTAATCAATTAGAGTCATGAGATTAATCTTTGTTGTCTCCTTTCATTCACAGAAAACTTTATCAAACAAATCAATTCAATCCTTGATCCTCCTCATACTTGTGATGAAGCTACTTTTCCAATTTCACCCTTAGATGAATATATTCCAAGCTCTCCTAGTATGGTAGACAATATGGAACAAATGAATGTGACCTTTGAAACAACCAACAATCACATACAATCTTCCCCTAATCTCCCCACTATCCCTAATCCAACACATTTAACCATTAATATCTCCCTTAGTGGCAATGAAGTTCTTTTAGATGACCCAAACCTTACTTGTCATGAACATGTGGTTTGTTTTTTTCCTATGAACTCTCCTAAGGATGATATTATGACACAACAAAAAGACAACATTCCCTTTGAAGACAATGAAGAATCTCACTTGATAAAGGATGTTAACAATATTCAACCTAAACTTACCCTTTACCCACCTTCGCATCCACTTCATCCTTCAACGAAACCTAAACTTACCCTTTAACCACCTTCACATTTGCTTCATCCTTCAAACAAACCTAAACTTACCCTTTACCCACCTTCACATCCACTTCATCCTTCCAATAAACCTAAAGTTACCCTTTACCCACCTTCGCATCCCCTTCATCTCTCTAATGTATCACAACAATCTAGTACTGATACTATCGCTCATACATATAACACTCAAAATAATCCACAACCACCAAAACCAATTCCAACATCATTACCTTTACCCAATCCGCCTAGTGCTCCTCATTATAACCCACCTACAAAGGAGTATGATCTAGTTGAAAAATTAAATAATACTCTTGCCAAAATATCCCTTTGGTATTTACTTCAAACCTCACCACATTACAAAAATATTCTTCAAACAACCCTACAACAAATTGTGACTCCTCATGAAACAAATCTAAATGCTGTGGAAGCTTTAATTCATAAATTGAATCACAATAATCTTTACATTACTTTTCATCAACATGAGCTCCCTTCTTTGGAGATGCGAAAACAAAGTGACGTTTTCATGATCATTGCTCAATACAAATAAACATGCATAAAGTGAACTCTCATCGACAATGGTTCTTCTCTTAATGTGTGTGGAGTGAGTCTCCTTGATAAATTAGAAGTTAATAGATCCCATATCATACCTGATTCTGTCTCTATTCGAGGATTTGATAATTCAACAAAGCAATCGCTTGGTGTAATCACTTTACCTATTACAATTGGGGTGGTTACTTTGCAAACTCCTATTCATGTCATGCCTTATTATCTCTCATACAATCTTCTTTTAGGCAGACCATGGATTCATGAGATGAATGCAGTGCCTTCCACCCTTCATCATATAATGAAATATGTCTATAACAATAAGATTTATCAAGTTGAAGCAGATCTTGAGCCTAAAAGTTGCTTGAACCTTGAAAAAGGGGTTACAAGTCCTCTCACAACCTTGATTCCAATATCCAACATAGATCCTCTTGAAATTGAACACAACAATGATGAATTTCCCTCTAAATTATTTGGTGATGATTGGGGCTCCATAGACTTCACACCCTCGTTTATGGGAAAATACAGACTCACACAAAAGAAAGGTGAGACACAAGAACAATCAACCATCATGTGAGCACAAAACTCAAACACCTTTTCAAAAGCATCCACCTCAACCACTTTAGGCAATGCCACAAATTCTACAATCACCCCTGATGAACACAACAATGAACAACCACCTGATTCCAAAACACTGAAAAAATCTATGGAAAAGGGTATGACTTCATGAAACAACTTGGGTATAATGGAAAAGGTTGTGGTGCTCAAGAGCAAGGTATCTACAACCCTATAGAGCTTAACACACAACAAACAACTCATGGTCTTGGTTATTCTCCTTCACTCAACATCAATACTATCACACAAGACTCTTCCAAGACTCTTTTTTATTCACATAAATAACCTTGGTTTCTGCTCCTTGCCATGTAATAGTTGTAGATACTAAAATTATCACTATTGCATGTCTTGCATCCATTGCAAGGGGCAGCATATCATCATCCACTTCAGGCTCACCCTTGTCCTGCACTAAGTGGGGGGCAAAGGGTTAGACAACCTTCTCCCTTGTATGTCACTTGTCATTGTCTCTTTCAACTACTCGTTAACCTTTCATGAACATATAAGAGAAATATTGAGATGTGGATGACATGTCTTAAGATTGAATCACATGTGACATATTCCCTTTCTTTTCATTTCCTTGACATGACGTAGCCTACCTTCGAAACATATGACTTGGCATAGAGCTTTCCTGGTTGGCTCTCGTGTCTTGTTTTCTTTTATTTTCTACTCTACTTTCAAGTAATTTCTCATAGAACGATGTGTAGAAATTCCTTTAAAGTGGGGGGCATACATTACCATTATTTCATTGTGAATTCATGATTCTTAGTGTATCTTTTTCATTTACGTGATGTGTTTGTCACTTTGTGGATGACATTGGGTGTGATGTCCTTCATATGTGTGATCTATCTCAGCATATTGCATTCCTCTTGGTGGTTTGATGTGACACACTGCATCGCCTAAGTTGTGAATATACTGTTCTTTGATTGGTCCTCTCTTGGAGACATTAGACACAATGTTCCTTAAGTGACTAACCTTGCATAAATTGAACAAGACTCCTTTGAACAATCTTCCACATTAAACAATTTTTTCATTTTATATTGTTGCATTTCTTGGCCACCTTGCATAACACAACTTTCATGCATGTAGTACCGTATTGTTTTAATCTTAGCATTTACATTTCCTTTGGCTTTGTGCCTTGTTAAAGTTATCAGGCAATATAGCTTTAACATGGTTAAGTGGGAAGCCCAACTAGCGGCATGAATTTTCCCCATAGCCACTTTTGTGTTTGTTTGTGAGTGCATACCAACTAGCATATGTATCTTACTTTTTGGGCTTTCTCACCGTGCGGACAACTAGTTCCATGGCACCATAGTGAGTATACAGTTTGGCCTTTCTCACCTTGCAGATGACCTGAAGTTTTGTGGGCCCAAAGTGAGTACAACCTTTTCATCTCATCTTTCTTTCCATCTTTCCTTTGCATGATTTGGTATCTTGGGGGCTTGGCTTACATGTAGATCACTATTGAATGACTACTTTAGTGTGAGTTTGAGGTAGGTTCATCCTCTCACTAAAGTGGGGACACAATGTTCCATAGAAAAATGGACCCTTTGCTTGACTTGGGATTAATTCATGATAATTGGACTTAATGAGGTCTTAATATAATGTTGTGAGGTATTTTATGCATCCACACTAGGTCTTGGATCCTTGCAAATCAAATAACATGTGTCTATTGACGTCTTGTATAGGTGTTGTAAAGTATTATAAAGGACTTTCACGCTTTTCTAGACTTAATTAACTTATTTCTTCTTAATTCAACATTATAAAATGTGTTTAATAACATCATTACATCAATCAAGAATATTCTTAATGTGAACTTAATGATAAACTAGTGTTGTAGTGTGATTTACACATCCACATTGGTTCTTGAGCATTTCTAGGCTATGTGGACCTAATTTTAGTGTTCTAAAGTGCATTAAATCACACTATCACATTAATCTATGTGTCCCAAGCCCTATTTTACATTTACATCATCAATGATAGGACTATATTAACCCATATTATGTATCTCGAGGCTTAAATTGATCAAATAACTGACATAGTCATCATATAAGCCTAATTTTCTTACTTCTTGGCATTCCAACAAGCAAAAATGACCCCTGTGGGACCCATTCACCATTAGTGGTGAATTAGTCCCATCTAGGTGGGACCCATTTTCCATTAGTGGTGAATTAGTCCCATCTAGGTGGGACCCATTTGCCATTAGTGGCGAATGAGTCCCATTTTGAGTCATTTTTGGGGTTTGAGCAAGAAAAATTAGGTTTTAAGTTCAATTTTTCTTCATGTCTGACTTTGATGAGGTATCATTGGGTACTAAGGCACAATTTTCTATAAATAAGTGTTTTTTATCCTCATTTTACATCCAACAACTCATTATTACATCTCTCATCTTGAATTCAACATCTATCTTCATCTCAAGTCAAGCAAGTTAGGGTTTTCTTCATCAAGATTGCTTCCTAAGACATTCAAGGGTTGAATCTTCATGTTTTTTTGTAGAAATCCAAGATTAGTCATCATGGAAAGGTAAATATCTCCATTATTGTATGTTGCATTACTTTATTTAATCATTTTGGTTTAATTACCTAAAAGGGGTTTGACCAAGGCAAACCCCCATGCCTTAACAATCAACAATTTCTCTTTCTTGTTGTATTTGTATATAGATATAGGTCCTTTGGAAGCTTGAGAATCATTGAATATTGCATTTCAAATTCATTCAAGTCCTCTCTTCATCATTCAAGTCAAAATCTCAACAAAAACTCATTTTTAAACCCAAATACAATAGTTTCAGAAGCAGACACCTGTAGGAAGCAAAAGTGCATATCGAAAGCTTCAAAATCCACCTTTGAAAATTCAGAAATTCAAAAGTGGACTCATTCACCATGGGTGGAAAATGAGTCCCACCCCAAGGTCAATTTTTGGATTTTTACATTTTTGAATACCTTTTGTCAGAAATGGGCTCTGGTACAGTTTGGCAGAACTGGGACTGATTCGCCTAGAATGGCTAATGAGTCCCACTAGGCCTAAATTTCAACATCATCAGCATTTCATAAGCAATTTCTAGTCTCCTTCAGGATCCCAGGTGCACACTTCCAGTTTGATTCATTTCTAGTTCATTTCTGCATAACATAATGTGTTTTCAAACAATTCATAATTCTTAGATTTTACATTCATGTTTGATCAATTTCATAGTTTAGCAACACTTAGATCATTCCATTTTACTCATACAACATCATACACATCCTAATTTGAGTGTTACATAAGCATTTTTGGACCTAGATCTCTCTCCTTTTAGGTGAAAAACCCTAGAAGTGCAAGAGCAAGTATCTTGGTTCCCAAAATCTATGTCACACAAGTATATTAATTATGTCCTTGAGAGATTTAAAATGATATATTGCAAGTAGTTAGTTGTTCCAGTCTTGCAGGGAACAAAGTAGTTTGTTGAAGATTGTCCAAAATCTCCTACCAAGATGGAGGACATGACCAAAGTGCCTTATGAAAACTGTGCAGTTGGTAGTTTAATGTATGCAATGTTCTATAGAAGGCCAGACATTGCCCAAGCAGTGGGAGTACTTAGTTGGTTTATGTCTAATCCAAGAAGACTGCATTGGGATGTTGTGAAGAGAGTTTTTAGATATTTGAAGGGTACTTCAGAGTATGCATTGTGTTATCATGGCAACTTGGTTGGATTATAGAGGTCTCTTAGCATTTGTGGGTATGTGGATTCTAATTGGGAAGGGGACATTGATAGCAAAAGATTTGCTAGTGGATACATCTTCATGTTATTCGGTGGTGTAGTTAGTTGGATGAGAAAGTGGTAGGTTGTAGTCGCTTTATCTACTACTGAGGTGGGGTATATGGCAGCAATACATGCCTATAAGCAAGCCATTTGGCTTAGAAGTTTTTATTTTGATGTTGGGTTTAATATAGAGAAGATTACTATTTTTTGTGATAGTTAGAGTGCTATTTGTTTGGCAAAAAATCCCACTTTCCATGCCATGATGAAGCATATCAATGTATAGTATCATTTTGTTCATGATGTGGTGGAGGATGGAAAGGTCAATCTTGAAAAAGTGGATACTCTGGAGAATGTCATTGATGCATTGACAAAGCCTGTGAGCACATACAAGTATAGGTGGTGTGCCAGTTCTATGCGCCTTGGGGCCTATGATATTAAATAACTTCAAGTTTGGAAGAAACCAGCAAGTCTTCGTCAAGTGGGATCATGTTGGAAAATGTGTATCAACTTGTTGGCTTGCAATCTTAGAACTTGGTGTATTTTCCTCTATGTTGTAGGTTTTGAGAAATTCATAATCTACGATAGAGGTTGTGAAGTTAGGATTTCGGGTGACATAGTGACTTCATACGGATTGAATTAGTAGTGGACACTTGTTAGCTTGATAACTCATGGTGAATGATGGAGGTAGTGGGGACCATGATAGTATAATATAATATGATGTTGATCAACGGTCATGATAAGATCTAATCCAACAGTGCTCATTTACTCCATGCTCCTTTGTGATGAAGACTAACAGAACTTTGTGAAGTGAGCAAAATTTTTGAGAAATTGAAATCTATTGGATTGATCAACAACTAATTAAGATTAAATCTAATGGTGTCCAATAGCCCCGCACCTCTTCTAGTGGGTTTCGAGTGACTCCCGTGGGGTGTGCGGGCTTTAGACACACGTCATGGTGGACCCAACTATTGCTAGGTTGGAAAGTGATGGTTGGTTGCTGAATGTTGACGGTTGATTTGAAAATTGAATAGACTTCGATGTCAATATAGTTTAGATGTGTGGTCACCAAAAATGCAACCCTTCTACTTTTTCTGACTCGTTTGGGTCCTCCTTGTGATTTTGGCTTAATATTTCCTTGATCTAATGTTGTAATGTGGATAACACATTCACATTAGGTCTTAGGCCCTTGTGAACTAAAAGGATTCAAATGGTACCTTACCTAAGTGTTGTAAAGTATCGTAACACACTTTCACACTTTTCTAGAGTCTTATTAATGTATTTCACCTAAATAACCTCTTTTCACCATTTCCCAAGCCTTATTTCAAAGTGTTGTAAAGTGTTCTAACACACTTTCACACTTTCCTAGGTTTATCATTAATAATTGGGCTTTCATATGCTTTAATTGGACCCATTTTGCATCTACAGGCCTTATTTATGTGTATTTTTGAGAATAATCCTGACAAATATTATTTAAAGCATCAAAATCCTAAAACCCACCTTAAACTCCTAAGGTTGGACTCATTCACCATTATGAGTGAATGAGTCCCCTTAGGTGGGCCCATTTTCCCAGGGTGGCGAATGAGTCCCCTTTAACTCAAAATTCAAATTTTATTTAAAATATTGGCAAGTTTTTATTCTCTAAGATCTATGGTCGACCTGTAGTGTTGTAATTTTGGGAATTATTACATAATTGAGTATAAATACAAGTTTATTTCCCTCATTTTCATACCTAGCTACAAGTTTGATCAAGCATTCAAGAGTTCACAAGAGCATTCAAGGAATTTCAAGGGCAGATTATAAAGCAATCAAGAGTATCCTTCAAGTGTCACTCATCATGTCAAAGATTGTTTACATCATGTTATTTTAGAGCTAACATTTATGATGTAGGATTGTGTGATTCAAGCAAGCATTACATTCAGGATCTATCAACATCAAGCTAGATTCCAAGTCCTCATCCATTGGAGCCAATACTTACATGTTTACAACACCTTATTGTTAGGGTTTGGTCTAGGTTGTAGATTTTTTAAAGAGAAAGACTGGAAAAGTTGTCATCAAGTTGTCAAAGTTGTAAACAAGTCTTGGAGAAGGACTACAGATTGAATTTGGCAGTTTTAGACCTAGATCTATATCAGAAAGAGCAGAGTAGACCAAGAGCTATGGAATCCACTTCAGAATTTCTAGAAAAGTAGAAGTGGATTGATTTCCCACTATTGGTGAATGAGTCCCACTGCCTAGGCTTAAACATGGTTTTTATTGATTTGAGTACCCTTTTGGCAAAAACCTATTTTGATGTAATTTTCTTGAAACTCGTCTGATTCGCCCAGCCTGGCGTATGAGTCTCAGTTAGCCTCAACATTAGAATTTTTAGTGATCTAGACCTCCATTCTTCCTTCTTTAGTTTCCTAGGTGCACATTCCCAGTTTCACAACTTTCTATTACATTTTACTTACATTCTTAGGTCATTTAGTATTAGTTTGCATATCACACTATGTTTTCAAACAATTTATATTTTCCAAGCTTACACTTGGTGGTGAACCCATTTCTTGTCTCTATCATCTCCAAGGATTCCTTACAGTCAAATCTCTCACATCCTTCATTGGGTTGATATCTCTAAGGTGTCCTTGAATGTGAATATCGTGAAATTGGATCCCTCTCCTTGTACCCATTTTGGTGGACAAGGAAGTGAAGCATCCATTTTCAATGTACACATTTTGGTGAACCCAAATTTTGAACATCATAATTCATAATTATGATTTGGAGTGCATTTACATCCTAGATTTAGCTTGCATTAACATTGCATTCCATTTTTTCACTAGTTAATTTGCATTAGTGAAAAGCTCATTTAGCTTGTATTATTGCATTTAATCTCATTAAAAATTAGTAAAATTTTGCATTTGCATCTCCGATTTGCATTAGAAAACTTAGAAAGTATAAAATTCATTTAATTTGTTTTCAAAAAAATTAATACTAGAATTTTTGTTTCAAGCAATTTTTTCTTGTTAGCTTAGATTGCATTTGCATTCACCTTGCATTTAGTAGCCTTTGCATGAGTGTTTGGTGTCCTATTGCTAATACCATAGTGAGAAGAAGTTTGAGACTCATGGCATCCCACGATAACACCTTGTTTTGGATCTTGGGTTATCTAGAGCTTCCACTCTTAGTATTGACACTAAAACACTAGGCATGGATAATACCCTTGGCAACTCTTTGCCTTCAGATAGCATGCAAGTTGAACCAAGGAATGATAGTATTCTGCAAGAGAAAATAATTTAAATTAATGAGGACTTAGTAAACCTACAACATTTCATAAGCCTTGAAAGCATCTCAACTATTGCAATTCCTACCATAGAAAACATTCACCGCATGCTTGAAAGTGAAGATGGCCTTGACCTTGTGAAAAACACAGTTCAAATATTTGGAAAACATCTTCTATCAACCTCTAGTGCTCCTATACCAACAAACAATGTTGCAAACCAAGGAGGAACTCAAATTCCTCCTCCCTCAATGATAGCCTCAATACCTACCTATACCACCCCTCAAGTCACAACAATGCAAAAAATTAGTAATATGATTCCTTCCTTGGGTATTCTTACTAGCATCCCTAGTTCCTATGTGGCATCACATGTTCTATCTTCTATCACATTACCACCTATAAGTATTCCATTCACTTGTCCTACTAATACATACACTCCATCACTACTTTCACTTCCATCTCATACCACTTGTAATGATCCTCTCATAACACAACTTTTCCAAACTGTTTCATCCATGCAAAATAAAATCTCCACCATAAACCAAAATCATAATGGCCCACCCACATACTATGTCAAAAGTAGCCCATTGTCCTTGAAGATACTGCAAAAACCGATGCCACAAGGTGTAGAGGTTCCTAAATTTGAGAAATATGGAGGGAAGGGAGATCCTTCTAACCATGTTAATACCTACATCACCTTATGCAGTGACTTTGTCCTTGATGATAAAATGTTGGAAAAACTTTTTCCTAGATCCTTAAGACACTGCCTTGGAATGGTTTTCTTTCTTACCAAACAATTCAATTTGTTCATTTAATGAAATTTTTGATGCATTTGTAAATCATTTCCAAGTGCATATGACTCCCAAGAAGACCTTGGCTGATTTGATGAGATGCAACCAAAATGAAGAAGAAAAAGATAATTGATTTTATCTCTCTATCAATCGCTTTATTCCCAAATCAATGTAAAGATCCCCAAACCACACCTTCAAAATATGTTCATAGAAAAATTGCAAACTAAAATTTAGGACAAGCTCACTATGATGAAATTCCCATCCTTCATGCACTTGTGTACTACCTTGTGTGATTATCAAAATTTAGTTAGTAGTCGAGATACAAGGTCCACTTCTAGCTGAATTGAGAAATATGAGCCATCAAACGAAAACAATTCCCAACCTTTTAGAAAAAAAAAAAGGTTCTTGCAATTCAACCCCCATCAACAATCACCTCAAAACATCAACAACCAAGTAGCTGCTATCAAAACCTCGGTACCCTTTAGTTATGGAGATCCAAAAAGATAATTGACACCTTTACCCAACACCCTTCATAACACAATGTCCCAAAATTTACAACAACAAATGATTACCTTGGCTCTTGTCAAAACACCCGACCCTAAAATACCTTTACCCTCGACCTTTAAATTAAATGCTTATTGCCACTATCATTGACAAAATGGACATGGCATGAAACATTGCAAGCATCTTAAACATCTTGTGCAAGACCTCATTGATTCTGACCGTTTATCCATTGGAGGTGTTAGCGATCAAGGCAATAAGTCTGTTGCCCCTCCAAACCAAAACTTGCAAATTTTCACTAATTTGATGCCCAAACATAATATTTAATTTGTAAAATCCAGTGAAACTACAAAGAATGATGTGATGAATGTTGATACAGATGATGAAAATAATGATCCTATTCCAAATGATATTAATGTCAATCCTATGGATGAAATGGTAGGAGCAATAGATGTCATCCCTCATAAGGGCCGACCTAAGAGTCCTCTTGATATTGCTTTCTCCTCTAAGGATATAATTAAAAATGCACCCAATGGTCCTCTCTACATAGCCGATTATATCTATGACAATCCCACTAATGCGATATTCATAGATCCTGCCTGAGGAGAAAAGGTGATCATCGAGGAGTTCTTACTCTTACATGAAATTTACAAGATTGTTGATGGTGTCTTTATGCACTTCTCAACACAGGCAGTGCGTAGGTGCACTACCTCTCTTGAAAGACAATCCTCCACAATCAAATTGCAGAACACTATCCCAAGGTCTCTCGGATGTCAGGTCATGACAGTGCTTAGATACCTCAATAGTTTGATGTGATTTTCTGGAATCACAAGGTAGGCTTATGCAGGAATTACAAAGCATGGGGAAGTTGGATCTTGGAATGGAGTTCCTAGGATGGGAGAGTTGTTCTGCATTAGCTGTAGGTTCAGACAACAGTCTAGAACTCCATTTTATCATTAGATTTGGCTTTACAATGTGCAATGAACCTTAGCATAGGCCAGTCATTAAAAAAAAAGGAAAAAGGGGGGGCAAGGGAGAGAGAGAGTTCCTAAATCTAAAACTACGAATGAACAGTGATCATGGAGGCTGCTATAGTAGACAAACTCCCTAAACTGAGTTTTGCTTGACCAAGAGAAACCTACAGCTACACAAAACCAGTGCAATCTTCTAAGGACTGCAGATTTTCACATTACATACACACATCATGTACATGCAATTGAACTAAGTTGCAGCAATAAAGGAAAGAGGCTCAGACTAGCTTTGCAAAGTGATTCATCATCAATGAACCACAAAAAGCATGAGCTAGAAATTCATCAAATACTGAAACAACAAACACCATCACCACTCCCATTCAAGAAACTAACACTAAAACTAACATAGAAGGTGAACCATGCATACATAAAGAGAAAAATCAAAAGGAACACCCATAAATCATGTAATGTTGCTTTCTATTGCTGCAGAATGCTTTTTACAACAGCTCTCCAACAGTTACAAATGAGGGGCAAGCCCCTATTTATAGTTTTCCAAAGCCCAAATGAATGACTAGGATCAATTATTATTGTGTGGCCATGATTCATTACAAAATAGGGTTTCACCTACCCCCAATATATCACAATTTAAAATTACATCTTTGTCTTTTTCCCTATCTTGTCCTCTAGTGACGAAATTGTAGTACTTTTGTCTTTTAGCCAATTGTTGTTTTACTATAGCTACCTTTTAGGGAATTCTTCATCTTTGATGGGGCTATCCTCCTATCTCTTAGAAGTTGTGTATTTTATGAATTTGAGGATGACCGACCGAAGCTTTTCTATTTCGATGATTTCATATTGCAACACTTGGTAGCTCCATTCTTTTGCGTTAGATTGACCCTGACCCTTTGTGTGAATTCGTCAATATCAACTTGGCCTATGTTGGTGTCAGTGATTTCCTTCCAATCCATGGTAACTTTTGAGTGTAAAGGCTCGCCTTGAAATTGGTATTTCATTTGGTCCTTGTCTTCTTTTCCTTGAGGAGTTTTTCCTGTCTTCTTCCCTTTGTCCTTCTCGACGGGCGTCGATGAAGGTCCCGCACCTGATTCCATATATTCTGTAAGCAAAGGGGGTAGTTAGCGTAATTGATCATAAAAGCATTCATGTTAGCCGAGATTCTAAAGATGACATCCATTTCAAAGGGTCTATCAAGCATAACATGAATATATCTCCTGATGTTATTTGATTCTTGATTGAGGGTATTGAGACAGTCCGGGCCCGGAGTGCCGAACTTCCCTAGCAAAAATGTTGTTTGGAAGGGAAAATTGGGTGGAGAGCTCCCATAGATTCTCCTTAGTCAAATTTTAGTATTTTAAGATGTTCACCATGAAGGGGCCGAAATCAAGCACATGGGTTGAAGTTGGATTTCAGATTTGGACTCATTTGGATCGGTTTAGGAGAATAAGGAGGACTCAGGCTGGAGATCCATCTGGAGATAGCAGTTTAGGAACAACAGATTGAACACGAAATTCTGAAGATGGAATTCTGGGGTCTGGGGTTTGGCGGGTCAAAAGGCAGTCAACAGCTTTATTATTGGGTTCAAGAGGTTTGGGGGCTATGGTGCACTTTGGCATTTGGGGTGGAAAACATTGGGCAGAAGCTCAGAGATTCAGGGCTGATAGGGGAGAATGCCGTCACTTTGTTTTAGTTTCAATCACCGTGAGAATCCATCTCGGGGAAAGGTCTCGGTGACAGTCATGTGTTTCGTTGATTAAAGCACTTCAACGTAAGATCTGTCTTTGGGAAAGGGTCCTGGCGAAGATGAAAGTCTTGCCAATAGCCAGGAGCAAGACTGGACCTAGCAGCTGCGCCCGCCATTTGATTTCATCCTAGTCCGACAGCGCTTAGAAGGGCGGAGCCCGGAGCTTGGAGGGGCGGGTGAAGTTCTCCCCTTGAGACGGCAGTCAAGGAAAGGATCTCGAATGACCCCACTGAATCATTTGAGTTATATATTTCACACTTGGGTTCATATCGGCATAGGTTTCAAGTTGTTTCGGTGATGGTGGGGGTCCCTATCGGTATAGGTTTTAGTTCTTGGGAAAGCGTCATACTAACAATCCTTTGTTTCCTCGACTTTATGTTTTGGTCGCTCATCGGTATAGATGGAACACTTTCAGTATAGGGTCATGGCGACACTCACATGTTACACCGACAAAATTCAATGGGATTTCTTCAATCAGCCTTCGGTATAGGTTTCATCTCTCGGTGTATGGTTTCAGCGATGCGAGCATGTCTCGCTGACTCCGCATTAGGTTCTCTTTTTTTGGCGTGACTCCATTCCAGTTACATCGAAAATGCAATGAATGACCCTTTTTGTCAGCGTAGGTCCTACTTTCTCTTGGCAAATAGTGGTGCCATGGCGACCCTCATTGTAACTTAGCAACTTCTACATAGCATCTCGCCGATGGTTCGGAGTTATAGTGACATGCTAAGGTATATGGGGCTCGGTCGGGGAGAGAGATAAAATGTCTGGGTGACTGTGAATTCAATAACCGCATGTGTATTTCCATCAGCCAAGCTTAAGGGATTCTCCTGGGGAAGACAAAAGTCTGGATGGTTCAGTGAGACTTTGTAAGATCTGTATAAGTCTTAGCGAGATGTCCGGGGTCTCACTGAATGGAATGATAAAGTTGTCTTGTCGGCATGACAACAAGGTTGTTACAGCAACACATGAATGAGCGGGTCCCCTCGGTGAGACATTGTGAAATCGGCATAGGGTCTCTTCGACATTCGAAAGTTATGCCGAACGAGGATGTCGGCGAGACAACCCTAAGTGGGGAAACATATTAGCGACCGGGGCAAGCTATGCCAATAGAGGGAACCTTCAGTGAAAGATTCTTAAATTGGGGAGAGGTCCTGGTGACCTTGCCAAGTCTTGCCGATAGGAAACAATGGCCCTCGGGGTAAGATTTTCTTTCTCCTAGTGAAAAAAGGGCTAGCCTGGGGTGGCTTTTGACATAGGTAAAAACATTCTATATAAGGTTTCCCTGACTTCAGTATGTTTCACCAACAACACGATGTGGTTCCTGTCGGTGAGAAAGCCAAATTGTCTTGTTGAAGAGAGAGCGAATCCCAAGTGCTCGGTGTAGGGTTCCTAAGTCTGTGAGAGGTCTCACCAAACGGAATGAGTTTGGCCGACTCGCTGGAGAACAAGGGGATCAGGGTGTCGGAGAAAGGCTACGCTGAAAGGATTAGTTATGCTGACAAAGGGGCAAAGGGTGTTTGCCATTTCTGATTTCACGCCAAGTCCCCAATGGCAAAGGGAGGATCCAGGCCCGAGAGCCAGGAGGGCACAGGAAGGCGGACACTAGAAGATTCAACTTGGTAAATTCATGGGCAACAAAGAGAAGGTCGGGGTCCTGATGGCAGGAAGACGTGAGGGGTTCGTCATGAGACAAGGCGAAACACTCTAAGAACCCCGGGAGTAGAACTCCGGGGTCCCGAGCCTGAGAGGCTTGGATGGCCATTAAGATTTAGCGATTTGTATTAAATGGCCATCAGAGGTTCGGGCCCCGAGGGCAGGAGGACGCAAGCCAAATGTCATTGGGAATGGCGGGAGCGAAAAGGAAACCCGGGGTGGGAAACCCGGATGGCTGGGCCTGAAGGGTGTCGGGGCCGTTGGCAGGGGGAAACTGCCAAAGAGTCCCCGCAAGGCACCAAAACATGACAAAATTGAAAAGGGGAAGGCATAGTCAACTCATGGTGGGATCTTGAAGTGATATTGACCATCCGAGACACCAAAAAGTGGGGCACACAAAACGAGGTACCGACACAAAAATGACCCGACAAGGCGAAAGAAAAGAGGGTCCCCATTCGAAATGGGGCGAGTGTGCAAAACATGCACAACAAATGGCGACTCGCTCGGGAAATGCTCCAGAGCATTTGATGACAAACTAGAATCATGAACCCAGAATATCTGGTTCTGACCTTCTCGCTAGGGCAAACAAACTAGACGCCCAATCCAAAGGATCAAAACTACTAGCCAACCCAACCTTCAGTATGCTAAAAATCCAAGTGTGTGCAATTGTGTTAATTCCCATTCTTCAGTTGCTATAGGAACCCAAGCTCTGTCTAGTTAAGCTACGTAGTTTATTCTAACACCAAAAGCATCCGGGACATTGCCTCACTGCCAGTCAGGTGTCCATAGCCCCGACGAGGTTGTCGCTGTGATTCTCTCGAACATTGCTCTACTGCCAGCCAGGCGTCCATAGCCTCGGTAGAGTTGCTTGGATAGCCCCGAAAAGTTGAATTTTCTTTTCTTTTAATTTTCAATGTTTTCTTTCTTTCTTTCTTATTTTTCTCTTTTCAGCTCTTTTATTTCAACCCTTTCAACTCGCAAGCATTGAAGCTCGCGCTCAGGGTTGAGAATCACAATGGCGCTGGAGTAGAATTTTAGATTTTTCACTTAACTAGACTTCACAAAAGGCCCTATAGTGACCGTCGAATTCTTAAGATGTGCAAGAGCTATAAGATTTCATAATACGTCAAAGTCAGACTAAACCAACAACTTATCCTCTTCGAATTAAACACCCAAATTGCTTGACACTAACAGAAGCCCTTCACCATCCACTTTGAAGACTTGATTAGAGTTTGACAAAGAAATATGTAGAAAAACCCCAGGCAATAAGTATGGTTGTTGTGCACACAGATGTGCCCAGCTAAAAGTAAAGGGACCCCAAGCAAAGCAGCAACAAAGCGAAAGCAAACGAAAGGAAAACAACCTACAAAGAGAGCAACCTACACACACGAACTAACCTAAGGAAAGCAGGAAGTGGAGTATTTACAAGAAACCTATACTACTCAAAACGGGCTATGTACAAAGATATTTACAAAGCATTATGTTCAGGCAAGGTGAGTTGACATTAACGTTCATCGGATTTTGTAGTGCATGCACAAGCAAACAGGCGATTTTTATCGTTCTTAACCATGCAAATTTGTCTTTATATTCTGAAAAAATAAATTCAATGTCACAACACTCAAGTTCAATCACATCATCATGAAAAATCAGCAATTGAGGAGGCTCATTGAACCCATGGTTAATCCATAAACATGTTCATTTTCCCTCATTCCCATAATCAAAATAATAAGTGCAATTATGAGAAATAATAGGGGGAAGGAAGGATAAAACCTGGATGTCGTCACACGGAGCTGGCAGTGTTGGACAGTCGAGAGCAAGCACAACATCATTGATCATTGCATCGGTAGCCTCGAGCGGGCGCGGTGGAGGGTGCAACACTTTGGACATTAAGCGTGCATAAGGCTGGGAGGACGAGGCAACAAACAACTCTTCCAATCTACCAATGGGACCTATAACCCTAGTTGGCAGTTCTTCAAAAAGAAAAACTTCTCCACATTGATCATCTGCAAACTTGGGATCCACTTGGTTGCTATCCCCAAGGGGCAGCATGCTGTCTCGTCTCCTTCCCCAAGGGCTGTCCTTATTTATGTGGTGTTCAATGTCATGGGACAATGACATGCACAAATCTGTCTTATTGTAGCCATCTGAATACGAAGGAGGATCAACAACGATCATGGAAGAAGGACTCCAAGTTGCATCTTGTAGTTGGTCAAGTGCTTCATCTCTGTTAGCAACTATCTCAACACCCCCGCCTTTGTCTTCTTCTTTTTGATGTTCATGCATCTCATCATGACATTCACTCATTTCCTCATGCTCACTATTGCTGTAAATGGAGAAGGAGCTCCTCTCCCAATCTGGAAACTCTAGTGCATCACCATTCAGGGGCTTAAGGAGTACGTATTCGTCATTACCATCTTCTGGGAAGTGCTCTTCCTCGACATGAGCATACCTCCGTAGTGAAGCTCCCAATGGAAAGAAGTCATCAATTGATGACACCTCATCAAGGGGACGAAAGTCTACTGCACAATTTCCCTCTGAAGACTCACCAAAAATTCCATTGTCCATTGTACACAACTACTCTTCAAGAGGAAGAACCCCTCGGTGACTGGTGGACAACATTCCCACTTGATCTACTTCATTGCTCGAAAGTTCAAGACTGTATTGTTGTCCTTCTTCTATTGCTGTCCCAACATCCTCTTGAGGTCTGCCTTTAGCCGAGTTGTCACTTGGCTCTATCTCTTGGTCTTCTACTTCGATATGGGCAGCAAGTAGAGGAGGTCGGGCACTTGGCTACTCCACTTGTCCTCTAACTTGTTTGATGGCTTCTTGGCACAGTTCACATGTGAACTCTGAGTGTGATGAATCATGAAGTCTGCACCAATTTGGCAATAGTAGCACCTCCAAATCAACTTGGTATTTCAGCTCTGACCAATCCTTTGCTAATATGGAGAATAGTTGGTCATATCTCTCCATGATCGGGTCCTCATCATCACTTGGGAGAGAAGTTGGATGGCGAACAACTATGGTGAGTGGTTGTTCCCACTCCTCCAAAATTTCATTTTTAGATTCTCGATCGATGTCGTTTATGGAGAGGTATTCCAATCTGATTTTGCTTATGCTTTGACCATCTCCTTCTGCTGCCCCAAGGCTTTCAACCTCCTCTTCTTCTTGATTTTCAGCATCTGTGTTGGCTGTCCTAGCATATGCTGCTGTGAATTCTGTTAATTCATCTTCAATTGCCATTCATTCCTCTTCTTGAGTGGAGGACTGCTCTTCTTCAATGGAGGGAAAGTCTACTAAACTGGTTATAATCAAATTTTCATCAATGCACTTTGCTGTCCCAAGACTTTCAACTCCTCCCCCTTGGTTTTCATTTTCTATGTCTACTGTCCCAACACCAACTTGTGTCTAACTAGTTGGTTTATCTTCAAGGTGCTATCCTACAAATGTTGACAAATCTTCTGCCTCACAGGATGACTTCTCCTCATTGAGAGTTGGCTGCTCCAACTTGTTTGAACAACCCTTGGCTTGAGGACAACATGATGAACACATAAATTCTGAATGTGGTGCATTGTGAAATCTAAACCAACTTTCCATTAGTACTTCCTCCAATATTGGTCCATCTTTGCTGCTCAAATGTTCTTGGATCAGCTCCTTAAATGCGTTGGCTGCCATGGTTTGCAATTCTTCCTGTGGGTCTGCAAGGGCCAAGGGTAGATAGATTTCCCAGAAGGGGATTTCTCCCTGTAAGACCTTTTCAATTCTGTTCAAAAAAGTCAGACACCCCAACTCATTGTGCTTGCAAGTGCAATGGACCCGACATCTATCTACCAACGCGAATTGTTGCAATAGCTTCTTCAGTCTCTTATTCAAATGTGCATGTAACTGAGTGATGTCAATTTGTGCATGCTGTTCCATTTTGACTCATCTTCTACTTTCCTTCAATTTTTTTTGATTTTTAGCATTAAAAGAGATCTCCTTATCTCGGATTTCTTCTTTGCAAGTGCTCTTTTAGAATTCCAACATTCAACTTTGTAGCTTCAACATGTCATGCCCTCCTTCTAGCACCAGTTTTGTTGATGGTGTTTTTATGCACTTCTCAACATAGGTAGTGCATAGGTGCACTACCTCTCTTGAAAGACAATCCTCCACAATCAAATTGCAGAACACTATCCCAAGGTCTCTCAGATGCGAGGTCATGACAGTGCTTAGATACCTCAGTAGTTTGATGTGATTTGCTGGAATCACAAGGCGGGCTTACGTAGGAATTATAAAGCATGGGGAAGTTGGATCTTGGAATGGAGTTCCTAGGATGGGAGAGTTGTTATGCATTAGCTGTAGGTTCAGATAGCAGTCTAGAACTCCATTTTATCATTAGATTTGGCTTTACAATGTGTAATGAACCTTAGTATAGGCCAGTCATTTAAAAAAAAGGAAAAAGGGGGGGCAAGGGAGAGAGAGTTCCTAATTCTGAAACTACGAATGAACAGTGATCATGGAGGCTGCTAGAGTAGACAAACTCCCTAAACTGAGTTTTGCTTGACCAAGAGAAACCTACAGCTACACAAAACCAGTGCAATCTTCTAAGGACTACAGATTTTCACATTACATACACACATCATGTACATGCAATTGAACTAAGTTGCAACAATAAAGGAAAGAGGCTCAGACTAGATTTGCAAAGTGATTCATCATCAATGAACCACAAAAAGTATGAGCTAGAAATTCATCAAATACTGAAACAACAAACACCATCACCACTCCCATTCAAGAAACTAACACTAAAACTAACATAGAAGGTGAACCATGCATACATAAAGAGAAAAATCAAAAGCAACACCCATAAATCATGCAATGTTGCTTTCTATTGCTGCAGAATGCTTTTTACAATAGCTCTCCAACACTTACAAATGAGGGGCAAGCCCCTATTTATAGTTTTCCAAAGCCCAAATGAATGACCATGATCAATTCTTATTATGTGGCCATGATTCATTACAAAATAGGGTTTCACCTACCCCCAATATATCACAATTTAAAATTACATCTTTGTCTTTTTCCCTATCTTGTCCTCTAGTGACGGCACTATAGTACTTTTGTCTTTTAGCCAATTACTGTTTTACTCTAGCTACCTTTCAGGGAATTCTTCATCTTTGATGGGGCTGTCCTCCTATCTCTTAGAAGCTGTGTATTTTATGAATTTGAGGATGAAAGGCCGGAGCTTGTCTATTTCGATGATTTCATATCGCAGCACCTGGTAGCTCCATTCTTTTGCATTAGATTGACCCTGACCCTTTGTGTGAATTCAACAATATCAACTTGGCCTATGTTGGTGTCAGTGATTTCCTTCCAATCCATGGTAACTTTTGAGTGTAAAGGCTCGTCTTGAAACTGGTATTTCATTTGGTCCTTGTCTTCTTTTCCTTGAGGAGTTTTCACTAAAGGTCCCACGCCCAATTCCATATATTCTGCAAGCAAAGGGGGTAGTTAGCATAATTGATCATAAAAGCAATTGTGTTAGCCGAGATTCTAAAGATGACATCCATTTTAAAGGGTCTATCAAGCATAACATGAATATATCTCCTGATGTTATTTGATTCTTGATTGAGGGTACTAAGACAGTCCAGGCCCGGAGGGCCAGACTTCCCTAGCAGAAATGTTGTTTGGAAGGGAAAATTGGGCAAAGAGCTCCCAAAGATTCTCCTCAATCAAATTTTAGTATTTTAAGATGTTCACCATGAAGGGGAACGAAATCAAGCACATGGGTCGAAGTTGGATTTTAGATTTGGACTCATTTGGATCAGTTTAGGAGATTCGGATGACTCGGGCCGGAGAGCCATCTGGAGATAGCAGTTTAGGAACAGATTGAGGACGGAATTCCAAAGACAGAACTCCTAGGTCCGGGGTCCGGCGAGTCAAAAGGTGGTCAAACAACTTTATTATTGGGTTCAAGAGGTTCGGGGGTTATGGTGCACTTTGGTGTTTGGGGTGGCAAACGTCGGGCGGAAGCCCGGAGATTCAGGCCCGACAGGGGAGAACGCTGTCACTTCATTTTAGTTTCAATGGGCGTGAGAATCCATCTCGGGGAAAGGTCTCGACGACAGTCATGTGTTTTGTCGATTAAAGAACTTCGGCGTAAGATCTATGTCTTCGGGAAAGGGTCCTGGCGAATACCCAATTCTTGCCGATAGCTGGGAGCAAGATTAGACCCGACAGCTGGGCCTGCCATTTGATTTCGTCCTAGTCTGGCAGCAGTCAGAAGGGCTGAGCCCAGAGCTCAGAGGGGTGGGTGAAGTTCTCCCCTCGGGACGACAGTCAAGGAAAGGATCCTAGATGACCCCACTGAATCATTTGAGTTATATATTTCACACTTGGGTTCATATCGGCATAGGTTTCAAGTTGTTTCGGCGACGGTGGGGGTCCCTATCGGTATAGGTTTCAGCTCTTGGGAAAGCATCATACTGACAATCCTTTATTTCCCCGACTTTGTGTTTTGGTGGCTCATCGGTATAGATGGAATGCTTTCGGTATAGGGTCATGGTGACACTTACATGTTACATCAACAAACTTCAATGGGATTTCTTCAATCGGCCTTCGGTATAGGTTTCATCTCTCGGCATATGGTTTCAGCGATGCGAGCATGTCTTGCTGACTCCACATTAGGTTCTCTTTTTTTGGCATGACTCCATTCCAGTTACACCGAAAACGCAATGAATGACCCTTTTTGTCAGCGTAGGTCCTACTTTCTCTTGGCGAACAGTGGTGCTGTGGTGACCCTCGTTGTAACTTAGCAACTTCTACATAGTATCTCACCGATGGTTTGGAGTTATAGCGACATGCTAAGGTATATGGGGCTCGGTCGGGGAGAGAGATAAATTTCTAGGTGACTATGAATTCAATAACCGCATGTGTATTTCCATCGACCAAGCTTAAGGGATTCTCCTAGCGAAGACAAAAGTCTGGATGGTTCAGTGAGACTTTGTAAGATCGGTATAAGTCTTAGCGAGATGTCCAGGGTCTCACCGAATGGAATGATAAAGTTGTCTCATCGGCATGACAACAAGGTTGTTACATCGACACATGAATGAACGGGTCCCCTCGGTGAGACATTGTGAAATCAGCATAGGGTCTCTTCGGCATTCGAAAGTTATGCCGAATGAGGATTTCAGTGAGACAACCCTAAGTGGGGAAACGTCTTAGCGACTGGGGAAAGCTATGCCAACAGAGGGAACCTTCGGTGAAAGATTCTTAAATTGGGGAGAGGTCCTGGTGACCTCGCCAAGTCTTGCCGATAGGCAACGATGGCCCTCGGGGTAAGATTTGCTTTCTCCTAGTGAACAAAGGGCTAGCTCGGGGTGGCTTTCAGCATAAGTAAAAACATTCTATATAAGGTTTCCCCGACTTCAGTATGTTTCGCCGACAAAACGATGAGGTTCCTGTCAGTGAGAAAGCCAAATTGTCTTGGTGAAGAGAGAGCGAAACCCAAATGCTCGGTGTAGGGTTCTTAAGTCTATGAGAGGTCTCACCGAATGGAATGAGTCTGGCCAATTCGCTGGAGAACAAGGGGATCGGGGTGTCGGCAAAAGGCTACGCCGAAAGGCTGAGATATGCTGACAAAGGGGCAAAGGGTGTTTGCCATTTCTGATTTCACGCCAAGTCCCTGATGGCAAAGGGAGGATCTGGGCCCGAGAGCCAGGAGGGCGCAGGAAGGCGGACACTAGAAGATTCAACTTGGTAAATTCACTGGTGGCAAAGAGGAGGTCAGATCCTGGATGGCGGGAAGACGTGAGGGGTTCGTTGTGAGACAAGGCGAAACACTCTCGGAACCCTGGGAGCGAAACTCCGGGGTCCCAGGCCCGAGAGGTTTGGATGGCCATTAAGATTTAGCAATTTGTATTAAACGATCATCGGAGGTTCGGGCCCCGAGGGTGGGAGGATGCAAGCCAAATTCTATTGGGAACAGCAGGAGCAAAAAGGAAACCCGGGGTGGGAAACCCTGACAGCCGAGCCCGTAGGGGGCCGGGGCCGTTGGCAGGTGCAAATTGCCAAAGAGTCCCTGCAAGGCACCAAAACATGTCAAAATTGAAAAGGGGAAGGCACAGTCAACTCATGGTGGGATCTTGAAGCGATATTGACCATCTGAGACACCAAAAAGTGGGGCACGTAAAATGAGGCAGCGACACAAAAATGACCTGACAAGGCAAAAGAAAAGAGGGTCCCCGTTCGAAACGGGGCGGGTGTGAAAAACATGCACAACAAAGATGACTATGATAAACTAAAAGGATGGATCAAAATGCACAATGGATTTATGTGCCCTATGATAGGATTGATCACCCTACCATTACATATAGGACCAAAAACATTAGATGTCACATTCTCCATCATCTCGTAGTCAGACCAATTTCATTTGAGGCTAGGCCATCCATGGCTTCACTCAATGAAATTCGTCCCTTCGATTGTACACAAATTCTTAAAGTTTCTATTTGACAATGAAATATTCACCATTCACCATAGTGGCTTTAACCCCTTGTCTTCTAAAGGAAAAATTTCCTTAGAATCCTTTTGTCCTGAGCCCATGGAACCTATCAAGTAATGAGAAGAATTCTTTTTCGTATCTTACCAAAAATCCAAAGGAAAGAAAATAGCCCAACTATCCCTTTGAAACATGTCCCCCTCTACTTCCACACCTCTGATCCTTGATGAAACCATGCTTGAACCTAAACAAGAACCAAACAACCAAGACCAACCAAAGATAGAAACTTCAACTACATCATCCAAAAGAACAAGAGACAATGAAAGAAACCCCGTCACAACCCCTAGAATAAAAAAGTTCACAAAGCAAAAGAGAAAGTGTACGAACAACCTTCTATGGTTCCTTTCATCCCTCCCATTATGGAAGAAAAGAAACCTTTGGTTGATCAACCCGCTCCTACACAAACGCAACTTGAAAAAAAACCAAAAGAAACAAAGGTGCTAGAGAGTGTAGGCGTAGACGTTGTACTCTTGCTCATAGGTTACATGGAGAGTTAAACAATGAAAACAAAAATCCTAACTTGATTGTAGCAATGCATGATGATCCTCGTCTCCAACCAAAACAAAATGACCCAATACAAGAATCACAACAAGAGATGAACTCTTCAATTGATATTATCATTTGTCCTCCTATTGTGATTAATTTGGATGACGATGACGAGACAGCTAAAATTGATGAAGAGGTGCATAATGAATTGAACATATTATTTTCCTCTTCCATGAGCTTAAATGATAAATATCCTATACAGTGTGATGAACCTGGTACTTCTCCTAGTTTGGCACTTTCCCTTGTTCCTTTGGCTAGTTGTTCGCCTTTGGTATACAATGAACATGATTGGGAGGCTAATGACTTGCTCGAAGGTTGACTCGTATTTTCCTTACTAGTATTTTTCATTTTCTTTCCCTTTTTCATTTTTCTTTTGTGTGATTGCATGTGTGTAATGTGATCCCCTGTGATGTTCTTTTTGATGTTCTCTCTCTTTGTGGCATTCCTCCATTTGTACCTTCATTCTTCTCTATGTCGTATTGCTTTCACCTTTTTATCTTTGTCTTTTTCTTGTGTTTTCCTTTTGGGGATGACACAAGGAATTAAGACATCCATGTCTAAGCCTTCATGTTGACCTAAAAGCTTTTCCTTTTTCTTTCACCTTTTATTTTTCATTTGTCTTGTGTTTTCCTTTTGGGGATGACGCAAGGCATTGAGACACCCTATGTCTCTTCCATGTTGACCCAAAAGGTTCTTTGTTTTCGATCTCTTTGTGTCATTCTTCCAGTTCTATGTGTATTTGGGGGATGATGACAATTCCAAGCTCTCTAAAAACATTGTAGCAAAGAACATACTGACCCCAAATCCATAGATCCCATATGTGTTTGGTGTTTTCATTTTGGGGGAAACCCCTCTCTTTTCTTTTTCTCTCACATGACACAACTTTACTTGGATAGATATGACTTGGCATAGGCCTTTCCAAGTTAGCTCTCATGTCTTCTATCTTGTTTGCATTTTCATTTTCTACTTTAAATTAATTTCTCACAGTATGGTATTCAACGATTCCTTTAAAGTGGGGGCATACAAGTTGAATTATTCTTTTTTATTTTTCCTTTTTTTGGTTCTTAGTGCAGCCTTCTTACTTCATATGATGCGTTTGTCACTTTGTGGATGACATTGGGTGTGATTTCGCTTGATCTATCTTAGCATATTACATTCCTCTTAGTGTCTTGATGTGATACATTGCATCCCCTAAGTTTTGAATCTTCTATTATTTGATCGGTCCTATCTTGGAGACATTAGGCATAATGTTCCCTAAGTTAAAGACCTCACATGAATTAAGCAAGACTCCTTTGAACATTCTTTGCATGTTGTATGTTGCATTTATTATATGATCACCTTGCATAACACATCTTGCATGCCTATGGAGCCATCACGTTTGTTCATGGGCTCCAAGCATACAAAGTTTTTCTTGTCTCATGAAGCTCAAAAGATCATTTTCTTTTTATGGCGCCTTACTAAAAGTTATTAGGAGGTATAAATTTGGTATGGTTGACTAGGAATCCCATTCCAAGGCATGAATTTCCCCATAGCCACCTATGTGTGTGTGAGTGCATACCAGCCATGAGTGTATGTATCTCACCTTTTAGGACTTCTCACCCAGAGGATAGCCATGAATTACGTCGCTTTAGAGTGAGTATGCATTTTCTGGAAAAAATAACCTAGATTTGATCCACATCGTGTTGGACAAATGATTGAAGCTTGATCTGATTCTTTTTATTTCACCTTTGTCTTCTTCATCTTTGGAATTGTATGCTTGTGCCTTGTTGTTCTTGATATCATTTTCACGCGTGTTCCTTTGTGCTTATGTTGGTTTGTCATGGGATCCTGATCCTAGGGGCTTGATCACCCCTCTTGATCGTTGTCGTCCCATCTTGCTAGTATCAATACATTTGAACCCCTCTTGATGTGAGTTGATCTACTTTAGTGTGAGTTTGAAGTAGGTTCATCCTCTCACTAAAGTGGGGGCTAAATCTGTTCACCGAAAAAGTAACCCTTCTAATTTTTCTGACTCATTTGGGTCCTCCTTGTGATTTTGGCTTAATATTGCCTTGATTTAATGTTGTAATGTGGATAACACATTCACATTAGGTCTTGGGCCCTTTTGAACTAAAATGATTCAAATGGAACCTTACCTAAGTGTTGTAACACACTTTCACACTTTTCTAAGGTCTTATTAATGTATTTCACCTAAATAACCTCTTTTCACCATTTACCAAGCCTTATTTCAAAGTGTTGTAACACACTTTAACACTTTCCTAGGGTTTTCATTAATAATTGGGCTTTCTTATGCTTTAATTGGCCCCATTTTGCATCCACGGGCCTTATTTATGTGTATTTTTGAGAATAATCCCAACAAATATCATTTAAAGCATCAAAATCCTAAAACCCACCTTAAACTCCTAATGTGGGACTCATTCATCATTATGGGCGAATGAGTCCCCTTAGGTAGGACCCATTTGCCCAGGGTGGTGAATGATTCCCCTTTAACTCAAAATTCAAATTTTATTTAAAATTTTGGCAGGTAATTATTCTCCAAGATCTAAGGTCAGCCTGTAGTGTTGTAATTTTGAGAATTATTGCATAATTGAGTATAAATACAAGTTTCTTTCCCTCATTTTCATACCTAGCAAGTTTGATCAAGCATTCAAGAGTTCACAAGAGCATTCAAGGCATTTCAAGGGAAAATGATCAAGCAATCAAGAGTATATTTCAAGTGTCATTCATCATGTAAAATATTTTTTGCATCATGTTGTTTTAGAGCTAACATTTGTGATGTAGGATTGTGTGATCTTCAAGAAAGCATTGCATTAAGGATCTATCAACATCAAGCTAGATTCCAATTCCTCATCCATTGGAGCCAATACTTGCATATTTGCAACACCTTATTGCTAGGGTTTGGTCTAGGTTGTATATTTTTCAAAGAGAAAGATTGGAAAAGTTGTCATCATGTTGTTAAAGCAATTCAAAGTTTTCAAAGTTGCAAACAAGCCTTGGAGAAGGAATACATGTTGAATTTGGTAGTTTCAGATCCATATCTATATCAGGAAGAGCAGAGCAGACCGAGAGCTACAGAATCCACTTTAGAATTTTTAGAAAATAAGAAGTGGATTGATTTTCCACTATTGGCGAATGAGTCCCACTGCCCAGGCTTAAACACAATTTTTGCAGATTTGAGTACCCTTTTGGTAGAAACCTATTTCAGTGCAATTTCTCAAAACTGGATCGATTCACCCAACTTGGTGTATGAGTCCCAACCAGCCTCAACATCATAATTTTTAGTGATCCAAACCTCCATTCTACTTTCTTCAGTTTCCCAGGTGCACATTTCTAGTTTCATAACTTTCTATTACATTTTACTTACATTGTTAGGTCATTTAGTATTAGTTTGCATATCACACTATGTTTTAAATTTTTTTGTATTTTCCAAGTTTACACTTGGTGGTGAACCCATTTCTTGTCTCCATCATCTCCAAGGATTCCTTACAGTTAGATCTCTCACATCCTTCATTGGGTTGAGATCCCTAAGGTGTCCTTGAATGTGAATATTGTGAAATTGGATCCCTCTCCTTGTATCCCTATTTTGTGTGGACAAGGAAGTGAAGCATCCATTTCCGATGTTCTCAAGACAGTTGGTTTTCTGGAACCAAAGTGGCCATGTTTGCTTGATGATAATTGAATCACTTTGTATTGTGATGGGTTTGGTCAATTGGTTAATGTTTTGCATTGTATGTTTACAAGCATTGTAACAGTGTGAGAACAAAATTTGTATTGAGAATTTGTGTACGAGGTTGATCAGGGAAATGTATGCTATTGTGAATTAACATCTGAGATTGAATTCTAGAACTCTATATGTAATTATTACTTACTGTAATACAAAGTGTCTTTACTTGGTGTGTGGGTTTTTCTCCTGTAAGGGTTTTCCCATGTAAATATGGTGTTCAATTCTATGTGTGGATTTATCTATTTTTTCTTGTGTATGTATTTCTTAAATGAACTATAATTGTAATTTAAAATTAAAAGTATCATCTGCATTGTTTCTCCTATAAGATTGGCATTTGGAAGGTGTTTCCACATCTTTCTTTCCTTACATAAAAATATCAAGGTAGACTACAAGGAGCCTATTACTATTCTTTATGATAATTCAAGTGCAATAACATATCAAAGGATTAAGTGATGCACTCTAAGACCAGGCATATATCAATCAAGTATAACTTCTTGAGAGAAAAGGTAAAAGATCCTAAAGTCTACATGGACTATGTGTCAACCAAAGATCAAGTGGCACATATTCACCAAGCCTCTTCCCAAAGATCAATTTAAATATGTGAGGTAGAAATTAGGAGTAATTGCTCCCACATCATATCACCAAATTTTAGTGATAGGGCACAAGTAAAGGGGTGGATTTACAAGAAGAATTATACAACCCTAGAGAAGAAAGAGACATCAAGCTAGGTAAAATTGGTTTTACAAATATCTAATGACTTGATGGTTGAAAATTATTGGCTACACTCCTTTATTTGATAAAGGGGGAAATAATAAATTGGCTTCAATAGAAGCATGGTTTCTCGAAGTGTCCCTTTTCCATTGATGTCAAAAGGGGAGAGAATATTTAAATGCTCCTTATTTTTTCAAAAATGGAAGATATGTCAAATGGGGAGCTATGACTATGAATAGTGTGTGCCAAAGGGGAGGATTGATTGCTATTCAGAATGGATGCTGATGTTGGGGTAGAGCATTTCATTTTTCCATCAATGACAAAGGGGAGATTGTTGGAATTGTTACCATTGATGTCAAAAGGTTGTTGTGATTGTCATTGATGATAGAGGATTAGCTCAAGAAGTTTGTTTGAAGTGGTAGAGAAAGCCTTGGAGTGTTGCAAAAGTTTGCACCTCAGGAATCAGACTTACCTTATACCACTTGCAAGAAGAATGAAAAGAGGTAGAGATAATGTGCAAATTCTAAAAGGTTTCAGACATTAGGCTTTAGTCATATCGCATATCGAGTCCCCTAGGGAAATGAAAGAAAATTGTATTAATTTATTGAAAGGTTTTGGGCTTCGGACCTCAGCTCTACCTTATATTGGAAGCACTAAGGAAAAGAAGCTAGAATGGTGGATGTCCGAAAGGGTGTCAGGCTTTGGGTTCAAGTCTTACGACTTTATCAAGCATCATGAGTCAGAGGTATGGATTGCGTCTTACCGAATGGCAGGTTAGTGGTATGAAGGAAGGGAAATCCCTAACATCTGATGATTTAATGGGATTTTTGGAGTTTTACGATTGGTGTTTCAGTGGTATGTGTTATGGTTTATGAAGGAGTGGAGATAGTAATTGGAAAAGGGTAAGGTCAAAGGCCAAACTTTGAAAGGTATGGAGAAGGTTCAAACTTAAGTGTTTGGGCTTGTGTATTAAGTCCTACAATGTATTTCAAGCATGAAGTAAGGGGGATTAGTGACTTCTAACCACCAAAAGAAAGGAAACACAGTATTGTCAAACGTGAAGAAGCAACCCCACCATTCTACATGAAGCATGTGTTGACTAGAATTGACTAGTGTGGGTATGCGAGATTGAGACATGTGGTAAGGAGTGATTGCAATGTATTGCTAATTCACATCATTTTTGTGAATTATTAATCTATTCCCACATTTAAAGCTTGGTGGTTGAAGGATAACCGTCTAGTCATGGCACGATTTGTGAGATCAATGGGAAAAATTCAAAGACTTGATTCTCCAAATGGCTAGGTAGAAAAATGTAGTGAAAATGGTGGAAACATAAAAATAGACACCATTAATACACTTGAGTCAACTACAAAATCTGAAGAAGATCAAACAAGAAATGCAACATTAATTACAAATCAAAACCTAAAATTATGATGTGCCAAACTTGGAAAATATAGTAAATAAGGTCGGTGATTGTTTGGCTTGAGGTGAGTTGACTTGTTAGAGAAGCAAAGTGAGAAAAGCTAAATGACTAAGTGTTATATGGCTAAGTAAGAGTGATGAGGGTGCAACCCAATTCCAATAAGTACAGAAAGCTACAAAATCACCCTTTCGCAATATGCGAGCTTGTCCCCAAAAAGTTACCCAAAAATTAGAAACCCGCCCATAAATAGAGCTCCTCTTTAGTTTGGAGCCAAAACAACATTCAAATTTGAGTTTAGGCTGTTTGGTGCTGAAAAATTACAACTTGAAGTTCAAATTTCAAAAGAACATTTGCAATTGTATCTTCTAGAAAGTGCGCCAACTTCCCAAGGCCATAACTTTTGATGCGGGACTCCGATTCGCGAACCGTTTGAACCGTTGGAAAGGTCTCAAAGTCAAGAACGCACTCAAAATTTCTACGCCAATATTAGAAAGTTTTGGGGCCGATATAGGAACTCTAAGTGCCTCAAATCTAACTCGAAATATTTTTAGGTGCAAATCTAGGAAACTAAAACTGAAATATCTTTCAACCCAGGAATAGAAAATGAAAACCATAAATTGGGAATTTCATTATGACGAAAAGGGTATCCAAAAATGTAAAAACATCTAAAAACTAAGAAACTTGAAATTTAACTATTTTTGGGTGATGCAAGATTGCCCTTACACCACTGGATGCTCCTGCATCAAAGAGTTGTGTGAATTGTGAGAGGGTTTTATAGAAAAGAGGTGCATTCTTAGGTTAAAGGAGAACCTATATTTTGCACATATGAACTTGTAATGTTGTATGAGGCTAGTGCCTCAAAGAGATTAGGTTGGTGCTCAATTAGGTGTGCAGTGTACCTTGAGGTTGGTGCCTCAAAATATTTTCTTTGGTGTGTAGTGTACCAGGAGGTTGGTGCCTCAAAACATCATCTTGGGTGTCAATGTACCTGTAAGTGGGTGCATACAATACTTATGTAATATCTTTGATTGTGAGGTTGGATTTAAGTAGTAGACTCAAGCAAATTTTCTCACCGTGGTTTTTCCCTTTTAGGTTTTTCCATGTATATCTAGTGTCTTCTTGTGTGTGTGTTGTTTTGCTTGACCTTTAATCTTGTCTACTGTGTTTAATGTGTTAAAAATTTGTATACACTGATTCAACCCCCTATCTTAGTGTATTGGTGTTCTTTCAACATATCTGTGAGTGGAGCCTCACCTAGAACTAATCTAGAAAAATAATGCAACCAATTCATAATTATTTTTTCATCCAAGAATGTGGTTGTACTCTAATGCAAGCTCCTGGTTCACAATTAATAGTGTAATTATTCAGTTATATTTTTTCCTTAAAAATATAGAAACTTGGTATGTTGTGAGATTATGCATTAATACATGAAAATATTATAATTCATTCTCGGTCCTTTTAGATAGAATATGTGGCACATTTCTAGTGCCCAACTTTGCAATCACTTGCATCCTGCAATTTCTACATACTTGCACACCTATTCCATTACAATTCTATATCTTGGTTGGTCTATATTGGTTATCATTTTATGTTTTTCTTAATTTTCATAGAAATTTGCCACAATTCTTGGTCACATCACTATTCTATCCCTATCTAGACCCTTTGTAGTCCTTATTGTCAATATTGGATGATGTTTGCAAAAACCCATCCACCATGATCTACCTGGTAAACCATTTTTTAATGGATTTGGCCTAGTTTGATAGATATGGGCCACGTGTGACTTTAGTTGAATAACCTCCAATCTATGACCAAGTTGACCTAATTTTATGCACAAATCAACTAGTACTTAGATAGCTCTTCGTCCATAGAAAGTATTGTTGGTGGTCCTTTTCTTTTTGTTGTTGTCAATCCTAACAACCAATATGTTAAATTTCTAGTAGGGATTCCTCACTTTTTAGATGTTTCTCTTATTAAGAATCCATAGTCCTCAACATCTTTGATGGCATGATCTACATCTTCTTGCATGTCCACTTAATTGTCTTTTGTCTATGATGATAAGATTTGACAACAACATCCATTATTTATTCACTATTATCAATAGGATTACAAGCCATGTTATCATTAGGTGGGTTGGATGAAGTCTCACCATCATCTAAGTCAACCACATGTAATTTCACACCTGGTGGTATATGGGTCCTCAACCTACGGTTTGTTCTTTTAATTTTTCTCTTTCTTGCAACCATAATGCTTAAACAAAATAGATATCAAATAATAGTATCCTATGAAAGAATGTAATAATTGAGCTATTTATAAATATATTATTTTATAATCATATATATGAGAAACAACTAAATGTCCCTCTCTTTAGGTAGCTAGATATTTTAGCTTTCACAATTTAATCACTCAGTGATATAAGAACAAAATTGTTAAGTCATTTGACAGTGACAAAAATCTACTATAGATAAAAGACATTTCTATCAAGGGTTTACTCCTTGATTGAATACATAAATGGCTTGAATGGTATGAAATCCAAGTATCACAATTATGGTATACATAAAAATGCTGCTAATATACTTGACATCATAGGATTTGTAAATAACATAATAGGAAGCGAAGGGCTATGCAATATAAGAATGATGTGCTAATTCAATTAACTTGATAACATAACATGTGTTTCTTAAATAAATAAATATTGTCATTAAGAATAGTTGTCCTGAAACAAGTAATTTTTTTAACTTCATTAGGAATGTTATATATATATATATATATGCATATATGTATTATGTAAAAATATTATATATATACAACTTCTTTATGATGTCTTCTTTATTTTTATGCTCATTGTATATTCCTCAACACAAGAAGGCATTTATTTAAATGAAACATTCAAGCATATACTTCTTCTAGATATAAATTTTTTAATCTATTAGCAATATTTATTGTCTAAAATATAATGAAGGAAAAAATGCATGGATAGAAAATACCATAATAGTCTAATTTTTTTTGCAATATGATGTTTTATGTAGCCTAGTTATCTCTTGACTAGTTTGATTGTATGCAATGAGAATGAGAATGTAAATCTAATGTTATGTGTAGTTTGATAATCTCTTCACAATTCTGATTGTATACAAAGAGAATGCAATTTTGTGCTATATGTTAATCTCTTCACAATTATGATTGTATGCAAAGAGAATGTAAATAGTTGTATTGCATGGAATGTTATTTTTATAGCTTCTTTCCCTTAAGTTATTTTTGAATTTTTTTGATTTGTGACTTTCAAATCCTGCATTCGGGTATGTGCAGGATCATCATGGAAAAAATAGGCCCTTAAGTGGTGATGAAAATTGTAAAAAATTAGAGTTAGGCAACTTGACATAAAAGTTTGAATAAATTATCTATATTATTTCAAAAATATGTAAGAATAGAATCTAAGAAAATTGAAAGTAGTTTCTAAACTACTAGGTTTATTTTAAACAAAAACTATTTGGTAAAAAATTGAAATTTCAATGCAATGGTACCTAAATTTCAAGGAAAAAATAAGAAGTGGGTGTTTGTCTGACCACCCTAACCACAATAAAATGATAATATTTTCTTATAAGATTTTAGATATAAGTAGAGGACCCATGTCCCGATGTGATCTGCATATTGGGTATGTGCAGGATCATGATGGGCCAAAAAATGGCAATATGATGGGTATGTGGATGATGAATTTTTTTTATACCCAAAATTGATGAAACGAAAAGGGTTTTTAAAGGAGATTCTTAGCTTTCCACCAATATAAATTATTCTTTACTTTAAATTTAATAAGTAATTATTATTCATTTTCTATTCAAATGATGACTAAAGTCCTGATTGATAGACCGATTGAAAAACATCTATAGCTTTCAAATGGTGTCACATTTTTTTGAATTCAAAATATGCATCACATTCTATTCTTTGCATAATATAGTATTAAAAAAATAAAAAATGAATTTCATGAAGTTTTGATAATATGAGTTTTTATATTTTTTAAAAGTTGTAATAAAAAATTCATAATTAATTATTTACTTTGAAAAATTATAAAAAATATGCATCACATCAGGACATGAGTCTTCTACTTATATTAAAATATTATAAAAAAATATTTTCATTTTATTGTGGTTAGGGTGGTCGACACACCTACTTCTTATTTTTTCCCTAAACTTTAAGTACTACTCATTGAAATTTCAAATTTTCACCAACTAGATTTTTTTTTAAACAAACCTAGTAGTTTAGAAACTACATTCAGGTTTACTACAGATTCTATTCTTACATATTTTTGAAATAATAGAGATAACTTATTCAAATTTTACCAAGTTGCCCTGATTTTTCTAATTTTTGCCACTTAAGGGCCGATTTTTCCATGATGATCCCACATACCTATTTTTTGTAATTTTTTCCAAGTAAATAATTAATTATGAATTTTTATTACAAATTTTAAAAATATAAAACTTGTATGTAACACCTTAACTTGGTCAAAACTTCATGAAATTCATTTTTTTTTAATCCTATAGTATGCAAAACATAGAATGTGACACATGTTTCAAATTCAAAAAATATATACCATTTGAAAGCTATAGATGTTTTTCAATCAGCCTATCAATTAGGACTTTAGTCATAATTCAAATAGAAAATGAATAATAATTATTTATTAAATTCAAAGTAAAACATAATTTATTTTGGTGGAAAGTTGAGAATCTCCTTTTAAAAACCCTTTTCGTTTCATCAATTTGGGTTAAAAAAAATGTCGTCAACCACATACCCCATCATATCGTCACTTTTTGGCCCATCATGATCCTACACACACCCATTCTTATTGGATAAGAGGCGCTGACTAAGATTGAGAGGCAATTTAATTTTTTTTTGTAGTTGTATACACCTAAAAATGGTCTGGATAATCTAATTAATTAAATATGATTTATTTGATTAATTGAATCCTTTAATTCATCCACTTATAAATAAATAGAAATATCTATTTATATAGTTCACATTTAATTCTTCTATCTTTATCATATAATTTCATCTTAACTAAATAAACAAATCACATACATCTATTTTATTTAATTATCCATTTTCTTCCATCTTAATTTAATAAATAGCTTACTATAGTTTGTTTTATTAAATTAAATATCTTCTTTTGCTAAAATTTGAATAAATCCAAATATTCAAATAAAGGCATGTTTCTACAGCTAATCATATCCACCTACCAAATTAGATATTAGACATCTAATTAAATTCAACTCAATCTTCATGGGAAAATTTGGAGACAAATTTGCAGGAAAACTTCTTCATCTTCTTCTATTGATTCTTCCTATTTTCTGGCTGAGTGTTTTTGTGGGGAGGAAAAATCTCCATAATCATCTTAGGCTTCCTCATCTTTCACCATTGAATTCTTCAGATCAAATCCAAACCTTTTCTTTATTGCCCCTTCACAAATGTGCTATCGGGAATCTATAAATACAACCTCTATCTATAGGAAAAGGATCCCAACTTTATGCAAACTTACTTTGCAGAAATATCAATTGAGCAATCAAGCATTTTAGAAAATAGATCATTTTAGAATAGAAATCATGGCTTTTCATTTAGCTGCATCTTAGTTTATTGTAGCTTATTTTATCAAGTTTCATGTCAAGAATAATCACAGTATCATCAACATATCATTTAGCAATCATATAGTTTATCATTCTCATTCTCTAGATTGACATTTTAATAGTCATAGTGTAATCAAAATTTGAGAGCCCCGTGATTCAAAAAAATTTTGGAGATAGAGAGCAATATGATGCTTTCAATGGATTTATTGCTTTGATTGGATTAATCATTGTTTAAATCTATTGATATAATGTCTTATTGATTGTGTTGTTCATATTTTACTCACACATAAATTGGCGCCCACCATTGGGCAGAAAAAAACTCTATTTTTAACAACTTTTTCTAAAAAGTATGCTTGTAGGCTTCTTACGTGTTTTCTTTTAGCACGATTGAGAGTTTTTGTAGCACATACAACAAATACTTTAGCACATCTGAGTGTTATTTTGGCACATCCACTGAATTCTCCAGCACATGAGACCACTATTCCGGTGCATCCAATACTTTATTTTACCAGATAAGGGGTTTTTCTTTTAGTGCATTAAACTTTTCTTTTAATGCTTTGACTGAATTTTGCGGTGCATAAAATTGTTATTTTACCCCCTTTTACATTATGTTTGAGTGCATTTGATAACTATTATGGCACATCTGAATTTTTTTGCAAAATTTTAAATATCTAGGGATTAACCACTGTTTTTTGTGTTCTAGACGCAAAAATGCTCATCAAAGACAATTGTTGGAAACACTTATGCTAGTCAAAGACAAAAAAATCTACAAATTACTAATGGTGTTTATAGGGATTTAAATTTTATTAGTGCTTTTCCTTTGGTTAAGATAATGCATCTAGCTTAATTAAAGAAATAGTTTGAACCCCATGTTTACTGTGTTTCGAAAGCAATAGGCCTATGCTCTCCCCTTAACTGGGTGATCAAAATTCTAGACTTGCTATCCTGCTTTATTAACACCTTTAGAAGGCCTACCATAGTGGGAGAAAGTAGTCACCCTACGGGAACGACCTAAGTGGGAACAACCAAAGCCAGGTTTTCTAACCCACTATAAAACAAAAGTGAATTTGGGGAAACCCACATTCACTGGAAGTGTGCAAGATAACCATCCCCAAAATATTTGTTCTAAATATTGGGAGGTCTCCTAAGGATGTTTATCATTTTTTTCTCCGAACAGATACCCTATCTATGAACTTTAAGTTAGTATCTCATTGTGTCAATTTTCAAACACTTTTTATATCACGATGCAAGGGGAGGGAAGAATCTACCCCCAAGACACTCACCATATAACTATCAGAGGCCTTGGCCAAAAGTGGAGGATTCGACTTTGGTTAAGACTCAAGAAAGGCAAAAAAATGGGCGCCCTTTAGGGGGTGACAGTGTTGTGTGAGCTAACATAGTTGCAAGTTGTGGGCTGTGATATTCTAAGTGACATACTTGACAATTAGAAAAGTTCTTGAACTATGTTTATTTGTGTCAAACTTGTGGAAATTGAAAGAATCAAATCTGATTCTAGAAGACTCACTACATGTTTAATACATAGAATTGGAAACAACTGTTTCCAATCTGGATTTTGTGTGTGAAGTTATTTTCAAAAGGTATCATCCAATTAGACAATCAAATTCCAAGATTTGCAAGCAAAACACCCCTCCAAAAGATTCATTTGGTTAGAAAATTACAACCTAGAATTAATCTTTTCACTTAGAAAAAGTAGAACAAACAAGAAGAATTGTGAAAATACTGACAACTTCCAGACTAGTGCATTTACACTCTATTTTAGCGCATATACATAGTCTTTTAGTGCATTTTCCTAGTTTAAATGGTGCATCAAAACTCTATTTCGGTGCATCTGTCTTGTTTTACAACACATTTACACCCAATCTATCAACACTTTTATCCAAAATATCAACACTTTTAAACTCTGTTTCAGTGCATTTACATAGTCTATTAGCTCATCTACCCACTATTTTAGCACATCTACTTAGTTTTTCAGAGCATTTACCCAGTCTTTCAACACATGTTCCCAATCTGTCAGCACATACACCATATTTTACAGTGCATCTACCCTGTCTAACAGTGTATACACCTTGTCTTTTAGCACAACCACATTCTGTTCTAGTGCATCTAAGGTCTGTTATAGCGTATCCACAAAATTAAAATCTAGAGAGCTATTTTTACCTCCCATAAGAATATTGACATCAAAACTCGGATCTTTGTAAGAACAAAAATATTTTCTTAGTCTAACCAATGTCTTAAACTTGGAAAAATAGAACCTTACAAGCCAAACTCTTTCAAATTAAACCAAGATCTTACCATTTTAAAGTGCCTTATCATCAAACACAACTCTTGATTATTACATTAAGTTTCATTATCAGGATCAGTCATCCTACAATCACGAAATGAAACAAAATAATCAGATTTTAACTTTGTCTCATCAATAGAATTAATCATTCTATTTTACTTCGTTAATATCCATTTGGCACTCATCCAAACAAAAAAAGAAGATACAATTTAGTAAAGATCACAACACTTGTATGCCAATTTTGACAAGGTTACAAAGATAGACTTAGAGAAAAAGAAATTGAAACACTAAACACCATGGCTAAAGAAAATCCCTTTCATAGATTCCACCAAAAGGATAATAATGAAATAATCCAAGAAGACATTCAAACTACACAACATGATCCTAACTTCCACCAATTCATGGAAAAAGTTTTGGAACAAGATATGGAAAAATAACTTTTGATGCTAGTTGAACTAGGTGCAAAACTTCTAAAGGACTTTGACATTAATCGACTAAATGAAACACCTATACTAGCTTGAACGAAAGCACAAAATACACAACACACAAATCAAGTAAATTTCTTAACACATCAAATGCAAAACTTGCAACAACAACTTCAAGATATGCAAAAAGGGACCACAAAAAGGTACTCGTTACATGACATTTGTCCCTATCCTTTTGATCCAAGTGTAGACATGATACTATTTCCTAGACATTGTGAATTCCCAAAATATGACAAGTACAATAGTAAAATTGATCCCATTGATCATGTGAGGGAATTTAGAACCATGAGTTTAGAATTTGCACAAGAGGAAACTTATCTAATGAGGTTTCAAAGAAGCCTAGGAGGTCAATGTATGGAATGGTTCTCTAAACTACAACCAAGAATTCGATCTTTTGAAGAACTAGTCAATAGGTTTATCTCACAATTCTTCTATAATATTCAACATGAGATAACAATAAAGGACCTTTACAATACCAAACAAATGAAAGGTGAAACATTCTTCTCATTTCTATAATGATGGAAAAGGTTGTTTGCTAGGTATCCTCATTCCACACCTGAAGAGGAAAAGATGGAACTATTCATTGACAATCTAACTGATGAAATGAACTACAGGCTTGAACTACAATGCCCACCTAAATTTGAGAAAGTGATTGAAAATGGGCTCAAAATCAAAGAAGCCTTGGTTAAAAGAGGGGTAATAAAACATTACAATGAAGGATCAAACAATACAAAATCCTCAAATCACTACAACAACAATGATAAACCCAAGTTTTGGCAAGAATAGAAATACTGGTAACAATGATGCTACAAATGAAACAAAAAATGTGAAACTAGTTTTTAACTTGATGACAACAATTGCAAAGACCAATCTAAACAATGACCAAAACAACAATCCAAATAATGGAGAATCTAAACCATAATCATATTAAAAGCCATCAAATCAAAGAAGATTCACACCATTGGGACAAACATTAGAATAAAAAATGAGAGAACTTCTTACACATGGACTTATCACATTACCTGAAGCAAGAAATTGGAAACCAAAAGTCAAGCCATCTTGGTGGAATGATGTAGATTTCTGTGATTTTCATAAAAAACAAAGGACATAAAACAAACAATTGTATGCAGTTGAAACATCTAGTACAAGATTTGATTAACAATAGAAAATTATTCATAGAAGGACATCAAATGAATAATGATCATAGTGCATTTAAAAATCCTTTACCAAATTATGAGAAGGAAGAATCTTCCTCTGCAAATAGTAAAGGTAAAACTGTAAACTACATTTATGACAACAATATTCTTTGTATCTTTGCGGTTGAGAAGAATGATACCATTGATAATCAAATTGATAACATTGGAATCAATGACATCATACCATTAAATCTGATCTCAAACATAGATACATCCAACAATCAGATCAATGTCATAAAAATTAGGGAAAAACAAGATCATCAACCAGTCAACATGACAACAAGGGGGAAATCCAAGGTAATATTAAAGGGAGTTTCATCTAAAACTATTGCCACTCCTTCAAATTAATACAACATAGTCGATCAACTGCAGGAAATACTAGAACACATATCAATTTTGGAACTCCTTAAAATCTCACCATCTCATAAGGAGGTTTTGGAACAAGCTCTTGTGGCCACAATAGTAACCAATAATCTGGATGTTTGTCAATTCTAGGATATGGTGGGACACTTAACCATGCCTCACTTCCTATCATTTTCCGAACAAGATGATATATCACTTACCCATCCACATAATGCCACACTTCACATTGAAGTCCTAATCCACAAACACTGCTTGTAAAGCATGTCTTAATACATGGTGGAGTTGGTTTAAACATTTGCACTTTGAAATTGATCTATGCACTAGGATATTCTGATAATGCTATTGATGCCAGAAGGAAAATCACAATAAAATCCTATGACGAAGAAGAGAGATCCTCCAAGGGATTGATTGTGTTTCCTATTCAAGTAGGACCAATTGTGAAGAATATAGTTTGTCAAGTGTTAGACAGAGAGTTAACTTATAATATACTCTTGGGTCATCCCTGGATTCATGAAATGCAAGCAGTACCTTCAACTTATCATTAGTGCTTCAAGTTTCGTATCAATGGACAAGAAATCACTATTTCAGCTGACTACAACAATCCCCAATATTGTAGCACACTTAAAATGGCTCAAGACACTTTTGTACCCCATAATACGGAAGCAAACACTTCTAGTTCATCCAACGGGGAAAGGCAACTAAATCTTGTATCAAAATGGGTTGAGAAAAAGAACCAGTCAAAAGACACAAGTGTTGCAGAATCCACTCCATCAAACAATGAAGCTGAACTGGATTCTCTATTACAACAACTCAAAGAAAAATCTAGTTAAAAGACAAAGGCATGGGAGAGTATTCCACTGAACAATCTTTGTGTTTTTTACAGTTGTTGCCATCTCCAAGATCATATGGAAAACCATCAACATTAACACAAAAATCATCACAACCTACCATGGTTTTGGATGATATATTTGTAAAGGCAGGTAATTTAGAGGATGAATTTGAAGATAAGGCCATCCTCAATTGGATCTACAAAGATGAGGAAACATTTACATCGACAAATATCAGCATAAAGACAAATCAATATGGAAAGGGCAAAGAAATATTAGAGAAAATGAGGTATGAAGGACAAGGACATATTGGAAAAAGAAAAGAGGGCATTGTAGAACCCATTCAACCTCTCACACTTCAATCAAAAGAAAAAACAGGATTGGGTTATATGGGGGAAACAAAAGAAGAAAACACTCATAGAGTTGTTGAAATAATCCTTCAAATGCAGGATAGCTTTGAAAAAAATTCTTATGAGTATGAGTGGGATTATTTATCTAAAACATCATACAAGGACATACAAATTGATGTCATAAAAGAGTATGCACCCACACGTGAGGATGGACAAAGCTCGGGGACTAGACCCCTTGTATTTGAATCACAAAATATTGATGACTCAAGTGAGGATGGAAAAATATCAAGTGAGATAGATGAATTGGAGGAGAGTAATATCATAGACCTTGACATCACCACTGACAAATTTGAGAACATTTCTATCTGAACCCTTACTGCCGTTGACCTTAGTCAATCTGATGAACTTTTACCCTTAATGCATCCTAAACTTATCGTCTGGGAACCAATTGAACCTATCAATATTCCTGTCTTTGCGAATGATGATGCTATCATAAATTTCCTTTGTTGTGATGAACCTGACACAAGTTCTAATCATAATTCTCATAACAATGCTTCAGGTCAAGAGGGTTTCAAATCTTTCAGTTACAAAATTGAAAATAGGAATAATGGATCTAATGGTGAAAACCATTTAATGGCAACATTAGATCTCAAAAAAGTAAAAATAAATGGGAACATTTTGTTGGAATGTCATGCCATTTGGGTTGAAAAATGTAGGGGCCATATATTAGCGGGCAATGACCACCATTTTCCATGACATGATGCATACTTTTATGGAAGATTACATGGATGATATATTAGCAAAGTCATATACCAGAGAAGGACATCTAGAGATCCTGGGAAAAATATTTACTAGACTAGAGAAGTTCAATGTCAGACTAAATCCTAAGAAATGTGTGTTTGGTGTTACATCAACAAAGCTTCTAAGATACATAGTTTCAAAAAATGGCATCAAAGTGGATCCTGCCAAGGTCAAGGCAATACTGGAAATGCCACCACCAAAGAATATCAGCCAACTACGATCTCTCTAGGGAAGGCTACAATCAATCAAGAGGTTTATCTCCCAATTATTGGACACAAGTCATCCCTTCAATCATTTACTACATAAGAATATCTCTTTCAAATGGGATCAACGATGTGAAACAACTTTCAATAAAATAAATCAATATCTGATGTCACCCCCCATATTGATGCCACCTACAGAAAATAGACCCTTATTACTATACATTTCAACAACTAAGATTTCTTTGGGAGCTCTATTAGCACAAGAAGATCCTGAGGGAAGGGAACAAGCTATCTATTATATCAGCAGGACATTGAATGGTTATGTGATAAATTAAACCTTCATGAAAAAATCTTGTTTGGCAATGGTATTTTCTACCCAACATTTGCGGCATTACATGTTAACCCACACAATCAAACTCATAGCGAAGATTGATCCATTAAAATATTTACTCAGCAAGGCTGCTCTAATAGGAAGACTAGCCAAGTGGGTCATGATCTTGAGTGAATTTGATATCCAATATGTGGATAGAAGAACCATCAAGGGTCAATTGATAGCCAATCAATTAGTTGAAGCTCCATTATCAAATGATCGTCCAATGAACATTGAGTTTCCTGATGCAGACATTCTTACTGTGACAACACAACAATGAAGGCTTTATTTTGATGGGTCATACACACAGTGTGGGTCATCTATGAGAATTATGTTTGTTACACCTCAAGCACATACCATCCCAAAGTCCTATAGACTCATGTTTCAATATACAAATAATGTAGCGTAATATGAGGCATTAATTATTGGCATCAAAGTGGCAGTTGAATGGAAGATCATAGAACTACAAGTACATGGAGATTCACAACTAGTCATTTATCAGATAAATGATGAATATCAGACAAAAGATGAGAAGTTGATGCCATACAAGAAAATGGTGGATGATCTCAAAAAGTATTTTGTGGATATCAAGTTTGAACAGATTCCAAGGGCAGAAAATAAAGTTGTTGATGCTATGGTGACAATTGCTTCTCTCTTACAGTTGCTAGAAAAGCGAGGTCATTATGAGTTTATGGTAGAACAAGTGTCTAATCCTTCATATGATAATCCAGAATCTCAAACCATATGCCATTTAGTTGACATTGAATCCTCAATTTATGGAAAGACCTACGCTTACCTAAAAGACAATATCCTTTCTCTCGATCTTTCTAGAAACTGGAAATGCAACTTCGTTTGTCAAACTGCATGACATACCTTAATCGCTGACATACTTTACCGTCAAGGTCTAGATGGTACTCTTCTTCTGTGTGTAGAACATAATGAGTCTGAGACAACTTTACGTGAGGTTCATGAAGGTATTTGTGGAACTCATTCAAGCAAACTAACCCTAGCAAAGAAACTCCTATGTTTGGGGTATTACTGGTCGAACATGGAGAAGGAGTCTTTTCAGTTTGTGAAGAAGTGTGAAAAATGTCAAATACACGGTAATCTAATCCATGCATTGGCACAAGAATTGCAACTGTTGACTTCAACATGGCCCTTTCGTCAGTGGGGACTAGACCTGGTAGGAAAGATTAATCCATCTTCATCCAATAGACACAAATTTATAATCACAACAATGGAGTACTTTACAAAGTGGATAGAAGCGGTTCCTTTAACGAAAATCACTAGAAAACAAATTTCTTCTTTCATACTAAATTACCTCATATGTAGGTATGGAATTCCTCAGTCCATTGTCATAGACAATGGTCAAACTTTTAAAAATTAGGATGTTTAGGAACTGTGTGAGATGTTTCATAACCAACATTGTTTTTCAACATCGTACTATCCTCAAGGAAATGGCCAAGCAGAGGCCTCAAACAAAACTATTCTAAAAATCCTGAAGAATACTGTCAATGATGTTGGACGTGATTGGCATGCTCATATGAATCTTGCTCTCTGTACATACTGAACCAACATCAAAACACCTACAAGAGCTACACCATATGCCTTGGTATATGGATCAAAGGCCGTACTACCAATTGAGGTTGAGATACCATCATTCCGTGTGTCACTAAAGGGAATTATTTCAAATGAGGATTATAGAGTGTCTAGACTTCAAGAGCTCTGGAACTGTTGGATGAATGTCGTCAACACGCTGTGAACCATTTGAAGGAATATAAATAGAGAATGTCTAGAAGCTACAATCACAAGGTAAAACCTAGAACATTTTAGCTTGGTGATTTGGTCCTAAAGGAAAACCCTCAGAATCAACAAGACAGAGAAAAGAAAGGCAAATTTGAACCTAACTAGCTAGGTCCCTTTGTCATTATATCAGTCTATGGATCTAGAGCCTATCGACTATCTACACCTGAAGGGGATTCGTTTGATGAACCTATCAACAGTATCCATCTCAGGAAATTCTATATCTGAATCATCTAGTGCATGGTTAAAATGGTTTCCTTGATGAAAACTTGGCAAATAGGCGTCATGGTGACAAAAAAATACAAAAAAATCATAAATTTTGAAAAAGTGCAATAAAAACAAGAAGTGAAAACCTAGAAACAGGTGCTACTTGTGATTTAAACTAGCTTTTCCATCTACTTGACACATGTCTTGATCTTTCACTTTCACCATCATCTTCATTTATCCTTTGATATAAGGACCTTTTGTACATATCCTGGCAATGTGGTCGTGTCTCACTCTAGCTTGGAGGAAAAATCCTGAACTCACTGAGGGAAATAAAAACTTTGAGCTTAAAAAAATATACAAACATCAGTATGACAACACAACAAACACAATGATCATAGTGAAACCCAACATTGAACATACATTGAACATCAGAAAATTTCAGAAAATCAACCATCCATATCAAACAACTGAAATCAAATCAATCCAAACAACTATAGATGGATGATACTCTTTTGAATTATGATTTTATCGATGTGGCTTGAATGTTCAAATGTTGTACTTTGATTTTTTCTATCATTTCTTTGGAGCTACTCGATGATGTATTGAACTAGAGAAGCTAGGAAGGAGAATGGTATTTTATTTGTCTAGTGTCTGTGAGTTAATAATTCTTATTGTGCGTATTGTCATGAGACGTGCTCTACAAAGTATCATTGATGACATTCTGAATTCACATAGTAAAATGATTGATTCTTGTTTGTTTACGCAATAAATGCTTAGGTCATCTTGGTTTAATTATACCTAGATTCTTGTGTTCACTTGCAATATCAAAAATCATGAAAGTAGTACTCAGGTCATCTTGGTTTAATTATACCTTTGATGTTTGTACTCACTTTCAACATTTTAAAAGCTCAATGATGATAAAAAGCACGATAAATGGACTGTTAAGGTGCCAATGCTTGCATATAGATTTGCATGGTAAAATTAGATTGCATTAATGTTAGTTTTGCATCTATAGAGTATTTAATCCAAAAGCGGGTGGAGAATTCAAAAATGATGTTATCCTTTCTTATTAATGGATTGAGTATACTTGACATTCACAAAAACATCATCACTATCATGTAGTTGCATGATCATTTCCATTGCATACATTAGAAGGTATATTATATCATTTAAATCATTCATACATTCCATCATATATTTACATTTATCATATCACATTTAACATTTGTGCATCAAATCATCACATCATCTAAATTGCATAAGAAAAATATCAAAAACATAGCATTTACATAGTTTCATTTTTCATTAACATTATCATATCATACATCACACATTAGAAGTATCATCATTCAAACATCATTCATCCATTCATTACAACATTATGTCATATATCATAGAAACATCACATCCAAAATCCTACATATAGAAGCATTTTCATATCATTTAGGTATATACATTATTATACAACTATCATCCTACATACATACATCCTCATCATAAGCATATTATCATGATCATAAATTACATCCATAACATTATCATATAAATCATCACATGACATATAGAACAATAAATTAAATACATCCATCATAGAACCATATAGAACATAATCATGATAGAACATAATCATCACATGTGAACATTTGTGCATCAAATCATCACATCATCTAGATTGCATAAGAAAAATATCAAAAACATAACATTTACATAGTTGAATTTTTCATTAACATATCATATCATACATCACACATTAGAAGTGCCATCATTCAAACATCATTCATCCATTCATTACAACATTATGTCATATATCATAGAAACATCACATCCAAAATCATACATATAGATGCATTTTCATATCATTTAGGTATATACATTATTATACAACTATCATCATGCATACATACATCCTCATTATAAGCATATTATCATGATCATAAATTACATACATAACATTATCATATAAATCATCACATGACATATAGAACAATAAATTAAATACATCCATCATAGAACCATATAGAACACATATAGATCATTCAATCCACCCATATCATATAAATCTCAAAAATCATAATGTCAATTATACAATGATGTTTGAAACATAAAGAGATACAACATAAAAAATGGATAGGAATCAAAATATCAGAGTATACATCATGTCTTGAAATATATCATAGAATCCAATCATGAGACTATGTGATACTAGCTCCTGATGGTGTTGGCATCTCTGGACCAGTGCCTCCACCACCAAACATCCTAGGATCTCTCAAGTCTCTCAGAAGAGGTTGTGTAACACACCTACTCATAGTCCTCGACTCGAAGGGAACTGCATCATGGTATCGACCCCTATAATACTCAACTTCTCTACCCACATAAAGAATCTCTCTCATATAATCAACCATAGAGGTACCATCGGCTACCCTCTGCAATCTCTCAGCTGTCAATTGTGCCTGCTCTGTAGCCCGTATGGCTACATCTCTCTCACCTTTCAAGGAGGCTATATGTGCCTATGTAGCTAACAACTATGCTTGTACCTGGGAAAGAGCTTGTGCATGAGCCTATTCCTGTGACTGCATCTGTGTCTGTGTTTGCATTAATAATCCCTGAGTCTGAATCAACTGACCCTGTAATGTCTATACCTACACTTGTAAACTCACAATTTGAGTCTGCTAATGTTGGGAAGGTATCCCAATCTGAACATGCTGCTATGTGGGAGCTATTAGTGATCTCCTCTTACAAGGCACCATGATGTCTCTGACATCCAATGGAGGATGTACTCCACCTGATCCACTTGATCCATCTCCACCACCATCTCCTCCACCGCCTCCACCCCCACCTCCACCATCTCCATCTCTCTCCTCATCACCACTGGTCTCCTCCTCATCACTACTACTCTCATCCTCATCACTGCTCTCCACATCCTCCTCCTCCTCACCACCCTCATCTCTCCTTTGTCGGTGACCATGTGTAACTGTAACCTCCTCACCAGGTAGAGGCACTGGCTCATCAGGAACAAATATCCATGGAAAAGGATATAAAGTAAGACACTGCATAATCCATAGTAACTGAAGCATTGATAATATCAGGACGAATATCCCAAACCAAAGGCTATAGACCATGGTACTCCTCAACTACAGTATCATATGATAGGTAGGGTCCCCAATCAGTGGTATCAACCTGATGCCAGGCATAATGTGCAACACCCTAGGGCATGCCTTGTTCTATGTCGTACTGTCTGAGCACCCTCCTGAAAAAAAAATCTCAATAACAAAATGAGTCCTACCAATCAAAAACATAGAATCACAAAGGTATGGCATCTTTGTATCATCATCATCCCAATGTTCACAATCTAGATAGGGCTGCCATGTAATGACCTCTACATCATCCAAGACTCTTCTCCAATGCTCCAACTTACCCAGTCTAGGCTGAGTAAGACGACCTGTGTATCTGTGAATGTATGACCTCATTTTAGGTCATTGTCTGACCATCACTGGAAGCGTAACAGTTATATGCTCCCATGTCCACACCAATAGCAGTGTCACTCCTAAAGACAAACTAGCCCCTCCAAGGTAGACCACCTAATGCAAATCACGGTAAAGATGAGCAAGCATACACATACCCCAGGCATATTTGGTACCATGGACAATCATGCTCTCCAAAATATGACCCCACCCAACAGAAAATCCCTTTGACCTGTGATTAGGACAAAGGAAGCCTCCAATGAAACCAACAAGTATAACGGGTAGAGTAGCATAAGCATCAACTAGCTCTCACCATGGAAGCTCGTATCCACAGATCGTATCATCTTGAAACAATCGATGTAGTGCCTCAGTCCCACCCTACTGGATAGAATCATAAACTACAACCTCCCCAACAATAGGTATCTGCAAAATCTGCCACACATCCTCAGGAGTCACTGTCATCTTGCTAGTGGGAAGGTGGAAAGTATTATGCTCACTATGCCATCTCTCTACCTCAATTAATCCTAATTTGGGGAATATCTAGAAGGGAATCCAATCCACATCATGTAATAAGGGCAGTCTTAGGCTATATCAACTATAGTATCAAATCGAATGTCCTAGGAAACCGCTCTCGAATCTATAAGTTCGTCAATGACTCCTATCATCATGAAATACTAAAAGTCAGTAATCTTTGTCAATTCATCAAACATCAATCAGCCTATCAAATCTAATCAGCTCCGGTGAGACTTTGCTAAAATATCGTGAGAAACTATCATTGAACCTCACTTATCATGAGGTTATTCATTAATCTAAAAATTGTACCTCACCTATCATGAGGTCAATTAATCAAATCAACCTCGCCTATCATGAGGTTTATTAATCAAAATATAATTATTCCTCGCCTATCATGAGGTTAATTATCATCAATCAATCATCAAACCTCGCCTATAATAAGGTTAATCATCATCTAATATATTGAGATCATCAATCAACATCAACTAAACAACTAATGTGATCGAAAAATCATCATAATCAAGGAAAAAATGACAAAATTCATCATTCTAACTTGAATACTCTAAAAAAAAGTTTCAATGCGCTAGAAAATTTAATGCACTGTTAAAACTCATCAATGTGCCAAAATAGGCGGTCATTGCGCTAAATCAGCGTATGCACCATTTCAAGGGTCTATGCGCCATTTCAGCAAACCAATGCACTAAATCATTAGATGCACCATTTCGGGAGGACAATGTGCTAATCTACATTGTTTATGTGCTGAATCAATCTATGCGCTAATCTAGCCTACGTATGCGCTAAATTATCTATCCATTGTGCTAAAACTTGGATGCGCTAATTTATCCTATCTATGCGCTAAAAAACCTACTCTATGCGCTATTTCAGTAAATGTGCTAAAATAGAAGGTTTATGCACTACAACGGCCTATGTATGCACTAAAAGAGGAAAAAATGATTCAAAAGGGAAATAAAGCGCGAAAATCAAAAAATCATGAAATACAAGGAGGTTCACGGGTACATATCGGAGGTCCATAGGCGGTCGGGTAGTTGTATCGACACACATGCTTGAAATGATGACTGTGGTAGGGGATTGACATTTTGTTCAAATTTTCTTTGACTCCAAATTTTAAAAACTCAATATGCACAAATGAATTCAAACTTCAACTTTTTAACCTTTTAAAGGTTATTAAAGGGGATATTTATGGGATTTATTTATTTTATAACTTGGGGGTTTAATTCAAATCTCATCACAGGGACATTTTTATCACATTATTTTTTGGGAGATAAATCGTTGTACCATCAAAACTTTATTGAATCATCAAATCATCACAAAAATACAAAAAATTGAAAAAATATTAAAAAATCCAAAAAATCAAAAAATTCATCAATTTATCTCTTGAGGGGGCATATATCAATCACCACTTTAAAATCAAAATCTATGGCATATAAAAAAAAATTCGTCAGTACTAGTAGTAGCAGCAAAATTTTCTTTGAAGCAATGCGTAAACACATCACTTCAAAGAGGGGCAAAATGTATACACCTAAAAATGGTTTGGATAATCTAATTAATTGACTCCTTTAATCCATCCACTTATAAATAAATAGAAATATTTATTTATATAGTTCACATTTAATTCTTCTATCTTTATCATATAATTTCATTTTAAGTAATTAAATAAACAAATCACATACATCTATTTTATTTAATTATTCATTTTCTTCCATCTTAATGTAATAAACAACTTACTATAGTTTGTTTTATTAAATTAAATATCTTCTTTTTCTAAAATTTGAATAAATGGACAAATATTCAAATAAAGGCATGTTTCTACAGCTAATCATATCCACCTACCAAATTAGATATTTGATATCTAATTAAATTCAACTCAATCTTCACGAGAAAATTTGGAGACAAATTTGTAGGAAAACTTCATCTTCTTTCATTGATTCTTCCTATCTTCTAGCTGAATTTTTTTGTGGGGAGGAACAATCTCCATAATCATCTCAGGCTTCATCTTTCACCATTGAATTCTTTAGATCAAATCAAAACCTTTGTTTTGCTGCCCCTTCACAAATGTGTTGCCGAGAATCTATAAATATAGCCTCTGTCTATAGGAAAAGGATCCCAACTTTATGCAAACTTACTCTACAAAAATATCAATTGAGAAATCAAGCATTTTAGCAAATAGCAATAGCAATAGCAATAGCAATCATTTTAGAATAGAAATCATGGCTTTTCATTTAGCTACATCTTAGTTTACTGTAGCTTCTTTTATCAAGTTTCATGTCAAGCATAATCATAGGATCATCAACATATCATTTAGCAATCATATAGTTTATCATTCTCATTATCTAGATTGGCATTTTTATAGTCACAGTGCAATCAAAATCTAAGAGCCCCGTGATTCAATAAATCTTTGGAGATAGAGAGCAATATGACTCTTTCAATGGATTTCTTACTTTTATTAGATTAATCATTGTTTAAATCTATTGATATAATGTCTTATTGATTTTTTTGGTCATATTTACCTCACATAGTAGTAATTATTTGATTTGATTGAAATGGTGAGTCTCAAAGCCACTTATTAATTTTGTAGGTACTTAATATCTGTTGGGTCAATTCTTCAAATCTCAACATTTACTGCTCAAAATTAATGAGAGATGGGATGAGTGATTAAAAATAGTTGTTTCATTTATGTCAAGTTGTGAATTGGAAGTTGAACAATTTAAATTCTTTATTAATTAAAAAAAAAGTACAAATTTGACCATTTTCCATGTGTTTGGGCAAACATGTAAAATTCTACAAGTGGGAATGTAATATTTAATATTAGTTTTGTTATATTTGTAGAAATACTTTAAACTTATTATAAATAGCGTTTCATTTTGTTTCATATTTAATATGTAATGATTGAGAAATGTTTATTATTTTCATATTGATTATTGGATAACTGCACAAAATTTTATATATCAATGATACATATAAAATAAATTTGAAAAGATTAATTATATTGCATTTATTAATATAAAAATATATAAATGTTCAATTAATAGTATAGATGTGTCCAATCAATAGATCAAAATATCACTAGAACCCTCAAAACTATTGGAACATGCTTGAGGGTCCTCTCCTCTATGACCACACAATCTTGCTTGTTTGATTCTAGATTTTTTATGTGTTTATACACCTAATTTCATTCATCTATGGTAGCACTTGTTTCTGACAAAGTTTGTATATGGAAAAAATCCTTCTAACTTCTATGAACATAAAAGTATGCTAGTAATGACATGTAGTAGTACTGCCTTAATATTTTTGGGCTCTGAAACTAATATAGGTTGGGTAATGCAATGATTTCTAATTGGACCATTCCTTATCATGAGAGATGGGTTCTTGTGGACCGGTTTGCATGAAACATGGATCAATGAGTTTGACTCATAAAACTACACGATTGAATCCTGATAGCAATATCATAATTTGACACACTGTGGAAAATACCTCCTACTTATCAATTGATGAGCTAAAGGGTCTCTATAATGAATGGTTCATAAGGCACAACACTTGCTAAAGGTTTTCCAAATGGGGTTGCAAGCTAAGTGGGCTTAACCTTGGGGAAAAGCTTCGAGATTAAGCACACTTGAGTTAGAGTAGTTCTGGGATGAGTGACCTCCACGAAAGGCCTTTTTCTTCACCTCTATGAACATCACCTAGATGCAATGAATGCTAAGTGGACCATTCATTATCATGAGAGATGGGTTCTTGTGAACTAGTACTCATGAAACATGGTTCAATGAGTTTGACTCATAAAACTACACAGTTGAATCATGTTAGCAATATCATAAGAGGGGACCATCTAGTCAAATGCAAACAAATGATCTACATTGCTAAGTTTTGTAAACCTCTGAGGGTTAAAAGAGCTGTAGATGAACTGGATTCCAATGGATTTAGATGAAAGTGTTGTAGAAATCCATGTTGTGGTGGTGCCTCTTTTCACACAGAGTTGGCTGAATTAGCTCCTACATTTCTGCAAAACCATAGTCGGATGAGGAATAAGCCTATCGTTCGTGGCCACCTCCACCCATATTCACTAGGTCTTCCACCATTTCTAAGGGTGTGACCTTCACAAGTTCAACATTCATTTCGAGGAACTCCCCAAGCCAGAGTTGCTTGATTAAGAGCCCACCACTGAAAGTGTTAAGGAATAAGATTGTCTAGAAAAGTTAGAAGATGTTTCTAGAAGAACTAGAACCTTCTAGAAAAGTTACAAGATGTTTCTAGAAGAACTAGAATCTTCTAGAAAAGTTACAAGATGTTTCTAGAAGAAATAGAATCTTTTAGAAGGGATATAACCTTCTAGAAACTAGAAGCAACTAGAAGATGTTCAAGGAAAAAGAGCATTCCAATTTAGAGATTTCTAGAATATTAGAAGTTTCTAGATCTTAGAGGCATCAAGTATAAATAAAAGGTTGTCCATTGTGAACAACACTACTATTGAGGTAAGTTTCTGGATTGTATGTAAGCAAGTTAGATCAATATAATTTCTTTGAACCATTTCATAGTTATTTTATGCTTTGTTTTGTCCTGTTTGTTGTTGTTTATTATTTGGGCTTGTTCTTGCATGGTATCAGAACTAGAAATATTTTAATAGATTTAAGATATTGTTGCATTGATATTTGATTAGCAAGATAATCTTTGAAGTGGTTTGATCTATTTGTTTGAGGGCTATTTTTTTTTAACATGGGCTCTACAAGTGAAAGTTTGCCAATATTTGATGGAAGTGGATTTACAGATTGGAAGATTGCAGTTAAGAATGCTTTGAGAGAAAAGGCTCTATGGAGTATAGTGAATAAAGAGATTGGAGAATCTCACCAAAAGAAAGAAAAGGAGTTATGGAAATTCAAGTTGGAGCAAGCTAGAGGAATTATTGGTAAGGCCTTGAGTCCCAATCTTAATATAAGGTTTTTTGACGTTGATAATCCAATAGAACTATGGGAGAATCTAGAAAAAGATTATAAAGATGCAGATATTGCTAGTGTGTTCAACATAGAAGAAAAATTGGTGAACATAGGCCCAACTGATTTTGAAAAAATGGTTGATTACTTTAATGAGGTTACATATTTAAATGCCCAGTTGAAGAAAATAGATACTGAATATGAAAAAAAGGATTTTTAGTTGATTACAATGGTTGAAAGTAAGCTTCCCCAACCTTACAAGGTATTTAAAGAATCAAGGAAAAGTGTTATTCAGTTAAATCCTAATACCCCCCAACAAAATTTTGATCAATTTTGTAAGACAATTTTAGATGAAGAAGCTCAACTTATTAAAGAAGGTTACATTAAGAAGAATCATGCATATGCAGCTAAGGGTAAATAATTCTCTAGATATGATGATGGAAAGAAGAGTTGGAAAGGATATAATAAATTTTGAAATAATGGTAGTTCCAACTAGTTTTCAAGAAATGAAGGTATAGTAAAGAAGTTGGAAAGAAAACCTATCATTTGTAGGTATTGTGGAGGTGAGAATCATATGGAAAAAAATTGTTTGAAGAAGAGGAACAATGGAAGAAAACAATACAAGCCTAACCAAGAACGGTTTAAGGAAGGAAAGAAAAATAAACAAAGTTTTGTAGCCATCTCTAGGCAAGTAAAATCAAGTGTAGAGGAAACTTCTGAAACTGAAAATACATCTAGAGTAAAGGGAGGATACTTTGCTTCAAATACTAATAAAGAATGGATTTTAGATTCAAGAGCATCCTTTCACATGACTGGATATAGATCTTTATTTATTGATTTTCATGAAGGAAAGAATTTAGATCAAGAAATCACTATTGGCAATAAAATGAAACTATCGGTTCTAGGGTCAGGAACTATCAGTATAACAAATGGAAATTTGAAAAATGTTTTACTAGTTGAAGGATTGGGGGTGAATCTTATTTCAATATATAGAATTGCTCAAGATGCATATGAGTTTGTTGTTACTGTTGATCAAGTTATTGTAAGAGATAGAAAAGATCCAAAAAGTATTATTGCTATTGGTAGAATTGACCATAAAGAAAGTCTCTTTAAATTTGTTGGATTTGTTAATGATGAATACACACACTCCCATTCTTTTGTTGCTCAAAGTGATTATATTTCAAAACCGTGGCATGCTAGACTTGGACATACAAATTATAGAAAAATACAAGACATGGTTAGAAAGAATATGGTTAGAGGATTAACAAAGATTCCAACATCTGAAGGTGTATGTGAAGGATGTGTGTTAGGGAAACACCATCGAGATCCTTTTGATTCAGGAAAAGCATGGAGAGCAAGTTATCCACTACAACTCATTCATAGTAATTTATGTGAAGGGTATGTGCAGGATCATGATGGGCCAAAAAGTGGCGATATGATGGGTATGTGTAGGGTATGTGGCTGATGACTTTTTTTAACCCTAAATTGATAAAATGAAAAGGGTTTTTAAAGGAGATTCTCAACTTTCCACCAATATAAATTATGCTATACTTTAATTTAATAAATAATTATTATTCATTTTCTATTTGAATTATGACTAAAGTCCTGATTGATAAGCTGATTGAAAAATATCTATAGCTTTCAAATGGTATCACATTTTCTAAATCTGAAACATGCGTCACATTCTATGCTTCACATACTATAGGATTAAAAAAAGAAAAAATGAATTTAATAAAGTTTTGACCAAGTTAAGGTGGTTAGACATATGAGTTTTAATATTTTTTAAAAGTTGCAATAAAAAAAACATAATTAATTATTTACTTGGAAAAAAATTACAAAAAAATATGCATCACATCCAGACATGAGTCCTCTACTTATATCTAAAATATTATAAAAAAATAATATCATTTTATTGTGGTTAGGGTGGTCAGACAAACACCTACTTATTTTTTCCCTCAAATTGAAGTACTACTGCATTGAAATTTCAAATTTTCACCAAATAGATTTTTTATTTTTTAAACAAACCTAGTAGTTTAGAAACTAAATTAAATTTTCTACAAATTCTATTTTTACATATTTTTGAAATAATATAGATAGCTTATTCAATTTTTTACGTCAAGTTACCTAACTCTGATTTTTCTGAATTTTTGCCACTTAAGGGCCTGTTTTTTCCATGATGATCTTGCACATACCTTGAACCGGGATATCCTTCCATCTCTGGTGCCAGGTACCTTCTCACTTTTATTTATGATTATAGTAGACAAGTATGGGTTTATTTTCTTGAAAGGAAAAGTGAAGTCTTTGAGGTATTTCAAAGGTTTAAGGCATTAGTTGAAAACCAAAGTGGAAAAAGGATTAAATGCCTAAGGATAGACAATGGGGGTGAATATTGCAATTATACATTTGAATCATTTTGTGAAAAACATGGTATTAAGGTACAAAGAACAGTTCCATATACCCCTCAACAAAATGGAGTAGTTGAATAGATGAATAGAACTCTTTTAGAAATGGCATGTTGTATGTTGCATTTTAAAAATTGAAATAATAAAATTTGGGGATTGGTTGTCTCTTGTGCTGCACATATTGTGAATAGAATCCCCACCAAATCCCTCACAAATGTTACTCCTGAAGAAGCTTGGAGTGGAAGAAATCCTCACATCGGGTGTTTTAAAGTTTTTGGGTGTATTGCTTGGGCCCACATCCTAGAAGAAAACAGAAAAAAGCTAGAACCAAAAATTCATAAGTGTTTATTTATGGGATATAGTGAAGAGTCAAAGGCTTACAGATTGTATGATTTGGAAACAAAAAAGATCTTTATTAGCAGAGATGTAAAGTTTGATGAACATTCATAGCTTACAGCCATAAATGATTTCCACATTTCAGATATTTTACAAAGCAATGAAAACTCTATTAATGAGGATGATAAGAGCACTACTACTAATGAAGATGGTATAACTAATAGTAGTGATGATGAAGAAGAACTTCCAGTTAGAAAAAAGACAAAGAGTATTGAAGAGATATATAAACAAAGCCCAAAACTCCAAGGAAGGAATGGTAGTGCCCTCATGGAAAAAGTCTTACAAATAAATGACCCAATCTCATACTCGCAAGCTAGAGGGAAGAAATAATGGGAGCAAGCCATGAAAGAGGAATACGATGCATTACTAAAAAATAAAACTTGGAAACTTGTGCCCCTTCCCAAAGGCAAGAATGTTATTGGTTGCAAATGGGTTTACAAAATAAAATTCAAATCCAATGGAGCCATAGAAAGATACAAAGCTAGATTGGTTGCTAAGGGATTTAATCAAAAGCAAGGTGTTGATTATGAAGAAACATTTGCTCCTGTCATCATAATGAACATAGTTAGAATTATTCTTTCTTTAGCAACAAGTCTTGGATGGCATGTTCATCAAATGGATGTTAAAAATGCTTTCTTAAATGGAGATTTAGCTGAAGAAATATACATGAATCAACCACTTGGTTTTGTAGATGAACAACATCCTCACCTTGTTTGCAAATTAAAGAAATCACTTTATGGTCTAAAACAAGCACCTTGGTCATGGAATGAAAAGATAGACAAATATTTTCAGCTTCATGGATTTAAAAGGTGTAGATCTTATCCAAATCTTTATGTGAAGAAAGTTCAAGATGAGATTATTCTTGTTGCAGTTTATGTAGATGATTTACTCATTATTGGACCAAATATTGGGATAATCAATGATTTAAAATTAGAACTTAAAAGGGAATTTCATATGAGTGATTTGGAATAATTAAATTATTTTCTTGGTTTACAAGTTTGTAGATTACATGATGGACTATTCCTCTACCAATCAAAATATGCTTTGGATATTTTAGAAAATTTTAACATGCTAGAATGCAAGCCAACTTCTACTACTTTTCAATCTAGAATCAAGCTTACTAAAGAATGTACTTCCCAGAAGGTCGATGTTACTTTATACATGCAACTTGTGGGCAGTTTGGTTTATCTAACTCATTCTCAACCAGACATTTTTTTTGCAGTTAATCAAGTATCAAGATTTATGCAGGAACCTAAAGAAAGTCATTGGTTGGATACAAAAAGGATACTACGGTATGTTCATGGAACAATACACTATTGTAATGCCCCGTCATAATAACCTAAGGCAATTGTATATAAAAGTGTAATATTTTTTTTTTTAAAGTATAATTATTAAGTTAATTAGTTGCATACATTCATTAAGCTATGCGACGTTACACTACTTTGAGTTTCCATAGACGACTTTAGTATTTCACATTGCACATATTAATTAATATCATAACATTAAAGATAAACATTGCATTTCAATTATAACTCCATTCAAGATAACATAAAGTACAAACTTGTTTCATACATTGCATTTGATAAAATATACAATACTCATTCATCTGATGAGTTAGTTCAATATTAATTACATTTTACAAGTGTTCACCTCATATACAATTGAGGGATGTTTTCAAATATAAGATTTACAATATACAATGAAGAAGTACACATAAGTTTCCAAGTGCAATCTCTCCATCCATGAAGCTCTCGATGCCATGATCAAAATTGGGGACCCAACGGAGTAAGGTGCACGTTACACCCAACCATGTGGTACCCGTAGGTCCACCCCCCGTGCTAGGAGATAGTAATATGGTTACCTAGACTTAATCTACTAACCCTAGACATAAGTAAATAACAAACTATTGGTTACATTGCTTCCAGATTTCAGACAATTGAATGTACTACATACACAAGGTTAACTGTTACTTTAGGTGGAGTGTCATCACAATATTGTAAAGGTTACCCTGGTGTTTCTTCCTAGGTTCTGCCCTCCAACATGGGTTACCCTGGTAACCTCTTACAAAATCTGGCCCCTATTGCAAATAATTGTGGAATCGAATGTCTTTTGAAGAAATAGGACACCGATTTTCCATTCCAGGCCTTCTCATTTTATACTCAAGACTGAAGTAGCTCAAGAGTCATAAGTGAGGCATAACATCTTGTTAAGAGTTTTAATCTAACTACTATGTCATTTAGTTATCACTGACTTACTAACTCTTTGTAAGTTACCCTGACACCACTTTGTGTGTCGGCCCTTACAAAAAGCCACTCTCCTAAACATAACAAGGATATACTAAGTTTTCCTGACTAGGGTTTACAAAGTGCACAAAGAGATCAACACATAATACCAGAAATACCACAACGAATATCACAATTTCGTTCACAAAAATCCGGTGCACTACCCTAGTTTGTTCAAACACATGAAACCATATTCAAATTTACTCCCTTGAAGAGACTACAACTGGAAGACTAGAAATCACGTTAAAATAAATTCCCCCCCTTTTACCCAATAAAAATAAGACAACTTAAAACAAATACAAGTCTATTATTAGGATATATTAAATCCAATCAAACAATAAGAGAGAGAAAGTAGCTATTTATACTATTTCCTTTACTTAACAACAATTCTCAAAAAATTAAATAAATATACTCATTGAAATCATAATATGCATAACTATTTAAATACAAATAAATTTTTATTTCTCATTTACCCAAAATAAACTTTTCCACATTATTTCTTTAATCAAATATTCTCAATAACAAAAGTATATATACATAATACATATATATATATAAATATATATAAATATAAATATATATAAATATATATATATATATATATATATATATATATATATATATATAAATATAAATATATATATATATACATATATATATATACATTTATACATATATATATATACATATATGAAGTATATATATATATACATATATATATAATATATATACAAATATATAAAATGTATTAAAAAACACGAAACCCTAAATCGGATTTCGCCCAACATAAATTTTTTTATTTTAAAATAAAATATCAAACGCAGAAATCACACGACTGTGTTTTCACAGTTGCATGTTTTGCACAGAATGCAGCCCACGGCTGTGTTTACAGCCTTCCCCGTATGGGGAGGTGGCTATGAGACAACTGCCGCTGCCTGTGAGGGCAGCGCCGGCTGCCTCCACAGCCGTCGCCCCCTATGAGGGCGGCTATGGGGGTAGCCCCGTGGCCCCCCTCAATAACTGTATATAATAAATTTAACATTTAATCCCTGTTAAAATAAAATCTAAAATCTGCAAATTACTATTTCGCATAAATAGAAATTAATACGATTTTCATACGACGATTCCTTAATAAATTATCCATAAAATTTCACAACAATATATACATAAATATATATATATATACATATATATATTTATGTATATATATATTTATCAATAAAATAACAAAAGAACTTTCAAATACAGAGATCATTTTTTGATAAAATTTTCTACAGAAAATTGAGAAAATTAACATTGTATAGGGTTATTTTCCTCACAAATTTTCAATTTAATTTCAATAGGTTTTCAATTTTAAAACAATAAACATTTACTCAAAATCAATTCCCCAATTTTCTTTTCTAAAATTTTCACTGAGGTTTTCAAAATGAATCTTGTTTTTAATTCTTTCATTTGCTTATCTAAGTTCTTGAAAATTCTTGCAGACAAATAACAAGTTTCAACAGAAGATTTTCTACAAGCAATTTCCAAGAAAATGGGATTCAAACAAACAGATTTTCTCTTCATAATCAAAGAAACTAAAAATTACAAGAAAAATACCTGTAAATAGAAAGCTGCCTGTAGAAGAAATCCTCTTGCCTATAGCGTACAATTTACAAAAGCTTATCCAAATCAAAGAAAAGCTACAACCAACACCAAGAATTTCCCACCAAAGGGATCTTCCACAAGTATACAAATTTTCCAAAATAACATAAACAGAGAAATTTTGCAAAGCTATGATATTTTCTTCCCGTGAGAAAATTGAATAGCCTCTGTGTTTTTTCCCCAGATCCAAAATAACCTTCCATGAACAAATTTCCTCAACCATAATCAATTAATGCACTGGCACACATGTCGAGAAGTGGTTACAAAATATCTTCTCCACCACTTCTCGACAATCTTGCCTATTTCAAATTGCATGCCTTTTAATTAATTTAATTTAAGTTTACAACCAATATTCAAATCACATGCATTTATTTTTATTTAATTTTCTAATTTTCAAATACAAATTTAATTTACAAATTCAAATGCCATTTCCACCAAATATTTAATTTAAATATTGAATTTATTCACACACTTAAATAATTTAATTTAATTAATTAATTAATTAAATTAAATAAGTTTAATCTTTTAAGATCAAACCATTTAACCAAATAAGCTAATTAATTAATTAAATAACATGCAACTAATTTCTTCAACATTTAAAAATTAATTATATATCAATAAATTAAAACATAATAAACTAACATTAAAATTAACCAAATTTACCTTTCAAACAATTTATCCAAACAGAAAATGACAAGACAACCACGACACAAACTAAAACTGACAATGTACAGTGACCGGGTTATAGACTAAACTAGGATGAACCAAACTACTATCTCCCAATCAATGTATCTGTTGAGTCTTGACACGCTCAGACCTGAGTACCCAGGTGGAGTCGGTGCCATGTACCTGCAATTCCTGCAACCAAGCAATAACATGCATATATATATAAACCATTGAATAGGCACACCGTGCGGAGAAAATCACGGATATCACAGGGCACTCGCAAGTGAGTGATGCGATTCCGTTCTCCACACCAATACACGTCACATCAGACTGAAGAAATAAATAACTGTTAGTCCATCATAAACATGTACATAATAATAATCAACTGAAAGAAAACATCTACGCTATCTCAAAGCATGTTTATATTCAGTAATCACCATAAAATGTATCATCATGTCACAGAATAAATCCACTGTTGCTCAAGACCAGTGATCAAATATCCAAACAAAGTATCATAGTCTAACAGTGTAAAAACAAAATAGCAAAAAAAATAAGCATAAATGGAGGGGTACTACATCCTCCCCCCTAGGATCAGGCTTGCTCCTGAAAGCCTGCGAACAGATAGGGATAAAGTTCCCTCATGCGTGTCGCATCCTCCCAGGTAGCTAAAGCCTCATGGCTAGGATCCCATTGGACCCTCACCTGATCAACGTCTCGACCCCTGAGACCGAGTGTCCGGTGCTGTAGAATGGCCATGGGCTCCAAAGCTAGCTGCCCGTCCTCTACCTATAATGCATTCCAATCAAGTACATGAGATATGTCGGGATGATATGGTCTAAGAACTGATACATGAAAAACATCATGAATACGAGACAAACTGGGTGGTAAGGCGAGTCGATACGCCACAGGACCAATTCTCTCTAAGATCTCAAATGGCCCAATGAAACGAGGTGCAAGCTTAGAGCCTTTTCCATAACGGATTGGACTCTTTCGTGGTCGCACTCGAAGAAACACTCTATCACCAACAGCAAACTGCCGGTCTATCCTATGCGCATCGGCATATTTCTTTTTCCTATCCTATGCTGCTATCAAATGTTCTCTAATACGGTCAACTTGTTGCTCCATGTCTCGAAGCATCTCATGTCCAAGTAACACTCTATCCTCTAGTCGATCCGGACTTAGTGGAGTTCGACAAGGACGACCGTATAATGCTTGAAATGGTGGCATACCTATGGAACTCTGATATCCGTTATTGTAAGAAAATTCTACTAAGTACAAATAATCCTCCCAACGTGATTGTTGGTCCATTACGTACATCCTAAGCATATCCTCTAATATTTTATTAACTCTTTCCGTTTGTCCATCGGTTTGAGGATGATACGCTGAACTAAAGTTCAACTGTGTACCTAAAGCATGTTGTAATGAAGTCCATAGGGCTGAAGTAAATACATGATCTCTATCAGAAATAATCCTACAAGGAATCCCATGCAATCTAACTATGTCCTCCATGAATATCCTAGCTACGGATGAAGCATTGTAAGATGATCGTACTGGTGAAAAGTGAGCTACTTTAGTCAATCGGTCAACAGTTACCATAATGGCATCATGTCGACGTGATGTCGTAGGTACTCCAACAATAAAGTCAATGGATATAATATCTCATTTCCATTCAGGAATGAGATGTGGCTGCAATAATCCAACGGGATGTTGATGCTCAGCTTTAACTCACTGGCATTCAAGACATCTCGATATGTAGTCTGCAATATCATGTTTCATACTAGGCTAGAAATACAATTTCCAAAGATCAGCATGCATTTTCTTAACACCTGGATGAGCTGAATACGGAGCTCGATGAGCTTCAGTCATGATTAATGTATGAAGACCCTCAAAATGTGGTACATAAATATGATCTAAATGCCATAATATACCATCCAGTTTTAGGACATACCCTGCAAATCGACCTTCTAAAGGTCTACCAGATTCAATTTCCAACCTCACTTCCTGATATAATCTATCAGTGGGAAGTGCAGCTAATATTTGACCTCTCAAATCTACTTCAAGAGTAGTAGCAGAGATCTCATGTCGACGACGACTAAGAGCGTCAGCCACTACGTTCTCTTTTCCTTGAACATATTTCACTTCAAAATCATACTCACACAAGAACTCCATCCACTGTCTTTGCCTAGCATTCAAGTTAGGTTGTGTAAAAATGTATTGTAGACTACGGTGATCGGTATGAAGTTCAAAATGATGACCTAATAAGAAATGCCTCCATCCAACTAATGCATGCACTACCGCAGCTAGTTCTAGATCATGAGTAGGATAGTTTAATTCGTGATCCTTGAGTTTGTGAGACTCATAAGCAATCATATGCCCATCTTGCATCATAACTGCTCCCAAACCCTCTAAGGATGCATCCGTGCATACTACAAAATCCTTAGTAGGATCAGGAACAATCAGTATAGGTGCATTAGTCAACTTTTCTTTAAGAGTCTGAAAAGCCAACTGACACTGCTCTGTCCAAACAAACTTCTTCCCTTTCCTTTGAAGAGAAGTAATAGGATGACCGATTCTAGAAAATCCCTCTACAAACCGCCTATAATAACCAGCTAGACCCATAAAACTACGAACTTCACCTACATTAGTAGGCGTGGGCCAATCTACAATAGCTTGAATCTTTGAAGGATCCACAAAAATACCTTTACCAGATATCACATGTCCCAGATATTTAATCTCAGTTTGAAAGAAATCACACTTCTTTAGGTTCGCATACAATTGATTTTCCCTTAAACATTGCAATACCTATCTCAAGTGTTCTTCATGTTCCTTCATGTTTCTCGAATAAACTAAAATATCATCGAGAAATACCAGGACAAAGCGATCAAGGTATGTACAAAAAACACCATTCATTAGACTCATGAATACTGATGGTGCATTCGTTAACCTAAACGGTACTACTATGAATTCGTAGTGCCCATAACGAGTTCAAAAAGCAATTTTATGAATGTTTGCTTCAGCTATACGCAATTGATGATAACCGGATTTCAAATTGATTTTAGAGAACACATTAGCTCCCTTAATTTGATCAAAAAGATCATCGATTCTAGGCAAAGGATAATGATTCTTAATCGTAACCTTGTTCAATTGACGATAGTCAATGCACAACCTAAGAGATCCGTCCTTCTTCTTTACGAAGATGACAGGTGCTCCCCAAGCGAAAACACTTGGATGAATAAAACCCTTTTCTAATAGTTCCTCTAACTGAATACGAAGTTCCTCTAACTCCTGAGTCGTCATTCTATAAGGAGCTCTAGATATAGGCTCAACTCCAAGAACTAGGTCAACTCTAAAGTCAATATCCCTCTTTGGTGGCATTCTAGGAATGTCATTGGGAAACACGTCCGTGAATTCCCTAAGAATAGGATGATCATCAAGAGATACCTCTCGACTCTCACCTTCTTCCAAATCAGTAACTGTTGTTGCAAATAGTTGACATCCCTGACGAAGACATCTCTTTAATTGCATAGCTGATATCATCCACAAAGAGATGGGTCTTTGAATACCTATGATTTCCACCTTCGCACCTAAATCATTAATGAAACTAACTGTCTTAAGTCGACAGTCAATCACAGCATGATAAGATGCTAACCAATCCATACCTAAAACTATGTCATACGATCCTAAAGGCGTAACATATAAATCTACTAGGGTAGTTAATGTACCAATTTTAAGTTCACAATTATGTACTAAGTTTTCTACTACTACTTTCACCCCTGAGGTGAATTCAACTTGCCACTTACCACCTTGTTTTATCGCCACAAGACCACAATGGTCTACGATGGTCGGTGAAATAAAGGAGTCAGTGGCTCCGGAATAAAAAAGTATGGAAACACTAACACCATGTAACTTACCTAAAGTCTCGACCACTGTGTTCTGGTGATCGGCTTGGTAGTCATTAACCACAACATATACTGTATGTGATCATCTTGCATCACCCACTATAGGCTCTGAAACTATAGGTCGAGGCCCCAAACCAGTAGAACCTCTCATCGGACACTGCCTAGCTATGTGTCCCTGTTGCCCACATGAGTAACAACCTGTGCTTATGCCTCTATTGAATCCTCTGCCACCCGAAGGTGCATTGGATTGCTGGAAACTACCCCTACTGACAGTAGACTAAGCACTCTGCGTAGGCTGATCCTGCCTATTGTGCTTGTTGCACCACCAGTTGCGACCTTTTCCTGTTTGAGGACTATTACCTTGTTGCAGTTATGGATTATTGTTCTTTTGAGGTGTTCGTTGTTGTTGTTGCTGCCCACCCTTTGTGGGTGTCTGTTGGTTCCTAGAGGAACCACCTGTCTGTGCCTGTCCATCCCATGGACTAAAACCTACTGTAGGAGCACTGCCAATCTGCACTCCTGTGTGCCCACCTAATGCCATAACAAGGTTCTCCTCCACTATGCGAGCCTTCTCCACCGCAACTTCCATAGTCTTTGGCTCAAAGACCCAGACACCACCACTAATGCGGGTGTTTAAACCCCTGATAAAATGTTGTACTAACATAGGCTCATCATCGCCAATACTAGCATACTGCTTGAGTTCATAGAACCTACGTTCGTATTGCTCTACAGAAAGAGCTAACTGATGTAGATCATGGAACTTGTTAGCCCTACGCTGCCTCCAGTGTTCTGATAGGAACCGTGCCCTAAACCTCTCGAGAAACATCTCCCAAGACATTGACCCAATATCCAAGTGGAGCTTCTGCTCCTTCAGGCACCACCAAGTAGAGGCGAATCCTCTCAAGTGCATAATAGCACATCTGGCACGGGTATTGCTACTGTAAGGGTACATGGAAAAGCATCTACCCAAATCTAGTAGCCAGGTCTCTGCCTCTAAGCCACCTCCTGTACCATCAAAGGTAGGAGGGCGTGCCCTCAGTAAATCCCTCATGTGTCCAGCAGTAATAGCATCCTGATGTGCTGAGTCATCTACTCTCCTAGGAGATCTATCTCTCTCTCTGACAACCTCCTGCTCATCTTCCTGTCTAGGTCCAAGACAAGCTAGGACCTCCTCTAATAATGGATGTATCTGAGAACCCTCTACTACTTACTGTTCAGGATTATGTCCCTCATTTCTCTAACCCAACTGTTCTGCCTGATCACTATGATGAGGGCTCGGAGGGGGAGTAACCTGAGGGATTGGCCCTCGGCCTCCACCTTGACCTCTACCATGACCTCTTCCTCCTCGCCTAGGCATGTTCCTACACATAACAATTATGAGTCTTAGATACTATTCAACCAAGGCTAACAGTTTTCTACACTATGTACTAGGTCAACCTAATGGGCTCGCGATTACCCAGAGCATCCAGTGTTTGTAACCTTGGATCTGATACCAATCTGTAATGCCCCGTCATAATAACCTAAGGAATGTTGCAATTGTATATAAAAGTGTAATAATTTTTTTTTTAAAGTATAATTATTAAGTTAATTAGTTGCATACATTCATTAAGCTATGCGACGTTACACTACTTTGAGTTTCCATAGACAACTTTAGTATTTCGCATTGCACATATTAATTAATATCATAACATTAAAGATAAACATTGCATTTCAATTATAACTCCATTCAAGATAACATAAAGTACAAACTTGTTTCATACATTGCATTTGATAAAATATACAATACTCATTCATCTGATGAGGTAGTTCAATATTAATTACATTTTACAAGTGTTCACCTCATATACAATTGAGGGATGTTTTCAAATATAAGATTTACAATATACAATGAAGAAGTACACATAAGTTTCCAAGTGCAAGCTCTCCATCCATGAAGCTCTTGATGCCATGATCAAAATTGGGGACCCAACGGAGTAAGGTGCACGTTCCACCCAACCATGTGGTACCCGTAGGTCCACCCCCCGTGCTAGGAGATAGTAATATGGTTACCTAGACTTAATCTACTAACCCTAGACACAAGTACATAACAAACTATTGGTTACATTGCTTCCAGATTTCAGACAATTGAATGTACTACATACACAAGGTTAACTGTTACTTTAGGTGGAGTGTCATCACAATATTGCAAAGGTTACCCTGGTGTTTCTTCCTAGGTTCCGGCCCCCAACATGGGTTACCTTGGTAACCTCTTACGAAATCCGGCCCCTATTGCAAATCATTGCGAAATTGAATGTCTTTTGAAGAAACAGGACACCAATTTGCCATTCTAGGCCTTCTCATCTTATACTCAAGACTGAAGTAGCTCAAGAGTCATAAGTGAGGCATAACATCTTGTTAAGAGTTTTAATCTAACTACTATGTCATTTAGTTATCACTGACTTACTAACTCTTTGTAAGTTACCCTGACACCACTTTGTGTGTTGGCCCTTACAAAAAGCCACTCCCCTAAACATAACAAGGATATACTAAGTTTTCCTGACTAGGGTTTACAAAGTGCACAAAGAGATCAACACATAATACCAGAAATACCACAACGAATATCACAATTTCGTTCACAAAAATCTGGTGCACTACCCTAGTTTGTTCAAACACATGAAACCATATTCAAATTTACTCCCTTGAAGAGACTACAACTGGAAGACTTGAAATCACGTTAAAATAAATTCCCCCCCCTTTTACCCAATAAAAATAAGACAACTTAAAACAAATACAAGTCTATTATTGGGATATATTAAATCCAATCAAACAATAAGAGAGAAAGTATTTATTTCTACTATTTCCTTTACTTAACAACAATTCTCAAAACATTAAATAAATATACTCATTGAAATCATAATATGCATAACTATTTAAATACAAATAAATTTTTTATTTCTCATTTACCCAAAATAAACCTTTCCACATTATTTCTTTAATCAAATATTCTCAATAAAAAAAGTATATATACATAATACATATATATATATAAATATATATATATATATATATATATATATATATAAATAAATATATATATATATATATATACATATATATACATACATTTATACATATATTATATACATATATGAAGTATATATATACATATATATATATATACAAATATATAAAATGTATTAAATAAAACACGAAACCCTAAATCAAATTTCGCCCAACATAAAAGTTTTTATTTTAAAATAAAATATCAAATGCAGAAATCACATGACTATGTTTTCACAGTCGCACATTTTGCACAGGACGCAGCCCACGGCTGTGTTTACAGCCTTCCCCGTATGGGGAGGCGGTTGTGAGACAGCTGCCGCTGCCTGTGAGGGCAGCGCTGGCTACCTCCATAGCCGTTGTCCCATATGGGGGCGGCTATGGCGTTAGCCCCGCGGCCCCCCTCAATAACTGTATATAATAAATTTAACATTTAATCCTTGTTAAAATAAAATCTAAAATTTATGAATTACTATTTTGCATAAACGGAAATTAATACAATTTCCGTACGGCGATTCCTTAATAAATTATCCATAAAATTTCACAACAATATATGCATAAATAGATATATATACATATATATTTATGTATATATATATTTATCAATAAAATAACAAAAGAACTTTCAAATACAGAGATCATTTTCTGATAAAATTTTCTACAGAAAATTGAGAAAATTAACATTGTACAGGGTTATTTTCCTCACAAATTTTCAATTTAATTTCAATAGGTTTTCAATTTTAAAACAATAAACATTTACTCAAAATCAATTCCCCAATTTTCTTTTCTAAAATTTTCACTGAGGTTTTCAAAATGAATCTTGTTTTGAATTCTTTCATTTGCTTATCTAAGTTCTTGAAAATTCTTGTAGACAAATAACAAGTTTTAATAGAAGATTTTCTACAAGCAATTGCCAAGAAAATGGGATTCAAACAAACAGATTTTCTCTTCATAATCAAAGAAACTAAAAATTACAAGAAAAATACCTGTAAATAGAAAGCTGCCTGTAGAAGAAATCCTCTTGCCTGTAGCGTACAATTTCCAAAAGCTTCTCCAAATCAAAGAAAAGCTACAACCAACACCAAGAATTTCCCACCAAAGTGATCTTCTACAAGTATACAAATTTTCCAAAATAACACAAACAGAGAAATTTTGCAAAGCTCTGATATTTTCTTCCCGTGAGAAAATTGAATAGCCTCTGTGTTTTTTCCCTAGATCCAAAATAACCTTCCGTGAACAAATTTCCTCAACCATAATCAATTAATGCACTGGCACACATGTCGAGAAGTGGTTACAAAATATCTTCTCCACCACTTCTCGACAATCTTGCCTATTTCAAATTGCATGCCTTTTAATTAATTTAATTTAAATTTACAACTAATATTCAAATCACATGCATTTATTTTTATTTAATTTTCTAATTTTCAAATACAAATTTAATTTACAAATTCAAATGCTATTTCCACCAAATATTTAATTTAAATATTGAATTTATTCACACACTTAAATAATTTAATTTAGTTAATTAATTAATTTAATTAAATAAGTTTAATCTTTTAAGATCAAATCATTTAACCAAATAAGCTAATTAATTAATTAAATAACATGCAACTAATTTCTTCAACATTTAAAAATTAATCATATATCAATAAATTAAAACATAATAAACTAACATTAAAATTAACCAAATTTACCTTTCAAACAATTTATCCAAACAGAAAATGACAAGACAACCATGACACAAACTAAAACTGACAATGTACAGTGACCGCGTTATAGACTAAACTAGGATGAACCAAACTACTATCTCCCAATCAACGTATCTGTTGAGTCTTGACACGCTCAGACTTGAGTACCCAGGTGGAGTCGGTGTCATGTACCTGCAATTCCTGCAACCAAGCAATAACATGCATATATATATATAAACCATTGAACAGGCACATCGCGCAGAGAAAATCACGGATATCATAGGGCACTCGCAAGCGAGTGATGCGATTCCGTTCTCCACACCAATACACGTCACATCAGACTGACAAAATAAATAACTGTTAGTCCATCATAAACATGTACATAATAATAATCAACTGAAAGAAAAGATCTACGCTATCTCAAAGCATGTCTAAAATCAGTAATCACCATAAAATGTATCATCATGTCACAAAATAAATCCATTGTCGCTCAAAACCAGCGATCAAATATCCAAACAAAGTATCATAGTCGAACAGTGTAAAAACACAACAACAGAAAACATAAGCATAAATGGAGGGGTACTACAACTATGGCATCCACTATGGCCAGAAGTCCTCAATTTCTTTGGTTGGATTTACAGATTTAGATTGGGGAGGTGATATAGATGAAAAAAAATCTACAGGCTGTTATGTTTTTCAGCTTGGATCAAGCCCTATTACATGGAGCAGCAAAAAGAAAACTACTATGTCATCATTTCCTTCATGTGAAGCAAAATATAGAGCGACAAAAAGAAGCAGGAAAGGAAGCAGTTTGGATTCAAAATCTTCTATTTGAGCTTGGTTTTCCCAAAGTTCTGCTACTACTTTGTATTGTGACAATCAAAGTACCACAGGTTGCCAACAATCCATTATTTCATGCTAAGACAAAACATATTGAGCTTGATGTTCACTACCTATGAGATATTGTTCAAACAAATATTGTCCATCTACAATATTTTCCAAGTGAAGAACAAACATCTGATGTATTTACTAAGAGTATGACTGAAGCCAAATTCTTGAAATTGAGAAAAATTCTTGGTATGTTAGAGGTGAACATTAAGGGGGGATAGTAGTATAATGTTCCCCTCTCCCTTTTATCTTCCTCTCTTTTGTAATCTCCCCCTCTTCTTTGTATCTTGTTCATAATATTCTATCCAATCTTAAGGGGGGATGTTAACGAATAAGATTATCTAGAAAAGTTAGAAGATGTTTCTAGAAGAACTAGAACCTTCTAGAAAAGTTACAAGATGTTTCTAGAAGAACTAGAATCTTCTAGAAAAGTTACAAGGTGTTTCTAGAAGAACTAGAATCTTCTAGAAAAGTTACAAGATGTTTCTAGAAGAACTAGAATCTTCTATAAAAGTTACAAGATGTTTCTAGAAGAACTAGAATCTTCTAGAAGGGATAGAACCTTCTAGAAACTAGAAGCAACTAGAAGATGTTCAAGGAAAAAGAACATTCTAGTTTAGAGATATCTAGAATATTAGAAGTTTCTAGATCTTAGAGCCATCAAGTATAAATATGAGGTTGTCCATTGTGAACAACACTACTGTTGAGGTAAGTTGTTGGATTATATGTAAGCAGGTTAGATCAACATAATTTCTTTGAGCCATTTCATAATTGTTTTATGCTCTGTTTTGTCCTATTTGTTGTTGTTTATTATTTGGGCATGTTCTTACAAAGCACACGTATTTTTCCTAGACATCTAGCTTCTTTATTTGACTACACCTTGACCTTCTACAACATCAACTAGATAGCTTCATGCACAGCATTTGTTTATCCAAAAAATTCATGTTGGTGTACAATGTGCATATAGAGTGGGTTCAGAGTGGATTCAGCCATTGGCCGACAAGTACAAAATTTCAGCCTATAAATTCATACATGTGGGCATTTATCCCACACTCTGGTTTCATAATAAACAAACCAACACTAAATTTACAATGTTAGGGTTCTCCAGTCTTAAAGTACCACTATTGGTGACCATAACTAAACAAAATTTGAGATGGTTGGTCTGATCGAAATCGTTCATCGGGATTGCTAAAGGAACAATCTTTAACACCTTTCGTGCAATTGAATCTCGATTCATTAACTTGGCCAAGGAGCAGAACTAGGTTTTCGACCACAAGCATGTGTGGACAGTGGGTGCTCTCATTCCCCTGCAATTGTTGAGTGATCACCCATCCATGGAATTACAGATGAATTATGAGTTCACTAGATGGTTAGATCGCTATTCTCCAACATCCATCTTGTACGTCTCTTTTGGCAACGTGATTTCCTTGCTCACAACACAAATCAAGGAGGTGGTTGTGGGATTAGAGCACAGTGGACAACCTTTCCTATGGGTACTCAGGGCCTCCAACTCATCCCATTTTTCTATAGAAGAGCATTCAAATGGGATATGTGAGCTTCTGTCGGAAGGGTACGAGAGTTGAATACAAGGACACAACTTCATTGTCACCACCTAGGTGCCTCAACTTAAAATACTATTTCATAATTCAATTGGTGGATCTGTGCAAGAGTGCCCATTGTTACTTGGCCTTTGCATTTCGATCAATTTTCAAATGCTAAGCTTGGTTGTGAGTTGAAGATAGGTGTGGAAGTGAAGGAATGGAGTAATACAAAGGAGTATGAGATGGTGAGTTTGGAGGAGGTTGAGATGGTCATGAAATGATTGAGGGTAAGTGAGGAAGGAATGCAAATGTGAAACAAGGTACAAGATTTGAGAGCTCAAACTTGAATGGCGGTTGTGAATGGAGGCTCTTCATCTGACAAAATTATAGTTTTTCATAATACACATGTTCTACTAAATAAAACATAAAGTACACAAAATATACATTGCTACATAGGTGTAGTGTGCAAAATTATAAAGTCCATAATGCAGGATTGACTAGTTCACCATAAATCTAGGAAATGGTTTTGGCTCCTCCTCCATAAGTCTATTTGTTTAAGTTTCCTTTGGAGTAGTTGAATCAACATAGGGTGTACTTTTCTTTGGAATTGTTTGACAGTGGAGTGAGAGGAGCTATGGCTAGTAGTAATGTGGAAGTTGTTAAGGGCAACATATGAAGGGGTTAAAATGTTGTACATATCTCTAAGAGTTTGATGATCTTTAGGCAAGGGAGTTGATGGAGTACTTTGTTTCCCTCCTTTGCTTGCATCTGGTGTTGGATTCTTATCATGGCTAACTTGGAAGTTGGTAAGAGTAGCATAGGAAAGGGTTAAAAGGTTGTACATCTCTCTTAGAGTTTGATGATGTTTAAGTAGGGGGTTGATGGAGTACTCCTCTTCCCAAAACTAGTTGCAACATGTGTTGAATTACTATTTTTGACCACCTACATTTGTTTATTTTTTAGCTCTTTCTCCTTTTGTTGTTGTAGTTGTTCCTCCCTCCCTTGTCTCATTAATTTTCTTTCAATTTTCTCTTATTATCAATATTGGATAGCATTTGTAGAAATCCACCCACCTTGATCTATATAGTAAACCATTTTTCAATGGATTTGGCCTAGTTTGAAAAATGTGGGCCACATGTGACTTTAGTTGAATAATCTCTAATCTGCAACCAATTTGAGCTAATTATTTTCACCACTCAACTACTTCCATCTCTTCTTCCAAAGAAAGGATTGTTGGTGATTCTTTTCTTTTTCTTGTTGTCAATCCTGACAATCAATATGTTTTTGATTAAGGAAAAAATAGGTTTTGAAGGGACTCGAAACCCTTTACAAACCCAAAAAAACAAAGCTGCAAAAAGATAGCTTATAGCCAGCCAAAAAAACCTGCCCCCAAGCAAGGCCCATCAAGATTTACAATTAGAAATTCTCTTGTGGGAGTGAAGAGTCATGTCAAAAGAAATCCTAGCGATTTTTTCTTTCTTGCCCATAATAGTAATCCAACCTTCTTTCACTTGCGCTGCCTTATCCTACCAAGTCAACACACTTTTTTCTTGAAGATGAATTCCTGCAGCCACTGTCTCAGTGATTTCAACATTATTCTTCTGTGAGGCCACAAACATATCATAAAAGCCACTAGAAATGATAGCTGCAACACTATCACCCAAAATGGTAGCCTGAGACCCAATCTCTCGCTCTTTAGGGGTTTCAACAAGATGAATTTGTATAGCTTCAACAACCCCACCATTTGAGACACTATTAGGGATTCCCCACTTTTTAGATGCTTCTTTACTGAGAAGCCATAGTCCTCAAAATCTTTGATGACATGAAGGATATCTTTTATGTCCACTTATTGGTATTGCACTTTATCTTTTGTTTATGATGTTGACAAGATTTGACTACAACATCGATTGTTTATATGTTGTTATCAACATGATTACAAATTATGTTATCATTAAGTGGTTTGGTTGAAGTTTGACCATCATCTGAGTCAACCACATGCAATTTCACACCTCATGGTAAACAGTTCCTCAACCTACAGTTCATTTTTTAAATTTTTCTCTTTCATTCAAGTATAATGCCTAAACAAATTAGATATCAAATAATAGTATCCTACAAAAGTATGTAATAATTGAGCTATTTATAAATATTATTTTGTAATCATATATATAAGAGAAACACAAAAATTTCTATCTTTTAACCATCTATATATTTCACCTTTAGCAATTTAATCACTCAATGATAGAAGCGTAAAATTGTTAAGTCATTTGATAGTGACAAAAATGATACTATAGATAGTAGACCCTTCTAACAAGGTTTTCTCCTTGATTGAATACAAAAAATGGACTGATTGATGTGCAATCAAGCATCACAATTATGGTATACAAAAAGAGACTGCTAATATACATGACATCATAGGATTTATAAATAACATAACAAGAAGGGAAGGTCTATGCAATATAAGAATGATGTGTTAATTCCATAGACTTGACAACATAACCTATGTTTCTTGATAAATAAAGGTTTCCATTAAGAAGATTTCTTAAAACCCATATTTTTTTAACTTCATTAAGAATGCTAGGTATATACCAATAACTGTATATATAAAATATATAAAAACATAATATATATATGTATATATTATGTAAAATTATTATATATATACATTTTTTTTAATGATATCTTATTTATTTTTTATAATCAATATATATTCATTATAAGAAGAAATTTATTTAAATGAAGCATCCAAGTATATACTTCTTCTAGATATGAACATTTAATCTATCAACAATATTTATTTTCTAAAATATAATGAAGGAAAAATAATCTAGACGAACAATACCAAAATAGTCTAAAATTCTTTGCAATATGATGTTTTATGTAGTTTGATAATATCTTGACAAATCTGATTGTATGTAGTGAGAATGAGAATGTAAATTTGATATTTTGTGCATTTTGATAATGTCTTCACAATTCTGATTGTGTGCAAAGAGAATGCAATTTTGTGTAGTCTATTGATCTCTTCACAATTATGATTCTATGTAGAGAGAATGCAAACGATTTTAACACCAAATGTTATTTTAATAACTTCTTTCTCTCTTGATTTTTGAAATTGTATGATCCATGGCTTTCAACATTTATTGCTTAAAATTAATGAGAGATGAGATGAGTGATTGAAAATAGAGTTATTTATTGTCAAGTTGTGAATTGGAAGTTGAGCGGTTTAAATTATTTATTAATTAGGAAACAATTGACCATTTTGTCAATGTGTTTGGACAAACATCTTGTAAAATTATATAAGTGGGAACATAATATTTAATATTCATTTTGTTATATTTGCAAAAGTTCTTTGAAGTTATTATAAACAAGACATGCATTGCGTTCGATTCCTATCGGTAAAATTTGTAACATGTTTGTTTAAGAAAGGTTTAAATTAGTAGTCATCTTTGCATGCAATAATAATTAGACATGCATTTAAATTTGCATATAATTTTAAGTAATATAGAAAATATCTAATTATAAATGACTTTGTTCTATACATTGCAGTGTTCATAGATAATAGTAAATGTGTATTGCCAATGCTTTTTAGTTGTTCATTTTTAAATTGTCAATTTGTTGTTGATTGTAGAAGATGAAAAAATTCTAAGAAGACTATTTTTTTATGGAATTCTAGAAGGTCTATTGTTAGGTTGCTAAATGTCATTAGATTGCTCGAGTTTAGATTTAGTATGAATGGATTAAATTTGGGAATAAGTTTGCTTTGCATGCAACCAATCTATTTTTAGGATCTAGAAGTTGTATTGAGATTTTTATTTATTTCTCATGCAATAATTTTGTAAACATTATAAATAAGTGCTCTTGGCATTAATGGATCTAAAATCTACTAATTCAATAGAAATAGACTATGCCTATTTTGTTGCCGAATTGTTGTTGAAAATTTCTTTATGTTATTTGCTTATATGATTTGAATATTGTTTGAAATTTACTAAAATCTTTGTATTATAGTAGTTGTTAAGTTAGTCATTGTAGCTTTGGATGCAATCACTATGCTTACCTTATAACAAGTGTATGTTTTTTGAGATAAATAGTAAGGTTTGACCAAAAATTATGAAACTAATAATGCAAAACTTAAATAATACTATAATGTTTCTCATACATTCAAACATTAATCAAATTTAAAGATTAATTCAAAACCTTAGGATAAGAGAGAAAAAAATTGGGCGACATTATTGTCATAAATTTGAATAATAAAAGGTGGGCTAATAATAGATGTAAAATGAGTTCAAGTACTATGTAGACATTTCATTTTAGATGTATACAAAGAGAATATAAGAACAAATGCATGTTATTGAGGATACTAAATAGAAGGTTGTAGAGTGACGGAATATTGACTTACATAAAATGTGACAATGTTATAGTGGGAAGCAAAAGAGATAACTACAAAATAAATAGAGGGGCACTAGCAATTGTACAATAGAATTTTTATATCACCAAAAATCATCACAATCTTCATAATATTTTATGATATATAGATCAATTTGATATATAAATATAAAATTTTATAATGGTGAAAATAAAATTAATATATATTAAAAATTTAAATAAAACTATTCTTCATCAAACAAAGAGGTTTAAATTTCTGAATCTTAAATTTTGTTTTAGATATTTTGATATTATGTAATTAGCATCTTTAAGGTTTTAGTTTTCTCCATTTTGTACGACTAAGAAAATTAGTGATGGTTAAACATGGTCAATAATACCACATTAGGTTAAAAAAATCTGTTTTGTTTTCAATTGATTGACGAAGGGGCTGCTACAATTAAGTACGCTGAATTTTTTGAAAAAACAAATATACCTCGTAAAAAATTAAACTGATGAATATGGTTGTAATCTTCCAAAGTTAGTTCTGAATATTGATGGTTCTCTTTTTGGACTAATATTTTTGAACAACTAGCATAGAATAGTTGCACGTAGTGGGGTCAAAACTACGACTGTCGTTATTGGACAACCTCCCAGTTACCATAGAGCAATGCACAAATAGATGAAATCTAGCTGTTTATGTGAGGCGTTTCATAGTGCTTCATAGTGACATTTCTTTATAATTGTAAATCGTGATGTCAATATATTATTATGATGTGACCATTGCCTTGGAAGCCATTTTTCCAGTCCAAAGTCTGAAATCTGCAACACGAAAACCAAGAAATATATGAAAAAGGAAACAACGTATCATGCACATGGTTTGGAAAAAGCTAAAACTTGGACCCCTTTCACAATGATTGGATCGATAAATGACAGATAGAAACTTTTTTGTAAGAATTCAAACCTCATTCCACATTGAGAAAGTCATTTTTCAGGACAAAATTTTAGTTTGTATGACAACTTGAGAATGCCATTTGGTATGGTTTAGATAATCCTTAAAGAGCATTGATATATCTATTCCAGCTAGATACAATTATATACCTTCATCAAAAACAACTACAATGTGCAATACACATATTATTAGTTCCTGCCGGGAACTATAGCGGAGGCTAGAAACAGTAAACGATGATTAAACTTCTTCAATTCAGCCAATCAAATCATGGGGTTTGTTTTGCATAGATTTATTTTAAACTATAGTTATGAAAAGTTGCAAATTTTTTAACCAAACTTTTTATGCAAAATATTTTGGCAGTCTCTCATTCGCACTACAGATGGCTCGCAGGGGTGTTTGCAGCTTCCAATGCAAGAGACCACACGATTTCTAAGGAGGCTCCTGCAAATTGTCAGTGGTTGAAACAGTTGGCGATTAGGGTTATGTTCACGATTTGCCATGTTTGTAGTGTTCAGATGCAAGGAGAGACGTGGCTGGTTTGTGCGGCATTCATTCAGAGTCCCCACTTTCCTATCTCCTCTCCATCGACGGCTTCAATATCCTGGACTGTGGTTGGGACGACTTCACATTTCTCACTGCCATGCAACTTATTTCCCTGGACAGTTGGCAATTAGGGTTTCCCGCAATGTTAATGAGCTTGGTAGCAGGTTGCATGTAGGGGAGACATGGCTGGTTTCGAGGGCAATGGTTGCTGCAGTCAATGATGAGGGAATTAAGATATATGGATGCAAAACATTCTCTCCAGGTTACCGTATGTGCTGGAGTTTTTTATCGGTTGTTGAAAAGGTCAAGGCTGCGCTGTGTGGATTTGGATCTATTACCTTTGTTGCTGGGTTGGAAAAGATCACTTTGTAGGAGCAAGGCATATGCGTGTTAGACCTGGCTATCAAAGTCTAGAGGAAAGAAATTGAGAAACACAAGGGCAAACTGTTAGTTACAGAGGCTTCTAGGGTGGTACGATCTTTGTTACCTTTTTCCATGTATCAATTCTTAGTAAGGAACATTGGTTTGGCTATGAAAACTTAGCTTAACAGATAGCATAGTAATAACTATAAATTTACCATTGATGGCTGCAAATGCTTGCAATGCCTTTCTGTTACATTTGTCACATTCAATGTCTGATTTCAAATCTGATTTTCTAGTTTGAAAAATGCACATATGCCCATGCTAGACAAACACTAAGCAATTTTACTTGTTTTGATGCTGTCGTACGGTGCATTCTAAGAAAGAAATTAATTCCTAATAATCTTAACCATCAAATACAAGTACTTGGATTTTTATGGCACTGTGTTTAACTTTTGATAGGATTTTAATTCGAGGAAGGAAAAATAGAGGCCATATATGCACTTTTCAAACAAAGCAATTACACTAATATTCCAAGAAGATAAAGCTATGGAAAACTTTTGACATAGCCAAATTGTGAAGATAAAATATTTTTGTGGCAAAGTTAACAAATTTAAAACATAGTACATTTGTCTTTTGTCTGTGCCAAAATGTATAGCAAACATATGAAGTTGTTTATGAATTTGGACAAATACCCAACAGAATTCAGCTCACATATAGTCTGGCTGTGAATATAGAGCAAAGCTTCAACATATATTCAGCTCACATATAATCTGGCTATGAATATAGAGTAAAGCTTCAACATTGGTAGATGAATATCACTCCAAGAAATACTTAAACTTCCAGGCCTTTCTTGAAGCACCAGAAAATATAAAAAAACTTCCAGGGCTTTCTTGAAGCACTTTAAAATATAAAAATATAAGAATGTTAGTTAAAGTTAATATGGTTGTTTGGGTTTAAAGTCTTGTTATTGCTTATAGTTTATCTTGATGTTGAAGATTTCTGCAACCTTTCAAAACCCTTTAACAGTTCATAATTCTATCCAAAAAATAATTATAGCATGATTATTCCAACTAGGTGCCCTTTTGACTGGATGGTTGCTATTCAAAAGCATAATTTCTGAGTTCAGATTTTTTATTCAATTTAACAAGACATAAGTGATCAAAATTCAGAAACATAATATATTCGGTTCTGACATTGATTCAATAACTCCTAAAAGCCACCATTAGTCTTTTTGAAACAAAGGTGAATTAACTTGTCAACTATGGAATCACATGTGGACTTTTAGCAAAATATCCCTACCATTTCTTAATGCATACTGTTTCTGTCTTTTGTTTACCCTCATTTTCACATTGACAAGGAAGAATGTCAGAGCACAAGGAGACCATAACTACTGAAGGGCAGAAAATCATTTTTTAGTTTTTTATCACATTACTGAATTTCTCCTTTTGTCTTTCACTCCATTTTCCAGTTTAGATAGATCTTTATCTATTCACTATTGTGACTGTCCCTTTTACACTATAGTGGATTCTGTTTGACTCCTCTCAACACTGTCTTTCATTCATCTCTTATGGCTGTCCTATGACAGTCTTTGTAAATATCACATGGTCGTATAGGTGACTAAATTCTTCAGCTAATTGTTTCATTTTCACTGTTTATGCACTGTAGATTCATTGTGCTTCTTGAGTCTTCATTACTGTCCTTATATTATCTTCATGATTGGACTGTGCATTCATGACTCTTCGTGACTCTCCTCATATGGCCACTATGTCATCCCTGTCAACACTCTCGTAGCCTCTTTTCTCAACTTGATCATTTGAAACACAACCTTCAGGTCACAGCACTGATGCAGATATTTTAAACTCAGGTAAGTGAATTAATCTAGTTCAACTTCTTTAATTCAATAATCTAGCTATAAGGGTTTCAAATGACTGACAATCAATTATTAGTTGAAAAAAAATGCAGCCTACCTCAGGTCAATGATCTCTTCACAATAAGGAATTCCTTCAAGATTCACAAACTCACTCTAATACCACTTGGTGTAGTCACAGATGGAGAGTCTAGAAAGAACTATTCAACCATGCAGCTTAAAGTCAACACAATGGAAATAACACAAGAAAACATTCTACAAACATAGATCTTTATTGAAACACAACCTTCAGGTCACAACACTTGATCATTTTTTTAGTTTTTCATGTACCTGTTGAGTTTTCCTGTTTTACACCCAGGTAAGTGAATTTGATTTACACATTTGTCATGCTGATAATGCCGTCTAAATGGAAATCTAATATGGATTATTCAATTTACTAAACTGTCTTTTCAGATTGCTATTCTGAGATCAAAGTCATGACCTGATTGCCAGGTCTGGGTTTCCTGCTGAATTTGATTGGTTGAGATCTGTTACATTCCAAATTGCTATTTAGTATCTTTGCATTTTGCCTAAAAGTCAAGTTTGATATTATCTTGTTTTTCTTTTCAATTTATCATCTTAATATTTATATATTTTAATTTGACATTATAGCTAATATATTTTATTGATGGTTGTCTTCTACAATATTTTCTTTGGTCAAGCATTGAGTATAGTGTTTGCACTTATTTCTTTTTGAGAGTGATGACCTAGTTGCCAAGTCTGGGTTTCCTGTTGAATTTGATTGCTTGAGATCTGTTACATACCAAATTGCATCCAACATCTGCTATCCATCTTCATCAGACAGATGCTCAAATGGGTGTTCTTTTCTAGCATCTCCAAAATGGTGCGAGTTTTCTAGGCTCCAATCATGACAATCTGTATCTTTCTCACCTGTAGATCTTTCATCTCCAACTGCAACGTGATGCAGAATCTATCATTTGAGAGAGTAGCTGTGTTAGGTGCAGAGTTTGACAGACATCCACAACTTGCAACAGGAGTTAAAGTTTTCGTATCTTCAACAGAATCACACACACTAGTACTTTCTATCTGAGCATCTCACAATTCATGGCTGCTATTTAGCTCACTGAACCCTGAAACATTGATTTCATTAAAATCATTAACATACTTGCAATCTGATTGATGTTCACTTGCAATTGAAACATCAAAATTGGCCAAATCACCCAGCACAAGGTTTTTATAATGTCGTTACATCCTCGAGCCTGGGAGACGCAACCAGTCTTATAACATTAGAATATTTGTCAAAGAACTTTTTATTATACATAACCATGTGCTTAACAACAGAGAATATTTTGCAATTCTTCTACTTCATTGATAATAGGTTAGCTCATAAGGAAAAAGTCAACAATAGAATGAGATCCCGCTAGATTAGATCAATTTTGCAAAACACTACATTAAATGAAAATTAACACACAGTTTTGTAGACTGCACTATTAAAACTCAACAAAATATATAGATTCTAAGACTACCCACTCACCTCAAGAGCCTGACTGGGCAAGAGAAATACATGCATCAATACTCCACAGTCCCAAAGGAAGCCTTTGAGTGACACCATAGGACATTGTAGCACAGAATGCCAGGGATCTTAAGAAGTGCTACTAGATTACAACTGCCAAAGAAGTAGAGAATCAAAGTTGTGTAATATCACAAAAAAGCAAACAAAAAAATCTATTATATTGAACAACATAAAAAATGAACTGAAAAATAACAGAATCCCAAATCACAATATATTGAAAAATTCCATCAAAATGTTTTGACAAACTTCAAAAAGTAGAACCACCCTAGGCAAATATTACCTTACTTCAATGAAGTATAATGCGTGTAAGTCAAAATAGTTTAAGTAGCCTGTCATCAATCCTTATAATGCAATCACATCAAGAATGACAAGAGAAATTGTATACCAAGTTAGGAAAGACCACAAGAGAGAAATGCAGGTCAGACTATTTTGTATTTGAAGAAGTTAATATTCTGTCTTCACCAAATAAAGGATATATGTGGGAATGTAATCACAATGTGAAATGCAAAAGCAACCATCAAGTTGTGACAAAGCATAAACCAAAAGGTAATACCAGAAACAGGAAGTAATAAAAAAGAGTTTTTGGCATTTAAACTAATCATAGGTTATCTAGAATGGAATGGTAAAAGCACTAAAGATAATTTCTCTTGTCATCCTTCTTGTCATTACATGGTAAGGATTGATGACAGACTACTTAAACTATTTTGACTTACACTCATTATATTTCATTGAAGGTAATATTTGCCTATATCCTTGATTTGGTGAAGAAAGAATATTAACTTCTTCAAATGTAGAACAGTCTCATCTACATTTCTCTCTTGTGGTCTTTCTTAACTTGGCATATGATTTATGTTGTCATTCTTGCTATGATTGCATGGTAAGGATTGATACACTTTGCATAAGATCATATGCACATCAAAACAAACTGCAATTTGAATATAAATGACTTCTGAACAACAAATTCCCTTAGAATAAATCATTCACCTTTTGAAGATGTCCCACATAAATCATCTTCATTTCATACTTGATCTCTACCAAAAATTTTGTAGTCTTAGGTTAATTTCAATTGGCATTTTCAACTATTGTGCTCCAGTCTAATCCTCTGTGCAAGTTAGTGATATGTTGTATGATCTTACATGTAATCCTTGAGGCACCTATGTGTTCCAATAAACAAATAAACAAGTTATTCAACCATCCCACAAATTTGTCACCTTGCATTTGTAGTTAAGCAATTGAACAGCAGTTCCCATTGAATAAGGACTTGGTTGTCACAGGTTTTGAGATGCTTCTAACTATTAAACAAAATGGGTTTAGAAGCAATATACATAATCACAAATGTAATAAGGAAGCAACATAAGCTAACAAACTTTCTCCACAAAGTTGCATTCAATTAATGTTTTAGAATAAATCTACATTTAGTTGTAGGATATAACACAAAATTTATTTATGGTCTAGCATAACATCTTATCATTGGTAGTCCAGCCATCAGCATGTGTTCCAAACCATGATAAGGTTGTTTCTTTAGAATTTTTGGCATTCAAATCTTATGCTATTTTGCAAATTCTTAACACTTATAATAGAGGAACTTTGCTTTTCTCAATCTTAGGTCATAGATTCACTTAATACATATGCTCTAAAATTCTTGAGTCTTCATTATCTATTTTTGAGTCTTCATTATCTATTTAGTATACCTTTTTCTCAGGGAGTGTCTAGTTTTCAAGGATGAACCTAAATGATGAGGATGTAATTTCAAAGGCATGAATATCAACCTTTTTTCCTATATCATCTGAGGAATGATTGTAATCGCATCCTAATGTGCACACATTAATAAATATTGAAACATTTGAAACAAATGTTTGTCATTGGTTGACATAAATTATCTGGTAGAGTTTAATTTATTGTTTCCTCAAAATTTATGATGGTTTTAAGTTGCTGGCTGTGTTCGAGTGTTTTCAGTAGCAAGATACATATAGTTATATAAATCTTATGTTATTTGCTTAAATTCTTGCACAATGTAAGGAAACAGATACACTTTCCTTGCTTTAATGATACCTTTCTATTTATTACTAAAAAATGCAAATATGGCACTGATTTTCAATTGCAACCAACATAAAACAATATGTAGAGTTCTATTAGTCTTCTGATGTTTTGTATTAATGTTAGACTGGTATATTTCCTTTTAATGATATGAAAACATGCTTTTGTTTGCTTGATTTAAGATTCAGTGGCAATGTGAACATTTAAAAGATTTCCTGCTTTATTTCTATACCTTGGAACATTGCAATAGAAATTGGAAATACAATACAAAACCAAATGAGAGTAGAACTGTTCTTACACAATAGAAATTGAAAATACAATACAAAACCAAACCAGGCCAGAACTCTTCTTACACACTTTGGCAGGAACTTCGCACACTTTAATCTAGTGAATAAACATTGGTCAATTTTGGTCATGTCCCTTTGTATTCGATTAGCATTTTTGCTTAATGAATAATTTCCCAATATGACTTCCACTGTCGCTTATTGTCTTGAGTATATTTGGTCTACAGATTTTGTACTCCCCCTAGAGCAAAGGGTTCCATACACGGCAAGCTGATGCTAAACTTGTCTTATTAATTGTTCCCATTGTTGCTATATGATGGACAAGATGAAAACCAAATTGGTCTTGACAAAATCATTAGAGAATGTCATAGATGCAGAGAACTATAAACCCATTGGCAGTGATCTGTTAGACCTATCAATTGACACAGTATTGGCATACAATAACATGTTCAGGTTAAAACCATTTGCCTACAACATAGGCGACTGTCTTTTTGATTCGTTCCAGTTGTTGTTACATATGCAATACACTTCTCTGCAACTACGGAATGGAATTATTGACTACTTTATCAATTGCCTAAAAAACAAAGATCGTGATGCTTTATTATCGTACGACCTTGAACTAGATCCACAGACATTGTCTAGATTACATGGAGTGCATGGAGTCAGCGATGTTGATACATATTTACGACGTATGTGGTTGTCAGCAATTCAAAAACCGAACTGTAATGAATATGGCCTTTGGGGGGATGTCTTTTGTATTAAGTGGCTAGCAAAATGGTTGAATATTGGAATATGTATCTGGTCTTCAACAACAAAAACAAAGTACTTGCATTTCAATGAGGGGTCACAAAATAATACATATTCTATCTTGTTCCATGATGAAAACCCTGAGCAAGGACATTTTGAACCACTTATTAACAAAAAAAGAACTCTGCTCCAGGCACAAGACTCACCAAGGTCAAACGTCAAACACACTTTCAGAATCGGCTAAGAGTTTTGCAAAAGATAGTTTAGTGCATACATTGTCTAACTTGTGCAAAAATGCACTGTCAATATCAGATTGTGGAGACAGTCTTTTTAATACAGTTGCTACTTTGACAAACAATGAATATGATAGTCAATGTCTTAGACAATACATGGCTCAGTCCTTTTGCAATGCAATACTCCGTGGAGACAAAGTCGCACTGAATTGTATCGATACATGTATCAAATCTCACTTGACCATTGGTGGTATCCCGAGTTGGGAAGCATTTATTGCAAAGGTTGGACAGCCATATGAACAAAGTAGAATTGAAGGAGCAGATTTTTGTTTTGAATGGCTATCCTACATTTTGCAAGTAGAGATGAAAATTTGGTCGACAACCAATAACATGTGTATAAAAGAGTTTTGCAAATGTGTCAGGCCCACCAAAGTATACAATATCATGTGTCACTAGCCAAGTCAATGACATGCATACACACTATATTCCATATGGAGTAGACATTATTGTGGCAACTGGCGGTAATGTTGGGCAACCAAAAACAACACTAGTCGTAGCAACACAAAAGATCAGTATCCACAAACTGAAACAAACCATTCAAAAAAATCTACATGTACAGATTAAAACCTCCACAAGGTTATCAAATACCTCTAAAAATATGTGCCATGATCTCAAACCTATTGGTAATAGTCAGCATGTACAATTTGACACTGTTGCGCAATCGAAAAAATTTCTTTAATCAAATCTCCCATGACTCACTTCGCAAAGTAAAGCAACAAATGCGTGAAATAGCTAAAATTCAATTCGTACAAAATTCAACAAAGAGACAAAAGACAGCAGTAGAAACTTATATGGCAAAAATTCAAGACATGCCAAAACATGTGTGTGCAATTTTCCAATGGCTCCATTTCAAGAAAAACATAAAAAAACTAACACAGAAAACAAGAGACACATACGAATTACTACTATCAAAGAAAAAACACTTTCTTGGAAACAAGAAATGCAAGTTTTGTTCTCAACATTTGCAACAAAACATAAAACCACCGTATGTAACCCTAGAACAGATCAGAAGAAACAATCCATTAGAACACACAGCTATGCTTTCAGAACTTGAAGAAAGGCTAGTGGCACTTCGAATTGCATTTGCACAGATATGGCAACTGGGACACAGGAGGGCTCAAATTGGATTATCTAGAACCATTATCAATGTGCCAACCGACATTAACATCATACAAACAGTATTGCCGCAATCATATAATGAAACATGGACAGTTGCTGTTGCATTAAAGAGATGTTTGCAATACACAAATGCGTATCAAAAGGGAAGAGTGCAACCAAATACTATTATGAATGCTCTCAATGAATTGTGCAAAACAACACTATACAAAATGCATAGTGTAAAATTGAACAAGTGGCATGAGCATTTCTACCCTTTACAAGAACAGGTCCTTGATGATGTCGAGTCTTCATCAACTGACAACGACAATGAAATTGACAATGCACCAGAGATTGAAACGGACAGTTTGATACATGGGTTTATTGAGTCAAGAACTATACATTCTCTCCAGGAAAGTAATAGAGATTGCACCAACAGAAGGAAAACAACCCCTAGGAATGTTCCAAGATAAATATGCAGAGGAGATAAACTTTCGCACACTTTTTTTTGGGGAGCCACGTGATGAAGCAAGGGAAAAAAGACTCTAATATCAAAAAATTGCCCAATGGGAATTGCAAAATTCAAATCGATCATTTTCCTATCATACAACTAATTTATTTTTCAAAACTGTCAAAATACTAATTGGCCAGGTCTTCTCCACCATATGGATACGAATTCATAAGGGGAAACTACGAGGCAGAACTCTACTAGCAAAAGATGTCAAGTACAAACCAAATCTTGAAAAGTTATTGGGATCAGATATTGGATATACAGATTTCAAAAAAATAAGAAATTCACCAGACTATTTGCAATATCTTAAGAAGAATGTTTTTGCAATGATATGACAATTAGGACCACCGACCTTCTTTTCGACGTTCACTAGTGCAGAGAAAAATTGGACACCATTAACAAAAACATTGGAAGAGTTGTACATATCACATTACACAAGGTCGAGCCAAACACAATCTAATTCACCTCTTGACATTGACATTTTCTCTCTAATAAAAAAGGATCCAGTCACTTGTACACGCTATTACAAAAATAGAATTAATGCAATGAAAAGATTGCTATGTTCAGATGAAACATTCTTTGGAAAGGTACTGGACTACTTCTCAGTTACATAATTCCAAAACTGAGGCAATGAACATGATCATTTTATGCTATGGGTTAAAGATGCACCGGTCTATGGAAAACATAGCAATGCCACCATTCAACAGTTTGTAGACAAATATATAACTTGTAATATAGAAAGTTTAGATGGTCAAATAGCCAAATTACAAACACATCATCACACTAGACAATGTAGAATCATAAAATGGAAAAAGTGTCGCTTTGGTTTCCCACAACCACCTATGAAAGCAACAACAATACTTGAACCATGTATTGACAGAGAACAATGCAATATGCATATTGCTAAGAAACTATATTTGACTTTGGAGACTTCAAGTTATGATTCTTCTATATCCTTTGAAGATTTCTTGGACAACATAAACATGACTGAAGACAAATACATAGAAGCAATACGATCTACATTGGTTAGGCCAACATTGTTCTTAAAAAGAAAACTAGCTCACATATGGAATAACTCTTTTGCAACCCATATTCCACATTTGTGGCAAGCAAATACAGATGCACAATTTGTTCTCAATGCATATGCTGCAACATACTGTAGCTCCTACATGACAAAATGTAATAACTCAATGACAAAAGCATTCAATAAGATACGCACAGACCATAGGCAGCATAACATCGATGCCATTAATATGTTAACAAAACTTGGCAATGACTTACTCAATTTACAACAGATGTCTGCTCAACAAGCCATACACATTGTGCTTTTGCTTCCACTTAACTATAGTTCATGAAAATGTAAATTCATAGACACTTCTGCTCTTGAAAATCGCACATTTATTTTAAAGTCTTCCAAATTTCTGAGCAATGAACCTGATGAGTCACAAAATATTGCTTGCAAAACCTGGACTAACCATTACATTGCACATCCTCAAGCATTGACCAACATTTGTTTGGCAGAATTTGTTGTAGAATACACAATAGGAAAAGGGAAATTAACATGACGAACCAAACCACAGATTATCAGATTTATCAAGTACAATAGGCATGTTGACATCAAAAGCTACTATAGGGAGAAACTTTTGCTATATGTTCCTTTCTCTGTTAAGGAGAACACATTGAAACAAGACTTCACAACATGGCAACATGCTTTTGCTAACAATCAAAATACAATACAACTTAACGAAGCAAAGTATACGTACAATGTAAATGAATTGTGGGGTGACATTGATGATGCTATTATTGAAGACAACATTGATGATGACAGCTATAATGATCAACACAAAACACACAAACAAAATTATAGAGACTGTGAAGAGTACAACTTAAAAGCAGATTTAGACACACTACGACATAATGTGTACACAAAGAAAATAGTAAGACCACTTGAAATAGCTACACATCCACATTTACTTGACAACACAGAGTATTACAATATTCGCAGAATGTTGAACATAGAACAACAAGCCATAGTGAAGGACATATTAATGAAAAAACAACGAAAAAACCTTCAGCCATTGCATCTGTTCTTAATAGGAAGAGCTGGCATAGGGAAAACCTTTACTGCAAAAGCAATATACCAAGGCCTTCTTCGTATATACAATAACTCAATTGATAGTGACCCAGACAAGACAAAGGGCTTGTTACTTGCATATACAGGAAAAGTAGCTTCTAACATAGGAGGTACAACATTGCACTCTGCACTTCTCTTGCCATTAATGAAATGTACTTACATTCCCTTGAGCTCAGAAAGATTAGATGCATTGGAAAAACAATATGAGAAATTGCATATTATTGTCATAGATGAGATCTCCCTAGTTGGAGAAAGATTGCTACGTTCTATAGATAAAAAATTGCGTGAAATAATGCAAACACCTGCTAACATTTTGGTGGATTGGACATTATTTTTTGTGGTGACTTCTACCAAGAAGAACCTATACATGATTTTCCAGTGTTCCAAAGTCCACCAATGGATACAGAGCTAATACCATATGACTTTTGGCAACAAAATTTCAAATGCTACAACTTACAAACAACCATGAGGCAAAAAAATCAAATTTTTATCACGATCCATAATAAAATACGTACAAGTTCCCAGACAGAGACATACATAGCACACTTGAATAACAAATTCTTACGCTCTCCACCTACAGACCCATCATTCCCATTCCTTTTTTATAGAAAAAAGGATGTCAATGCTCACAACCAAAAGATATTATCTGCCATGCCTGGACAACTAGTTACAATAGATGCAATTGATGAACAAGACAACTCTATTGAGATTGAACAATTGAACAAACATACTGCAGCTCTGGAAAACCAAATAATGTTAAAATAAGACATATTGGTTGAGATCTATGGTGGGAACTATGACATACAGGATGGTTTTGTCAATGGATCAGATGGGAAATTCAAAGCATATACACAAACTACTGACATAGATATCATTTGGGTTCAATTCAATGATCTTCATGTTGGGAAATGTCAAGTTGCAAAATTAACACACGTTAACCAAACATATGTGGACAATGGATGGGTGCCAATTCTTCGAGTTGCGAGACCGCTCCAAAAACTAGCCACTACACAAAAGAGAACTATTAGAGAACAATTCCCACTACAACTAGCATGCGCCTGAACAATACATAGAGCACAAAGGCTCACTATGCATGGTATTGCATTTGACCCTTCTGGTGTGCACCAACACAGCTTAACATACACAGCTTTGTCTTGAACATCAAGCATTGAAACACTTTTTCTATTAAACCCTCTAACACCAAAGAACTTTAAGGTCAAACCAACAATTGTGCAAGAAATGGAATGACTACAAACAATTGCTAGTTGGACTCTTCAAAATAACATTCATTATAAAGAACATATATCATGTGTTACACTATCTACATTGAACACTCGCCATTTCTAATTGCATAAACAAGACATCTTACATGACAACGACTTAATGTCATCAGACATTATATGTCTATAAGAAACCCACTTGAAAACATTGGCATCAGACAATCCACTACCAAACTACAATTGCTTTGTAACATACCATGTGCATGGTATAATTACTTGTGTTAGAAAGAACATACACGTGTTGAACACAATACCTTTAACACTTGAAACTGTTGAAGTAATGTTGCTTTCATTTATACTTAATGGACAAACACATTTCATTTGTAATGTTTATGCCAAACCAACAACAACACTTAAAAATATCATTAAAATTATCCAAAATGCAATGGCAATTGTTCCTAGCCATGACATCATATATATTGCAAGTGACTTCAATATTGACATTTCCACATATACAAAAACTGTCCATATGTTTAAACAACACATGCAAATACACAACTTGCACTTGTTACTTGAAGAGGTCGACCATTTGTCAAATACCATTATTGATCACATTTGGACAAACAACAATGCACACACAACTAAAAGTCAAAGGCTAGAAGCATATTGGATTGATCATGACATTCTTCTAACCCACATTGATAGCATTGCCTAAACAAGGTATACATTTACCCACAACTAAACATGAATAGCAATTTTGCTTCACACAATGTGTAATTCTCTGCTTAGATCATTGGCTTGCTCAATGTTGAACACTATAAACTCATATGACAACATCTGAAATAAATGCTATTTTGCAGGTGGGTACATAACATGTATACTAGCAAGGCAACTTCCTCAGCTTCAGTTCCTTCAAAACAAGAACATGTGGCAAAAAAAGAGTAAAGTATCTAGCAAATATCAACAAACTATTTACTTGAAAAATAATCTGTTGAACATTTTTACTTTAGTGGTGCTCTTGTTTCCTTCCCTAACTATCACTGTTTTCCTTTTGCAGATTCTCCAAGCATACACAGTCCACTAGCAGAAATCTGTCCAGGCCACAAGAGCAAATTAGAAAACGGTGAAACATGTCAAAAATGTTAAATGAATACAAAGTAAATTCTCACTTTGTTCAACTTTGTAACTTACAATATTGCTCTTCTTTGTTTTAGGCAGTTGCAGACCATCGATTCAAAAAACACACCTCCTTGCAAAATAAGTACACCAAGGAGCCAAACAAAGCATAGGTATTAATTCCACATACTACTTGTCTCCAATACAGCTGGCTACTTCTGCTAAGTATATTTTGTTATTGTCATTGTTGAACCAATATCAGCTAGCCAAGATCAAGTGGTTCATTATTTTCACAAGCACCCCATGCAATGCCAAAAAAAATTATGCATCTCATAATTGACTAACAGGTTCCTTTCATTGCATAAATATTAAATAAAAATGTTTCTGCTTTGTAAATGCCTTGGCAGCATGTACACAAGTATGCAAGATATTTCCTGTGGGCAAGAGCAGCCAAGAAAATGGTAAAATCATGTCTACTATGCTAGATAAATTAACACTTTTACAGTAAATTTTTGGCTAGCTCTCTGTCTGACAATCTTGGCTCTCCTTTCTTATAGCCCCACTGACAGTGTAGAACTAAAAAGCATTGCTTCTTGCAGCCTCAACACCCAGGCCAGTGAAACAAAACAAAGGTAACAGTATCAACTGCTTCATTTCTAGTAAACTTGCCTTGATTTCATGCTCTATACTTCTACAACTTATATTTATTTTCATATGGCCTTTTTCAGTATATAGGATTATTTTGTAGGGATCACTTAACTTGGTTGCCTTTTCCTATTACTAATGACATATTCAATTTAATGTTTTCTTGTCCAATGCAAATTTTTGTATATTAATTATGTCTATCTTGGTCCTGGTCCACATGAAAATATATAGACACAGTTATTCATGTCAATTACAACAAGTCAATTGATACTTATATCATATTTTATCAATTATATGTCTTGCACTTCTTTTCCTCTTTGTCATACACCATTGCACAACAACAAGCCAGAGAACACACCCCCTTCAAGATTGGAAACACAATGCACACACAATAAACAAAGGTATTCATCTCAAACTATTACCATGCAAATTATTACCACATGCTGTAAATTATCCCTTGCTTTGCTCTTGATTTTCTTTCTCATTAGTTGCATAATTGTCAAGTAACTACCAATAAAAATGTCTTTAAAGATATTGGACTGATTACATTAAAACTGCATAAAGCATAGCTGCATATGAAGATAGTTTATTGCACTAAACTTATAAATTTATCTCGTTTTGATTCTACTACTGCTTCCTTAGATTGCTCACTTACTAGTAGTGCAAGTTCACGCTTGGGTAAATTCCAAAACAAAATAGAAAAAAACTACTATACCAAAAATATGTTAACAATCGTGAACATGCACTTGAGGGTTATTGGCATTGATGCTCATCTGGATGCTGCAAAACATTTACCTATATCAAACTCACATGATATTGAATTGAAAATATGGATTAACGCCAATAGTAGAAGACTGTAATATGAACCAAGCAGAACAACATATTTAACAAATTCTTGAAGTGGTTATGCAATTAAATCCAACATAACATATCCAGAGCTTCAGAAAATCAGCCCAACTTTACATTCATGCTGGATTATGACAACAAATAAATTCACATTTTTTGCTTGAATACCAAAAACTACTAAAGAAATGTGCTATACATATAAATGTACACGGCCTCAACCCAAATAAAATCATGACCTTGGGGATTTTTGATATAACTGCTGCTATTGATGTGATTAAGACCAATATATCTAACACATAGGAAGATGCAACTTAAATGAGAAGTTGTTGTTTCAAAATGTCATTCCTCGAGCATTCCCGAGGCAACAAAAGTACAAACAAATGATGAATTGATTAATTTAGTTCTCGCTTTCTGAGAACTAGGGTGTAAAGTATATGACATAGAGCTTGCAGAAATTGTAGGTCTAGAAAATGGACTTTTATGCAGCTTTCGCTTTATTGTGCTCTGGTAAATATTGAACCAATGGGTCCATGCCATAGCTTTCTTGCCAAATATTCTTAGTCACACCTCTTATAAAGAATTTGACTTGCCCAACACTTATATACTAGATATGCAACTAGGGTACCTTGATTCTCCTCCTTAACTTGGCCTGAAGAGATGAATATGCAGTCTTTAGAGCTGCTGGCCTATAAAAATAGACAGTTTCGTTCTCCTCTTTATTTTTATCAAAGCATAAAGAAAAGGGAATGTCATGAAATTTTGTAGTTGCAACTACCCTGGTACACGTATATGCAAAAATGTGGAAGATTAGATAAGACATTAATAATTATAGTGATATAAGATTTGATGAAGCCAAACAAATTGTTGCATTTTATCAGGAGTGAGACATATACTTCATGCCTCCTATTACGTAGCTTATTTGCAATGTTTTGTGTTCTAATTCTCCAATCTTCTACAAAAGAAAATGGTGATACTTAAGCAAAATTAGGTTATTGTGGAGACATTTTATTCAAAACAATGCTTAGAAAATTTAGTATTGATTAGAGACCATTTCTTTCTACAGCCAAGATAGTGACTGCTATACTTTTTATTCTCTTTTATTTTTAAGAGTTGGTTAAGGTAATCGGCTATGTACATAAGAAATTAAAATCAACAAGTGAGGCCTGTACATTGCACTGCACATATTATAGTCAATAATAATGTGAATATTTTATTAATCTTATGATGCCAAAATATAGTCAGTCTTGATTTATTTGCTTGAAAGATATCTTTCTATTTATTACCTTCAAATACAAATATCGTGTAAATTTGGATGGAAAAAGTCACAGTTTGACAACTACAGCTAATTCCCAGTCAGCTTTTCTATTAATATTAGACTGGTATATTTCTTTTTAATGATATCTGTGTATGTTAAATATGTGCAATCAAATTAAGATAAACAAAACACAAATAATAGAATTTTAAATTGAAGGAAAGCTAATAAAATTGAAAAAAGTAACAAATGAAGCTTTTTCAGAGGCGTTCCATCTTCCTCTATCTCCAGAGATTTGTTCGAAGCTGCTGCTCTCAGATTGTGTAAGCTTGGCTTCTCCAAATGGCAATCTGTAGAATGAGTATGCAAAATGATAAATCTTTCTCTATCCTATATGCTGGTGGAGTGAAGATATTGATGCGGATATGCACATGGGCTATAGATTATGCATAGGGGTTGTAGATTAAAGATGCTATGAAATGAAATGGATATGCCATGATATGCTATGCTATGATGCTAGAATGCTATGCTATTGCAAATTTGGCTATAATTTTCCTATTGAAAGCTTCTCTATATGATTTCAAAGACCCGACAGTCCTATTTATAGCTTTTGCAGGAAAAATCCTGGCTGGCAAGGATCAACGGCTGTAAGATTGTCTGGTAAGTTTGAATGGTGAGAGATGGAGAGGTTGAGAGGAAAATGGAAGAGGTTGGGAGGTTGGAGAGAAGAATGGATGCTTGTCTTCAACCCACGGGAACAAGCTTGCACAGGAACAGAAGAATTTAATTTTTCTATTTTTGTAGTTTGTTTCACGGTTGTTGAAGATAATGTAAAATATTAATTAATTAAATAAATTTATTTAATTTCATATGAATTTGTAGAAATTAAATATTTTTGAAATATTTAATTTTTAGAACTATAGAAGATTCAATTAAATATTTAAAATATTTAATTGTGATGTGACCTTAGAAGAATTAATTAAATATTTTGGAATATTTAATTATAATGTGACTTTAGAAAAATTAATTAAATATTTGGAATATTTAATTGAAAATTGAATTTAGAAGAAAAGAATACTTAATCTTTATTTGAATAAAATATTCAAGCCAAGATTATTGATAATTAATATAAATAAATCGTAATGTTTATTTAATTAATTAAGAAATGAATACGAAAAGATGATTAAATAAAATTTATTTATTTAATTGAAATGAAATAATGAACAAATATAAATAAATTATTTAAATTTATTTATACGCAGATGGAATTTGAAGATTTAATTAAATATTAAAAATATTTAATTAATTACCAGACTATGTGATGTGACCATTTTTAGGTGTATACATTTTGCCCCTCTTTGAAGTGATGTGTTTTACGCATTGCTTCAAAGAATTTTGAAATTTTCCCCAGATGTTGATTGTCAAATGTTGATAGGTATATGCCCCCTCAAACGATGAATCGATAAGATTTTGATTTTTGTGAATTTTTTTGAATTTTCAGATTTTTTCAAATTTTAAATTTTTTTTATGATTTTTTAGATGTCGATTCATCATTTGAAAATTATGATGTGAAGAAAATGATCTGGAGAGATGTGAAATGAAAAATGGATGACTAAATTTCCCCTACCGTGATAGAATGTGATAAAATTGCCCCTGTAATATTGCAACGCATGACTTTGTATTGATTGTTTGTGTATTACATTGCCCTGATTTGATGATGTTTGTCTGATAAATTTGTTCCCAAGGGTGTTGGAAAATAAATAATAGCTGATAAATTTGCTTTTAAAGTTGTTAAAAACAAATAATAACTGATAGATTTGCTTTTAAAGTTGTTAAAAACAAATAGGATCGATAAGTTTGCTTCTAAAGTTGTTAAAAACAAACAGGATGTTGATAAATTTGTTTTCCATGATGATGAAAAACAAATTGTTTGTTGATAAGTTTGCTTCTAAAGTTGTTAAAAACAAACATGATTTCGATAAATTTGTTTTCCATGATGATGAAAAACAAACAGTTTGTTGATATGTTTGCTTCTAAGGTTGTTAAAAACAAACATGATTGATGTTGATAAATTTGCTTTCCATGATGATGAAAAACAAATAGTTGATTGATATGTTTGCTTCTAAGGTTGTTAAAAACAAACATGATTGATGTTGATTAATTTGCTTTCCATGATGATGAAAAACAAACAGTTGATTGATATGTTTGCTTCTAAGGTTGTTAAAAACAAACAGTTGAATGATGTATTCTGATTGGATTGATTTGATTGATTTGATGATCCATTTTGATTTGAATGATGGTCTGATCTTCTGATGTTATTGACGATTTGATCTTCTGATGTAGGAGCAGGTGGTGTGAGGCCAACAACATCTGGGGGTAGCACCTCATAGTTTTTTTCATGTGATCAACTTTGATTTTTTTATTGAGACATTGTATACTTTGCTAGCTTTTGGGAAAATCTATAAATGAAAAATGTAGATTCTAACATGAATGCAATCTATACTGACCATGCAGGATATCTGTAGAATATTGCCATTCTGAGAGCTTATTTGTGCTTTTTGTGTCATCATAGAGCATTGAAATGTTGAAAGTCAATACAAGCATCAAAGGGTATGTTAGCACCAGTGATGACCTGAGTATTGCTTTCATGATTTTTTGATATAGCAAGTTAATACAAGCATCGAGGTATAATTGAACCGAGATGACCTGAGTATTGCTTTCATAAACAAACAAGAGTTAACCGGTTTCCTATGCAAATTCTGAAATGTCATCAATGATACTTAGTAGAGCATGTCTCGTGACCAATTTGCATAGTACTAATAATTTCCTCACAAACAACAGACAAAGAAAAAAAAATCATACTCCTTCCTTGCTTTTCTAGTTTAGTACATCATTGAATTGCTCCAGAGATATGATATAAAATCAATCAACCATTCAAATCTTGCCTAAAATATTTCAAACATTTATTCAGATTAAGATCATCCAAGTTGGTTATCAATCATTGATGTTTGTGTTTTGATTAACATTGTTTGGACCATGTTGTTTGATGTCATTAGCATTGAGTGATTGTTTTGGTGTTGTAGTTGATTTGATGCGTCAATGTATGTTGTGTTTTGGCAAACCGTCAGTTGTCCGTTTGTGATATTCTAAAAGCTCGTTGCCCAGACTCGTTTTAGTCTGTGTTTCTGCCCCCAGTGTAAACATAACCTAAATATAATGGATATGTAAAAATTTCACCAAGCCATGATGAAACATAAGGATTCCCATTGCATGATATGGATATGATAGATATGTACAAATGATAGATATGGATAGAGTGTATAAGATAAGATATATGATGTTCAAGAAGATCCTTAACCTTGTTAAGATCAAAGGTGGAAATGTAAGGAATGAGCATAGAAAGGATAATGACCATGAATGATAAGATGGATGAAGAATAGGGAGATGGAGGAAGGACTTAAGCATCAAGTTTCACAACTAAATATCCCTCTAATAAACCATGACAATGGAAAGTAGAATCCTAAATATTGGCAGATTAATGATATGATGGAAGAATCTAAGGACTTATGCAAAAGTTTGGATCAAAGGAGAATGATGGGGTATGAATGTTGGATAATGGATAGAAGATTGAAAGGCCTGTTGATGGATAGATGGAAAGGTTGGAAAGATCAACATTAGCACACACCTTGAAGGGCAGTGGAGTGATGAAGGAAAAATGGATTTGGAAGGTGATAGGTTATTAGATGGAAAATTGGAGAAAGCTTTTGGATTATCAAATTTGGATACCACTTTAGATTTTATTGCTTTTATGAGACTTTTAGGAACCCACATGAATTTTGACTTTGAGTTTTGCTTTGTGGACCTTTGTGGCCTTTGGAATTTTTCTTTTTGATTTATGGACCTTTGTGGTCTTTGAAAATTGCCTTTTTTCTTTGATGGGCCTTTGTGGCCTTTTAGATTTTTCTTTAGATTTTGGATCAAATTTTCTTTTATTTTTGCATAACTCTTCGAGGAGACATGTTGATCCTTTGATACATGTGGATTTTGATATTGAAGCTTTTGACATTTGGCACCCAAATTGCTTCCAAGAGCAATGGGAGGGGTGGATTGAGGTGAATGATATGGAGGTATTATGGATAAGTTAATGAAGGAATAATTTTGAAAGTGGATCAAGGATGTGTGCCTTTGTTGTTCTTGAAAAATAGGATATGTACCTAAGATAGATGGTGTTTTTGATGGACTAGGATAAGGACCTAGGATGGATGGAGAGTTTGATGGACTAGGATAAGGACCTAGGATAGATGGAGAGTTTGATGGACTAGGATGAGGACCAAGGATAGATGGAGAGTTTGATGGACTAGGATACCTAGGTTGAGCATGAGGTGTATAACCAAGGCCATGAGAATATGGATGTGCTTGGATAGAAAGGGGTTCTAGGATACCTTGCTCATGAAGGCCTAAACCTTTTCCTTTGTAATTCATAATTTCACACATTTGTTTACCAATGGGATATGTATTGTTTGTGAAACAAGATGCAAGTCCATTTTGAGGAGGATATGATATGGATGAGAGGATAGGTGTTGGAAGTAAACCAGAATGGATAAAGGTGGAGGATCCCAATTTATAGGTGTGGGGTTCAGGGATAACTTGAATAGGTGTGATAAGCTCTTGACATGGGGATGATGGGGTGTTTTGATCTTGACTTGGAAAAGGATTATGAAGTGGTATGAAAGGCATATCTTGATCATGATAAGGATAATCATCTTCATGGGATGAAAGAGTATCCTTGAATCGAAGCATATATTGATCTTGATGAGGAAGGGAATTGTGAGATTTTGTAGAAATCATATCTTGATCATCAATTGGTAAGACATCATTAGATAGGATGAAAGAACTATCATGCTCTTGTGATGCAATAGAATCATGGGATGTTATGGATTGATTAGATGATGTGGAAGAACTTGAAAGAACATTTTGTTCTTGAGATGGAAAAGGATTATCATGGGTGAATAATGAAAGGAGGGGATCATCATATGGTTCTTGAGAGATGGGATCTTGATCAAAGATAGGAAGGGTTTGTAGAATGTTTTGAGTGAGATGTGTAGATTGAAATGAATCATTGGATGTAGAGGATATGATAGAAGAAGGTGATTGAATGGAATCGTTATCTTGAGTGAAAGAGTCGTGAGGTTAATTTTGAATTATGGGGGATGAAGATAAATGCATGACATGACAGGATTGGTCAATTTTATTTGATGGCTTAGATTTGGGCTTCTCAATTAACCATTGCAAAAATTCAAAAACATTGAATTTGGATGATGTTGCTTTTGGAGGAGAAGAGGTTACATTCATATTTATGTCAAAGGACTTTGTAGTTGTGCCCTTTTGTATTTCCTTGATTTGCTTTTGGAGTGCTCTTGTTTGTCGGGGAAGACTACTAAGATTATTTAATGGAGTTTTAGTCTTTTCAGGATCTTCCTTAATTTTCTCCATATTGTAGTTAGAGGGAAATTTGGCACCTTGGCTTGCTAAAAAAAGAAAGTAGCCTTCTTTATCTTGCTCTAACATTTTGTCCAAAATTATGTGAAACTGTGGATCCTGTTCAACTTCTTGAATCATGTCATCGGTTATTTCATCATTTGAACTATTCCCAGTACAAAACCTATGAAAAGGATTTTCTTCCCTATCACCCATGTTGTAAAGTGGACAACAGGCATATGCTTTTGAAATGTTCTTCTAGACTTAGATCACAGGTTTATAAGTGCAAAAATGACGATGTCTTGATTTGATAAGATGAAAATCTTATGATATGATCAAATGATGTTTCTAACTCTTGATTGTGGCTTCCAAGATGAAAGGATATCAGAATCCTGTTGGGGAAGTTGAATCAATAATCAAAAACTTGTTTGAAAAGATGCACTTTGAGATTTGATCCTAGTCTCAAAAAATGATAAGTGTAATCAATGTAATTGTGAGTTTTGGATGATCTTTACTGAATTAATGTTTTGAAAACAAATCAAGAAAGTTGTAGAATAGTTGTCTTTAAACATTAAGTGTATGACCAAAATGTTTGTCAAAAATTGTTTTCACAGGTTTTACACATGATAGATAGTTCAAATAGACCCACTCTTAGTACTCAAGTAGGTCATCATACTAATCAACAGCCCACATCTTAGAACCGCGTCGACTCACACAACCATGTCACCTTCGAAAGGGCGCCCGTGTTTTTGTCTTTTCCAGGTGCGTACTCAGAGTGATGGAAGTGGATACTGGATCCCCTGAGCAAACAATCCTTGGCAGTTATATGGTGAGTATCTTGGGGGTAGATTCTTCCCTCCCCTGCACTGTGATTATTATGACATTCAAAAACTGACTTCGGTTGGATACTACACTAAGTTCATAGTAAGGGTTTCCATTCGGTGCGACAAATGATATACTCCCTCGAGAGACCTCCTTACCTTTAGAACAAAGGCTTTGGGGATGGTTATTAATGCACACTACTGTCGAATGGGATTTTCATCAACCATCCGCATTTGATTAAAGTGGGTTGGAAAACTTGGCTGTAGTTGTTCCCACTTAGGTTGTTCCCATAGGGTGAGTACTTTTTCCCACTACGGCAGGCCTTCTAAAAGGTATTATCAAAGCTTGAAATTGCATGAAATAAAATAGATGAGTTTGGCATTTTGATCACCCAGTTAAGGGGAGAGCATAGGCCTATCACCGTTTAAAGCAAAGCGAACAAAAGTTCAATTTTAAGCCTCAATAAAGATTTTGCTATGCTAGGTGAAGATGTTGCTTCACAAAAACATGGAGTTCATTTTAGCCCAAAAAAGAAGATGAAATGACTATCCTAGGATTGGTTGATTTTGAATTATGTGACTACCCTAGGATTGCTTAATTTGGAATTATGTGACTATCGTAGGATTGGTACAAAAAAAAAAATATTTTTTTAGAGCTCTTACTTGCCGCGGTCGCATCGGATCCAGTCAAATCCTACTTTAAAGTTACAGATTACAAACGCAGGCTTTTCAAAAATGCTCTATAACAGACATCATGGGCGTTGCAGGATGCTTCATGGGCACTGTAGAATGCATTATGGGCGCTGTAGAATTCTTCAAGGGTGCTGCAGAATACTTTATGGGCGCTGCAGGATTCTTCAAGGGCGCTGCAGAATGATTTATGGGCGCTGAACTGGGTATGATTTTTGCTGAAACGTGTTTATTGTGCTAATCTGCTGTTTTTGGCTGTAACCTATCAGAAAAACCTACAAAAAGATGTGAGAATTGGGGCAAGTGCCCCACGGTGGGCACCAAAAATGTGTATGTTAAATATGTGCAATCAAATTAAGATAAACAAAACACAAATAATAGAACTTTAAATTTAAGGAAAGCTAATAAAATTGAAAAAAGTAACAAATGAAGCTTTTTTAGAGGCGTTCCATCTTCCTCTATCTCCAGAGATTTGTTTGAAGCTGTTGCTCTCATATTGTGTAAGCTTGGCTTCTCCAAATGGCAATCTGTAGAATGAGTATGCAAAATGATAAAGCTTTCTCTATCCTATATGCTGGTGGAGTGAAGATATTGATGCGGATATGCACAGGGGCTATAGATTATGCATAGGGGCTATAGATTAAAGATGCTATGAAATGAAATGGATATGCCATGATATGCTATGCTATGATGTTAGAATGCTATGCTATTGCAAATTTGGCTATAATTTTCCTATTGAAAGCTTCTCTATATGATTTCAAAGACCCGGCAGTCCTATTTATAGCTTTTTGCAGGCAAAATCCTAGCTGGCAAGGATCAACAACTATGAGATTGTTTGGTAAGTTTGAATGGTGAGAGATGGAGAGGTTGAGAGGAAAATGGAAGAGGTTGGGAGGTTGGAGAGAAGAATGGATGCTTGTCTTCAACCCATAGGAACAAGCTTGCACAGGAACAGAAGAATTTAATTTTTTTGTTTTTGTAGTTTGTTTCACGGTTGTTGAAGATAATGTAAAATATTAATTAAATAAATAAATTTAATTAATTTCATATGAATTTGTAGAAATTAAATATTTTTGAAATATTTAATTTTTAGAACTATAGAAGATTCAATTAAATATTTAAAATATTTAATTGTGATGTGACCTTAGAATAATTAATTAAATATTTTGGAATATTTAATTATAATGTGACTTTAGAAAAGAATTAATTAAATATTTGGAATATTTAATTGAAAATTGAATTTAGAAGAAAAGAATACTTAATCTTTATTTGAATAAAATATTCAAGCCAAGATTATTGATAATTAATATAAATAAATCGTAATGTTTATTTAATTAATTAAGAAATGAATACGAAAAGATGATTAAATAAAATTTATTTATTTAATTGAAATGAAATAATGAACAAATATAAATAAATTATTTAAATTTATTTATACGCAGATGGAATTCAGAGATTTAATTAAATATTAAAAATATTTAATTAATTACTAGACTATGTGATGTGACCATTTTTAGGTATATACAATATCAAAACATGCTTTCAATGCATTTGCAACTTGTCCTCGACATCTAGGCAAACCACCACAATACTGGACCTTTGCACACAACAAAATGGATCTCTATTTGAAGGTGATGTTCTTGTCATATATGGACCTGCAACAAACAAAAGCCCTAATGTGCAAAAAAAAGCAAACATTGTCCATGTGGACCTTGTGGACTCAAATGGACAAATGACAATAACAATGAACATTAGCAACAATTTAATAGACACATTCCTACCACATATCATAGTTGGTTCCAACATTCGAATTAGCAACTTCTCAATAAAAAATAAAACATAATATGAAAGAGGCGATGCAAACTGCTGCATAGTCTTAAGTGCTAAAATTTCCATAGAGATTGTGCCTCTTGTTTGCAAGTAGCAAAAATTAACTCCAAACTTAACAATTTCTCAAATCATAGAAGCTGATTGTAGTTACTCAGTTGGCTCATTTGGTGTAATTGCCACAAGTTACAATATGAACACAAGCCAGCTCGAAGTCCATGTCAAGGATGGTGATATGCAGCAAGACATGGCTACTGTATAGTTCTGCTCATCCACATTTTACTTTCTTATTGATAATTAGTTAACATACTTTCACTATGCACTAATAACCTTTTTTTTGGCAGGTTGTTATCCTAAACAGCAACAGTGAAATGTGTGCAACTTTGCAACAGATGTTTTCCACAACAGACATGCCACTGGTCCTTTTCAAAAATGTTGTACAAGCTTGTCCTAAGGGTACAAATGTCATACACACAACACAGTCCACCTTTGTCCAAGAACTCAATGACCAATGTACAAAGCTCATTTGTAGACACTAGAAAAATCCAATGTCCAGGTAACCACACAAATTTTATTATTCCAATTTCACACTTGTGTTACACAATACATCCAATTCATAAAACCTTTATTTCACTTACAGGTTTTTGGGACATTAAAGGCAAAAAATGTCCACTTGCCGCCCTATGAATTTTTTTGCAGCGATTGTTATCGGACATTGTTATCTGACTTGCCCATTGATGTTGGTTTTGCCTACTGCACACACTGTAATAAAGCCACCCAGCCCTCACATCACCACAATTTTCTTTGCACATTATATGGCCAAGGAGGCAATATTGATTGTTGTCTACAAGGAAAGCTACTTCAACAACATTTGCCAGAAATTGCAGAAATAGAATATGAACAATATAAAGTAGACATTTCACTAGTAGTTTTCTTATTGCGTAGATTCCAAATCCATGGCAAGTTCACATTGGTTGTGAACAATTGTATAGTTCGAATTGTTAAGGACTAGCCACCTTGTACTATTGAACTTTGGATCATTTACTTAAAATAGCACTCTCAAAAGGGTCAGTGGTTTTTGTTGCTGTTTAAACAACAAAACTTATATTTTGCTGGATCTTCATGGAGAACTTGACATGCACAAATATGTCAATTAATTGTGAAGTTTAGATAACAAACAATTGCTAGATACCTTTTTTGCATTGCTCTGTGTATTTTGCAAGAGTAATTTGATAAAAAAATAATGTTCATTAAAGCTTCTTGACAGACTACTAGAGTTTAAATTGTATTCATGAATTTAGTGTGTGTCTTGAATTAATAATAGAGTGTGCATCATATATCCTTTATACCCTTTTTGCATTGCTCTGTGTATTTTGCAAAAGTAATTTGATAAAAAAACAATGTTCATTAAAGCTTCTTCACAGACTACTAGAGTTTAAACTGTATTCATGAATTTGGTGTGTGTCTTGAATTAATAATAGAATGAATGCGTAACTTGTTGATTCTACTGTGTTGCCTTAACTATAAGCATATACCAAACCCTGTAGAGATACAGATACTCCTTTGCTTTCTCAGATTTATGGCCTCCAACATCTTCATCAGCCAGTAAATAACTCTAATGATCAAAACAAGAGTCATCCAAAAGGTAGCTGACTTAAAATGTCTTAGAAAAAAACATTTTTACATGGAAAATATTTGATACTAATTGTCAATTACTTGTGATATTGATCAAGAGGAATAAAAGACTTTATTTCCAATAAGAAAACCCTATTAACAACCATTTTCTAGCTGACAAACCCAGTAACCCTGCCACCATGGCACTTAATCAGATCTTCTATTAAGAGGCAATGAATTTGAGTTCAAGGATGATGGGTGATTTATATATTTTTTTTATGAGAAACTAGTTAAACTATGCTGCAAGGTGGTTCTAAAGACGACATTATAGAGAGTGAGACTATGAAAGCTACATTGGAAGAAGCCAATGCAAGAGCAGAAGCTGCAGAACAGGGAAGGAAGAAAGCAATTTATGAATTAGGTCGAGCTGAAGCAAAACTCCAGGAATATGCTGTTAATTTGGTTTGCAATACTGAGTTAGCAGTAGCTAGACTTAAAGCTGCTAAGGCTACTTTTTTGAACAACTTCAGAATCTACTTGATGGCAAACTGGCTATAGAATCTAAGCTGTTGCTTGTAAAGAAGATTTGGCTATACAAGTTGAGAGGTTTGCAGGATATTGCTATCTAGGAAGCCACTACCCATATTGTAGAGGGAGCCAAGTTAAGGGTGTCGGCTACAGAAGTAACTCAACAAGTGGAAGAATTGGCAATTTCTCATGAAGCGACAATGTTTAACCTGCAACTGTTCTGCCAGTTTTTGGCAGGAACTACGCTGCCTTGCAGCTCTTGTTTTTAATGGAGTGGAGACCCAAGATAAAGAATTGCTTGCAAAATATGTAGTCAATCTTCTACTCTATCATGGTATAGCCATCTCAACTTATACCTAAATCTAAGTAGAGGAATGGAATTATTCTAAGTGTATTTCAGATTATTTTGAGCTCCAATCCTTGGAATAGACCAAAATCTAATCTTTAGAGATTTAGTGTTTAGAAGTATTGTTTTCTAATAGAATAAAAGGAAAGTGTGCAACTCTAAATTGAGAAAAAGATGTTGTGATCAGGAATTTAAGATTTAAGATTAAGATATTAAGATCATTAAACACAAGAACTTCAATTAACTACGAAGAAAAAAGGAAACATAAATGTAAATAAAATGAAACAATGTTACCAAATTCATGTGTCCATTGGCTGACCTCCGTAGCCCTTCTCTATTCTATTGTAAATAATTAATACCCTCAGATTATAAGTATGCACTAACAAGCCTATGACCAAGACAAAGCAAAATATCAAAGTTTATTCATAGTAGCACAACAATATATATATTCTAGATTCGAAAATGATAAATAATAGTGCTATTTATAGAGAGCCAGATGTGAAATGGATGGTCGAGATTAGATGATTTTTATTTTGATCAAAGGCTGAAATTAGACGAGACAAGATAAGATAGGAATGAGACTGACGGAAGAATGAGGAAATTGACTGATTTTACAAAAATCACTTCAATTTGAGAGGAAAATTGCATTTTTAAATAATGGAGACATTATTTAAATGTGAAAGGAAAAGGAAAATTAACTTTTTGATTAAATAGAAATTTAATTCAAAAAGTGAGAGAAAAGATGAGTCATTTAATTAAATAAAATTTTATTAACTTGTGACAGAAAAAGCTAAAAGTGAATTTAAATAATTAACATAATTATTTAATTATAGTGGAAAATGACAAATGATTAAATAAATATAAATTTATTCAATTGTAGAAGTCAAAGATATTAGTGGTGCAATAAAATAAAATACAATTTATTTAATTAATCAAAAGAGGACATAGAAGTATAAAATGAATTAATTAAATATCTTAGATTATATAATTAATAGAAGAATTTACGACATTAGATAATAATTAAATAATTAAGATTATTTAATTATCAATGATGAAAAAAGGGGTTTTAATAAAGTCACAGGCCTAGTAATAATTTTCAGTGTCTACACATGCATTCTAAGAAACAATAATTCCTGAAGGCTGAAAACCATTGTAACAAAGTCAAGAACTGGAAAAAAAGCTAAACTCATGCAAATTGCTCAGTCTACACAAAGGCAACATATTATCAGCAATGAAGACACACACATGCTTACCTGTGGCTTAAACTTTGGGTCAAGCAGAACATTCACAAAGTCCCTTATGAATTGTTTAGTATATGCAAAAGCATTACATTATCAACATTTAAGGCATCTGCTTGCATACCTGTGGCTCAAAATTTGGACCAAGTAAAAAATTTGAGGCCTTGATATCTATGTGAATGATCCATTGTTGGAAGCATTTGTGAAGATAATGAAGCCCTCTTGCTGTGCCAATTTCTACATTGTATCTGATTGGCCATTCCAAAAGTTTCCTCACCGACCATATCAACAAGGAATATGCCCATGTCTTATCAAATAAAAGCTTGTGCCTTTTTTTCTTTGTTTTTATTGATTACAATTATTCAATTAGACACTATTGAGGAATAGTTAGACACTATTGAAGAATATTGTTTGTATATGATTGGGAAAAAATCTAACATTATTCAAAATGCTTACATCATTGCAATATTATTGTACAATACTACTAGCCAATAGAATTGAATCAAAATGGTTTTTTGATATTAGAAAAAATATGAAACAAATATATACATTAGAAAATATAGTCAACATAATTTAATTCTTGGATCCAATTGGCTGATTCTTGCCAAACTAATAACTTAGATGAAAACATTAGTATACTTGCCACCGACAGGAACTAATAACATTTTTTTTTGTTTCATATTCAATATGCAATGAAAGAGAAATGTTTATTACTTTCATATTGATTATTGGATAGCTACACAAAATTTTATATATCAATAATACATGTAAAATAAATTTAAAATGATTAATTACATTGTATTTGTTAACACAAAAATATATGAATATTGATATTTAAATGTTCAATCAATAATTCATATATGTCCAATCAATAGATCAAAATATCACAAAAACCCTAACAACTATCAACTACTGGTCGTCTCTCAACTATTGGTCCTCTCCCTTATGACCACAAAATCATGCTTGTTTTATTCTATATTTTTAATATGTTTATAGATATATGTCCAATCAATAGATCAAAATATCACAAAAACCATAACACTATACTACTAGTCCTCTGTCAACTGTTGGTCCTCTCTTACGACCACAAAGACGTGCTTGTTTTATAGACCTAACTTCATTCATCTATGGTAGTGCTTGTTTTATTCTAGATTTTGATGTGTTTATAGACCTAACTTCATTCATCTATGGTAGTACTTTGTTTTGTTTGTTTGTGGCATTGTCTGTATATGTAAAAAGTCCGTTTGACTTCTGTGACCACAAAAGCACGCTAGTAATGACGTGTAGCAGTACCGCCTTAATCGTTTTGGGCTCTGAAACTGATATAGGTCGGGTAAGAGAGGACCGTCAGGCCAAATGCAAACCAGTGATCTGCATTGTAAACCTCTGAGGGTTAACAGAGCTGTAGATGAATTGGAGTCCAATGGATTCAGATCAAAGTGCTGCAGAAATCCATGTTGTGGTGGTGCCCCTCCTCGCACAGAGTCACCTGAATCAGCTCCTGCATTTCTGCAGAGCCATAGCCGGCCGAGGACTAAGCGTATCGTTCGTGGCCACCTCCACCCATATTCACCAGGTCCGCCACCGTTTTCAAGGGTGGGACCTTCACAAATTCAACATTTTTTTCGAGGAACTCCCCATGCCGGACTTGCCAGATGGAGAGCCCAGTGCTGAAAACACGCATATGTTTCCCAGACATCTGGCTTCTCTATTAGATTGCGCCGACCTTCTACGCCCTCAAATGGATAGCTTCCTGCGCAACATCTGTTCCTCCAATAACAAGAAAGTCGTGATGGTGTACGATGTGCATATGGGGTGGGTTCAGCCATTGGCTGACAAGTATGAAATTCCGGCCTATAAATTCATGCCCTTGGGCATTTATCCCGCGCTATGGTTTCGCCATAAACGGACCACCACTGAATTTGCAGCGTTAGGGTTCTCAAGTCTTAAAGTGCCGCTATTGCGGACCGTAACTGAACAACATTTGAGGTGGTTGGCCCGGCTGGAATCGTTCACGGGGCCTGCTAAAGGAACAATCTTTAACACCTTCCGCGTAATTGAATCTCGATTCATTGACTTGGTCGAGGAGCACGAGGTTTTCGGCCACAAGCCTGTGTGGACAGTGGGTCCTCTCCTTCCCCTACAATTGTTGAGCGATGATCCGCCCATGGAATTACGGACGGACTGTGAGTGCACGAGATGGCTAGACAGTCATTCTCCGGCATCCGTCGTGTACGTCTCTTTTGGCAGCGTGTCTTCTTTGTCCGCAGCACAAATCCCGGAGATTGCCGTGGGATTGGAGCGCAGCGGACAGCCTTTCTTGTGGGTACTCAAGGCCTCCGACTCGTCCCGTTTTTCCGCGGAAGAGCATTGGAATGGGATATGCGAGTTTCTGCCGGAAGGGTACGAGAGTCGAATACAAGGACGCGGCTTCATTGTCACCACCTGGGCGCCTCAGCTTCAGATACTGTTTCACAAGTCGACTGGCGGATTTTTAACGCACTGCGGGTGGAATTCGACGGTGGAGAGTATCTGTGCAGGAGTGCCCATTGTTGCCTGGCCTCTGCATTCCGATCAGTTCGCCAACGCTAAGCTTGTAACTTGCGAATTGAAGACAGGCGTGGAAGTGAAGGAATGGAGTAATACAGAGGAGTATGAGATGGTGAGTGCGGAGGAGGTCGAGATGGCCGTGAAACGATTGATGGTGAGTGAGGAAGGAATGCAGATGCGGAAGAGGGCGCAGGATTTGAGAGCTCAAACCCGGATGGCGGTTGCTGATGGAGGCTCTTCGTCCGACCAATTCAATTCCTTTCTCAACGACTTCTCCCAACAAAGCAGGAGGTCCATCGGCTAGCAATCCCTTTTCCACGCCATCACTTACCCCCTTTTCTGAATTTCCTATTTGTTGTTCTACCTGTGCTTCACACATGTTGGACTTAGTGATGTGTTGGCTTAGCATTTTGTTCATTTTTGTAGAACCTTATAAAAATGATTAGAACTATAATTCTTGGTATGGTTGACATGGGTAAATGTCACCTAGTGAAAACTAGTCCTCAATAGCTCTTATGTGTTTCTCATTTTTCTACTCTTTTTAGAAGGCTCACCTAGTGAATATCAGACTTTGGTAGCCTTTGGTGCCTTTGGTTCATGGTTCACCTAGAAAATATTAGAATTTTTTATCTTGTGAATCATGAATGCCTTGGGTATGGATCTTAGTAAGATTTATACAGAGCTTGCTAGTTCATGATTGTCATACCCTCCTTTTTTCATTTGCATTTTGTGTTTGCATTACGTTTGTATTATTTTTGTGTTGTGTTTTATCATGTATGTTTTATGTTTTTATGTTGTGTTTTATCATGTATGTTTTATGTTTTTATGTTACATATCATACATGTGTGGTCCTTTATCCTTATGTTGGTTTACCATGGGGTCCTGAGTGTTAGGGGCTTGTTTTCTTCCCCCTAGATTCATTGTCATCCTATCTCTTTGACATTTGAATAATTAAACCCCTCTTGAAATATTATTACTTTAGTGTGAGTCTGAGCATAAGTTCATACTCTCACTAAAGTGGGGGCTAAATGTAGCAGACATAAATTGTCACTCTTGAAAATTTCACACTAGATTTTGCTCCCTCCTATGTGCTTGGACCTAATTATGCTTCTAATTTTCTAAATTATGCATTCCATGGTAGATTTTATCATTTATCAGAAAATAAAATATGAAAAACCAAAGTATGCATTTAATAATTCCCCTCAACACTTCAGATCCCAAGAAAGTGGGCCTAGACAAGGACACCCTTGGTGCCCTTTTACCCTTAAAATGACCGCAAATTTAAATATGTCAATATTGGTAATTTATTATTTTAAATTCAAATTCCTAATTATAAGATATCAGGATTTAATTTTCAAGAAATTAGATTAATTGCATACCTAGTCATTTTATCATTTGAAATCCTACAAAAGTAAGAAGGAGAAATATATTAGAAATTCAATTGAGAAAATCAAGTGTCCTAAAATCATTCAAGGGTATAATTTATAGAATTATTACAACATTTCAACATCCAAGCATCGTGCCAATTTTTAGGTGAGTTTGTTCATGTTTATGCATACATTTTGTATGTGAGTAATAATTTTTGTAGGCCATCAATTCAAATCAAGGAAAATTGCAATCAATCCTTGAAGGTGATGTGGATAACTTTAGTCCCTCGAGGAGATCAAATTTAAGTGGTGAGCTACAAGAAGTTGTTGATTCATTACTCCATTATCATTTAGCCTCTATCCCTCAAAAGGATAAGCTCTCTCTATCATCAATTTTTCCATTGTAGAGGTTTGAGATCAAGGCAAGCCCATATACGGAACAACCCTTCCTCTCCTTTGGAATGTCTAGGCTATAGATTTGAAGAGGATTGGAAGAAGATTGAAGACAATTCACGCATTTATGCCTTCAAGGACTATAACTTGAAAAGATACTGAAACTCAATTATCTTAGTAATATATGAAGATCCAAAAACAAGATCTAAAAGGAAGAAGTCATAGACCAGGGACTTGAGGACTGTGAAAGAAGATTTTAGTTTCAGAACTCTAGTCTAGGGTTCCCTAGGCACCCTTTTCCACTAAAATTAGGCTAAAGTTTAAATCATAGGTGCACATATATCTACTCTATTCATTTATGGTCATTAAATTTGGTTATTAGTTTCCATATTGTCTCTTTTCTTATCACAAAATTGAATTTTCATAATTAACTAGTTGCGTCATTGCAATTCTTCATAATTCCATTTCCAAATCACCCAACTCAACCCTCGCAAAAGGAATTTTAGATGGATTGGTTGACTCACATTTAATGTTGCAAGTTAATCTCATGTCCTTTCCCATCTTCGATTCCCAAATTTTTTGTTAGTAGAAAGATGACTAACCCTAGTTGAATGCTAAGGTTCTCACTTTTCCCAACCAAACATGTAGCCCTTGCATTATTCTCTTCCATTTTCCTAGAACTTCATTGGGAGCATTCAAATGTTTTATCTCCTTAATCTCCATATTTGAAATACGTTCCTTTGATTTTTCTCTTATAAAATCCCTTGTCACCACTCTCATTTCTCTCATTATGGTAGGTATTGTTAGTGCCTCTATCATTACGGTAAAACTTCCATCATTCCTTCTTCAAAAATTGTTATTTATTTCTTCCTTTCAATATGTACCTTCTTTATTATTATTATGTCTTGTATGTGACCTTCCTTCACTACTTTGTGATTTATCTCTTTCGAATATTCCTCCTCTACTTCTCTTCTTATGTTCAAACCTTTTGTTCAACTTTTCCTCTATTTTCAATACAAATTGGTTGCTTCTTCAAATTTTATCATCCTTACTTGGCTCAAATCTTCTTGAATTCTTTTCCTCAATCCATTGATGTACCATGTAACTTTATCATTTATTTCATTATGTCTAGTTCTTATAATCATCTTATGAGATTCTTTAGTGTACTCCTTCATCAACTTTACCTTTTTCCTTAGGTTTTTCATTCTATTCAATAGATGAAGCTCATATTCATTAGATATGAATTGATTCTTTAAATTTTTCACCATCCTATCCTACTTTATGATCCTCTCTTTTCCCCTTTTATTTTGATCTAATTAAACTTCCTTCCACCAAATAGCGGCATGTCCTTTCAACTTGGATTTTGAAAATATCACTCTTTTTTAATCTTTAATTTCATCATACTCAAATTATTATTTCATAAATTATTTATCCAATCAATCAATTTCTTAGGGTTCAAATTACCTATATAGTTATAAATCTCAATTCTAGGTCTCTTACCTATTTTGGTTTGATAGATTTCAACATCTTGATCTATTATGATTCTTCCTCTTCTAGTGTTTCCTCATTTAGATCTACAATTGGAGCTCCTAATTCTTGATAATCTCTCTCATCCTCATTTCTAGGGATTAGGTCCCTTTTTCCTATCCTATTTTATATCCAATTGGATTTTCATTATTCTCATCATATCTAGCATTTCTTCCATTCTCCTTACAACATTGACCATACTAAGCATCCCTCTTGGTGACATATTTCCTTGGATTTGGTGCAACTACCTCAGGTTGGGAATCTAGCTACAAGATTGAAATTGGCTCACAATTGATGCTCTATTGACAAACACTTGCAAGCTACCTCAATTTAGTGATCTATTCACCATTAGATCTGTTGGAATTCCCTCTTAATGGATCAAAAAAATAATTTGATACAGCTTGATGTAGTCACATATGGAGAGTATTATCTAACCATGCAACTTATATTAATCTATTGAATTGGACAACTGAGAGGGGGGGTGAATCAATTGTCCCAAATTAACCTTTAAATATTTTACTTGAATAAAACCTTAACACTTCTTAAATGATTAAACTTTAAGTGCAAGAACATAAATTGAAAACCACCACATGAACATAATAACACCAGATTTATGTGGAAAACCCAATGAGGGAAAAACCACAGTGAGGATTAACTCACACTATAGAGAATATCAAAATCGGTTACAAAAAGGCTCACTGCTTGAGGCTCACTGCCAATAGAGGACTCACTATCCATAAGGCTACAACTTGGAGATACAAAAAGATGGCTTACTACCAAAATATAAAAGTTATGGATTACTACAAAAAGTATGAACTAAAGGAATACACCTTCCTTGTGCAGAATAAAGTTCCAAATGAAGCTCAGAATATGAAGTAGTACTACTTCTCACAACAGTCGCTCAATAATTCTATTCTGGTGTTCTGTTGACAAATCATTTAGGCTCAAATCCTTTTTCACCTTTCTTCCACACTCAAACACCCACTTCTCACTCACTCTCTCTCTTTCTTGTTTTTTCTCCACTTTAAAAACATCTTATATATAATTCATGTAGTACATCATATTAAGTTGGCTAAGATCTATACAAAACATCCCCAATATTGATTTAATCTTCTTAATACATAACGAGTGTTAGGTCGGCCAAGACTGGGACCCAAACATAAAAGCTTCAAACAGTCAACTAACTTCTGAATATGATGTAACACCATAGGAACCATAACATCTGAATGTTCTTCACAAGAAGGTGAGAAACAACTGTATGTACAAAGTAAAAATATGTCATTGATAACTTACTGCTCCTAACACAAAACTTCTCAAGATCTTGAATATAGTTGTTTGAGTGAATTATAGTGACATGGTTAAGATATCAGAGTCATCACTTATCTTGCAGTAGAATCCAGACCCAAAAACCATTGCACTGGTTCATTGACAAAGAACATCTTATAGAATAGCTTATGTAAATATCTCATACAATTGGTATTGTGTTGACATCAATGAAAACCATTTGATGCAATCCAATTTACAACAATCTACCCCTTGTCATTGATGGTAACACAAGATGTGAAAAGCCAACAACAACATCCTTTGTAGTTCTCCCCTTTTGATGAGCTGTAATGATTTCCATTCTTTTCACATGATCTCTCTCTCCCCCTTTGACATCAATGGCAAAGAAAAGAAGATTTATCTCCCCCTTATACCAAAAATTTTCCACGCAAAAAAATAGTCTACAAAAAGGTATAAAAAATGGTTCTTTACCTGAATCCTTCTTCTCCTAAAATATCTCTTTGTATTTTTCTTTTAATTTCAGAAGAAATGTCTTCCAGGAATTCACTTCCAATCTAATGTTTACACAAATACTTTTGTTCATCACTACCGAATCAATTATTTCTAGAAGAATATCTAGGATAATGATATTTAGTTCATTTTTCTCAGCTTCCACTAGGAGACCAAAAATTTGTTCTAATATCAATTCAATTATCTCCTTGAATCTCCAAAATGTCTTCACAATACTATCCCTCTGTACCAAAATTTCTACAAATTTAGACTGTAAGGAATTAATCATTTTCTTTTGTGCTCCATCCCTATCATCAAGGATATTATATGTTTTTCCAATAGAATCCATCTCAAGCTCAATAAAATCAATTTTTTCTCTGTAGTTTCTGATAGCAGTAGGCCACCAAAGACAATACCTATACACACTGTTTGCACTTTTGATGCAAGTCTTCAATTCATTTATGCTCTCAGTTAATCTCTTCTATGCATTTATGTATCTTTCTTCCATAGCCAATCGAATCTCATCTTTTTCTTTTATTTCCCTAGGTGATAGTACCTTTAGTCTATCTTCAATATGTTCAACCAATACTTTTGGTAAAATATTTGTCAATTCGCTTAGATAAATATCATTGTGAATTATATAATCAACCAAGGCGTCTGTGATCTCATCTTGTTCATATGTTGGTCAAGACAACCAGACATCTCCAATCTTCTTTAGACCATCAGATTGCTAAAGAATCTTCAACACCTTCTTTAGTAAAATATTCTTCATCATCATCCATTGATATGAGATCAATTCCTCTGTAATCTTTACTTCCTTTTCTTCTTTGTTCTCCTTTGTCTTCAGCTTCTTTATTTCTAAAGAGGAACTTGAAATAACCCTTTTTGCTTTCCACTTTTTGGAGGAGGATCCTGCCTCAAACGTCCCAGCTAAACTAGAAACCATAGCAGTGCTCCATGCATTTATTTTATTTGTAAAATATTCTTTACAAATATGTTCCTTCTTTGCTAGAAATTCTAGGTACCGGTAGACTTGCTTCCCAATCGATACAACTAACTTCCATGCAACATTTGAGCTTTCAATGGTAACGACTCTAGAAAATACATCATCAAACATATAACCATAGATCCAAAATGAAAAGGGTAATTGGAATTATTTGTCATAGTAATGTTCTCCATTAATTGATTCCTTAATAACTCTTACAAGTCAAAATCCTCATTCTTTTCAACCATTTGATGCGCAATGTAAACAAAAAACACTGAAGTAGAACCTTCCTTATTTCTGAAATAAATCTTATATGAAATGCCATATGCCACATACCTTATCACAGGGTCGACTATAGTATGAATTTGAAGTTCCCTTTGGTCTCTTGTCACTCTAGTTAGGGCTTCAACCTCTTTATTCTTCACAAACTTCTTTACTAGAATGGGTCCATCATTACACATAATTACATAGTCCTATAATTGCTGCAATTGTTTCCTTTGTAATCCCATATGGTTTGTCGAAGATCATCTGATCACCATGAATTCTGCTTAGGATAAACCGAACAACGTCTACATACAAAAATTATGGAAATTCGCTCCAAATGTCTAAACCCTTGTGCCCTAGATTCTTGACCTTTTGTATTTGCTCAACTGAAAGTAAACCTTCAAAATTTTGAATCTTTTCATGGCTAAATTCATCGATTTGTGACTTACTTAATTTTTTGCAATTCGTCGTTGCACGGATCAAACACCACCATTGTCTTTGACTCCCTTATTCCAGCTTTGTTCTCTGTAATTTTGCTTATCAACAACCCTAACTCCTTAACTTTGAGCTGCACTTTACTCCTTAGCTTGTTTAATTCGCAATGTGAAAAATAATGACCACTCAACTTCCTTATTTAACTTGTCACTTTTAGGGTTTCATCACAAAAAGTAATTTATCACTTATGACATCATCATATCAGTACTTTACTCTGTCAATACCCTCCCTTCAACCAAAACTGCTGGATCAATTTTCGAATGATGATGCATTTGTACCGAAACCTGGTACTATAGATGCATTTCCACCATATTCCTTTTCCTCCAAGTCATGGCGCTTTTCCTGAATTTATATGATTTTTCCCTAATTTTTTATTTATTATTTTTTAGCTTCTAAGTTGCCAACTATTGTATGAGATATACTATAAACTAAGAAGAGCTCCACAATTATTCTGATTTGCTTAATTTCTGCTAAAGTTTTCTCTAGTTCCTTCAAAGTAATAATTCACATCACATATCCTTGTGTCATCACATGACACCTTATATATCAAGGGCTTGTTATAACTTTTTGTAACTACTCCCCCTGAAACCATTACTAGTTCAGTTCTTGTAAGGGTTGTTTGCACTGGATCCAAATACAGGGTTATTTGATTCATCCTTGTTCTCAGGTTCTTCCTTCTTCCTCCAAATTTTTTCCATGTCTATCCTTACTTCTTTAGGATCTACTTTGTTCACAAGCTTGATCTTCTGTTCTGGATTAGTTTTATTTCCAACTTTGTTCCTACCAAATTTTGAGATATGTCCTGGTTTTTTGCAAGTGTAGCATGCAACATATCCTTGATCAAATGAGTTTGTGTTAATCCTTGATCTACATTGATTAGCCTTGTGTCCAAAGATATTGCATGTGTAGTAGTAGCCTTGAAAATATTGAATCCTTCTACTATTATTACACCTGTTCATCATCATTTGACTCCTGCATTTGGTATCTCTATGTCCAAACTTGTTGCAAACATAACATTGTCCAGCAAAGAATTCAACATTCTGGTTCATTCTATTCTCATTCATCCTACTTCTACATTATGTTGCTCTATGTCCAAATTTATTGCATGAAAAACAAAAACCATTAAAAGATGGGTACCTTTGAGCATTAGGTTGTCAGATGGGAATCCTTCTGGTATTGTTCCTAGAACTTCTTGTTTTAATAAGTATTTCCTTAATATTTCCTATGATTGTCCTCATCGTTGAAAACTGGTTTAGTCTTTGAGATTTTCCCTTCTTCAAGTCCTAGACCACCTTTATCCTTTGCAGGTTTCTGAGATGAAATCAACTAATCAAGCATTTTAGAACTTGTCTTGAACCTTTCTTCACGAGCTTTCACTTTTTCTAAATCAAATCTTAAGGTTGCTACTTCTTGTTCAAGCACATCTCATTTTTTTGTCTTCTGATTGATAATATCTTTCAAGCATCCTTCCTCTATCTTGCTTTGGTCAATTGCCAATTTTAGATTCTCTTCCATCCTACTGCTTTGTTCAAGTTTCATTCCTAGATTCTCAACAGTCTCCTTTGCTTCCTTGAGTTCCTGGCTAACTTCTTTATGTTTCAACTTGAACTTCTGGATCTAATTTCTTAGTTTCTAAATACATTCATTTGCTTTCTTGACATTTTCTTTCAGCTCTACATTTTCAAAATTTGTAGTCTTTGTTCTTAATTCTTCATCCAAGTCAAATTCCTTTATCATTTTTTTCAACTTACCAAGATCTCCTTCGAGTTGTTAAACTCATTCCAAAGGAACAAGCTCTGATTCCAATTGTTGAACTGGACAACTAAGAGGGGGGGTGAATTAGTTGTCCCAAATTAATCTTTAAATCTTTTACCAGAACAAAACCTTAACACTTCTTAAATGATTAAACTTTAAGTGGAAGAACATAAACTTAAAACCATCACATGAACAAAATAACACCATATTTACATGGAAAGTTACACAATGAGGGAAAAACCACAGTAAGGATTAACTCACACTATAAAGAATATCAAAACCGATTACAAAAAGGCTCACTGCCAATAGAAGGGCTCACTGTCTGGGCTCTTTGTCCACAGGGCTACAACCTAGAGATACAAAAAGATGGCTTACTGCCAGAAAATAAAAGTTATGGCTTACTACCAAAAGTATGAACTAAAGGAATACACCTTCCTTGTATAGAATTCAATTCCAATTGAAGCTTAGAATATGAAGTAGTACTACTTCTCCCAATAGTCGCTCAATAATTTTGTTTTGGTCTTCGACTGATCAATCATTTAGGCTCAGATCCTTTTTAACCTTTCTTCCACACTCACACACCCACTTCTCACTCCCTCTCTCTCTCTTTCTTGTTTTTTGTCCACTTCAAAAACATCTTATATATAATTCATGTAGTATATCATATTAAGTCAGCTAAGACCTATACAAAACATCCCCAAGATAGATTTAATCTTCTTAATACATAACGAGTGTTACGTTGACCAAGACAAGGACCTAAACATAAAAGCTTCAAATGGTCAACTAACTTCTGAATATGATGTAACACCATAGGAACCATAGCATCTGAATGTTCTTCATAAGAAGGTGAGAAACAACTATAGTGTATAGAGTAAAACTCTGTCATTGATAACTTTCTGCTCCCAACACAAAACTTCTCAAGATATCAAATATAGATGATTGAGTGAATCATAATGACATAGTTAAAATATCAGTCATATCTTATCTTCCAGTAGAATCCAAACCCAAAAACCATTGCACCGGTTCACTAACAAAGAACATCTTAGAGAATAGCTTCCGATAAACGTCTCATACAATTGGTATTGTGTTGACATCATTGACAACCATTTGATGCAATCCAATTTCCAACATAATCATAGTGGAACTAACACAAAATAACAAACAACTTCTCATTGATCATAGAATGCTTACAAGTTGTGATAGGTTTACTTATTGTACAATACAAAATTTGACAACTACAAACACTTTATCTTCCTACTACTATCCTCTTAAATTGAATGTATTCTTGAATGACTTCACTATCAATGAATTATCGGATTTTTATATATCAACTGCAAGCTTTACAAGTGATTTGCATTGACTACAAGGTGTTCCCAAACTCAATGAATAGTGTAACATGTAGGTCGGCCAAATTCCATTGGTGTAGCATTGGGTGTTGAAGGAACTCAATGTGGTTCTAACTAAAGGTCCTTCTAGTTCTATTATACCTTGAGATATGTTGGATTGAACACCACAAGGCACTAAAATTTTCTACAAAATTTTCTTGATGAATTGTATATTGGTTGTTATAAACTGTGATCTTTTGATGTAGTGATAACTTCATTCACTTTTATCAAAAAATTCAAATATATGGATATGATTTTGGTGATATTATAGAGCTATAGTTTTGATTCATGAGTCACAATAAGATTTTATTGTACAATAAGATTTTATTGTGAAATGTGATAGGGTTCTCTAGGATGCTCTTACATCATACCCCTCCAAAAGTGGTGATACATGTGGGCACACTTAGAAAATGCGGTAGGGCACAAGAAGCACACTCATGAGGTAAAACAAATAAAAATAAAAATTATCTAAAGTGAGCTTAAGCACTAGTCTAAATAGGACAACTAGGTAGATGTGAACTAGTGAGGTAAATTGTTTTTCCATACTAAGAATCATTATATTGGAACCCATTTTCTACTTGTAGGAAATTTTCCTATGAACTTCAAATTTTTTTAGGAATCAAGCTCGCTAAATTTATAGGGTTTTAAAATATTGTAAACCTATAATAGATTTCAAACTATCTAATATTTTAGAAGATTGGATCTACTCCTAGCCAAGTATAGGGGTAAACCAAGAGGATTTCATCACTATTATGCTTGCTACCTTTCTAGTTATGTTAATGGAAAATTTGGGAGGGAAAAAATAAGACATAGCATGATGATTTTTAATGAGATAAAACCCTTCTACTATAGATTTGAAGAGAAATAGATCTATGAATTCGAGGTCTAATGTTCAATGTTTCATAATCACTCATGATGATTTGATACTTTGTCTTTACATAGAAGAAACTAAGGTAAGCAAGAATTTTCAGGATTCTTTCTCCCAATATTATAATTTTTATTATATTATTTTAAAATATTAGATTGGAGTGAGAAAATTTAGAGAAATTCTCAGCTTTAATTTTATATAGAATATACATGAAGTAATGCGAATTAATAAAGTTTGTATCTATTAACAAAAAAGAGAATAAACCAACCCTTATGTACTAGCACCAAAATTGCCATTCCTTAGTATTTTCTTTACTAGAGTTAACATTTGGAACTAAATGGACATTATCATGATAAGCACTAGCTTTTATGTTATAACGTGTGAAGTGTTGCATAAAAAGCTCATGAAAATTGTGCATGTGATATAAGAAACTATTATACATGCAATTTACTCAACTAGATTAGAGTTGAAAATGAACTTTTCCCATCTAATCAACTTGGATTAGACTATATTTTATAATAACTAAATAAGAATAAAATACATGGTGGTTTTACCTTATAAAATAATTAGGAAAAATGAGTATAAGAAAGTTCACATTTTTAACAAATATTCTAGATTATGCTATTAAAAAAATTAATCAGTATAAAAATCCTTGGATATTATAGATTCACAACCAAAAATATATATGTGGAAGGAAAAATTCCTTTTTACATTCTTGCAAATCCTCATTGACCAATTTTCTCATTATTGTTGGTGGCAATACTATTCTTAGTATAATGAAACCTTTAGAAAACTTAAGCAAGACAATCATCCAAATCCACATATTTTTTCTCTTACTTCACCACTCTAAGATTTATTTTTTAATTCACCTTTTATTTTTGAGTTGATGGTTTAAATTTGAGATATTGTTGCTCAGAAAATATTTTTGTATAGTCATAAAATTGCACCCTTTTCAATTTCACATACATTCTTGCACCCACTTTGGTGTCCACTCCCCTAGCATTTGAGTAGGCTCATTTTAGCCCCTGCATCAACCTTTTCCCTTCTCAGGATGCTCCAACGCCCCTTTTTAGTAGCTACCCTTGTGTGTTAGCTTTCGTCAGTTCTAGAGCTTTTCCCATTCTCGTCATTTTGTAGTGTGACGTGTCTAGACACTAGCGCACTACACAGACATCTGTGCATTGCACTAGTGTCCTGTGATGTTTTAACACTCAAACAAATGTCTCCGAGCATGTTTTCCACTTGTCCTCACCCTTTGTCGGTGGTAACAACTCAGGACATCTTGTAATGGCTGGAGAAGCTTCTTTTCCCTCATTAAAAGTTATCCTTTCAGTTCATTTGGCTCTGTAAGTTCTTCCAATTGTCTTCTACTTCTAGCTCCACTCCTAACTTCTCCTCTTCTTCTCCATCTTGGAATTCTTCCATCCCACTCTTGTCTTTCACAACTCTCTTTTTTGTTATGGAAGCCTTCTACAACACTTTCAAGCCCTCTTGGCTTCTCTCCTTGCAACACTCTTGGATCGTGCAGCTCCATTGTTCTCTCCATTTTGCTTCCTAATCCTTGCTTTCACCTTTGAGCATCTAAGGATTTGTCACTTCCCCTTTTGATTGTATTCTTACTTTCTGATAAGGGTTCTCCTCCTCGAGTTGGGATTGCTTTTATTACCTATTTTATGTTATGGGTTCTCCTCCTCAAGTGGGGATTGCTTTTATCACTCATACTTTGTGGTGCGGGTTCTACTCCTGAGTGGGTTTTTATATCACCACATGCTTTGTCCATTTTGGTTCTCTTCTCTCTCTTTCTATTTGGCTGTCCATGAAGGTGGGAACACCGAAAGGAGGGTTTTACTAAGCAAACCCCTATATAGCCCCAAAATTCTCTCCAGATGTCACACATGCATGTATTGAAGACATTCACGTGCTAGAGGTTGTCACTTGCGTGGTTGTGAGCATCTTATTTCCTTTCTTCTCCTTATCTTTATCATTTCTACTTTACTTTGTTTCAGTCCTATTACATTTTGTTTCTTTATCACATTTTGTAAATTATTAACAATCAGAGTAGAACTAGTCATTAGGTTGTTTTCCTATGATAAAATCATTCTCTGGTCTGTATGAGATGCCAACATACCTCTGGGATGCAAGCGTGCCACTTTGTAATTCATATTGTTTTCCTTTGGTTGAGAGCTTGATTATTTGTCCAAAAAAACTCTGTGACCCACTCTTTTAGATTCTAAAACTCTTGCCATTGTTCCTTGAGGTAGTTTAGAGCAGTTCTCCCAGTGAGGCTCTCTGAATGAAGATAGCTCATGAGTAGCGAATCCCCCTTCTCTACAATTTTGAATAGCTCAAAGAATGTGATACACTTTTCAAGATTATGTCTTTTGGATCTTTCTAAGAGATGCAATTAATGCATTAATTTTATACCAAGGTAAATTAATAGTATATTGGATACATATAATGTGTGCATCTTAACAAGTCTTCAACTTTATATGATAGCTTTTGGATTTAACTAAATTCATTTCTTTACATCAATGTTTTAGATTGCACTCCATGACCTATCACCAAGATGGGGGAAAATTAGTGAGCACATTTACAAAATTAGCCACCTAAATTGAATAAAAATGTGAGGATAGAGGAGATGGAATAGAGCACAAAAGGAAAGGTACCTAAGGAGACAAGGAAAGAAGTAAAATTAAACAATCTACTCCTAAATATTGGAAATAATGTGAAAAAAGATAATAGAAATATGTGAACAAAATTTGTAGTTCACATATTAAAAATTTATAAAGAATGAGAAAATAAATTGGTTTGTTAGGATGTTTTAAATAAATTAATTAAATGAATACAAACTAATCACACAATAAGACATAAAATTATGTTTTCATTCAACTTAGACCATTAACATTTAAAGGAAAAACTATTATTCCCATTGAACAAGAATTTTTAAGATGCAATCATAATATTGACTTATTAATTACTCATTCTTGTTTGAAATGAAATTATTAAAATATTGCTTGTGATGACTAATAATTTTGTTTTGTTTTGTAAGATTGTTTATATTATATTGCCAAAAATATACAAGCGTCTACATTGTAGGAAACCACTGACATTGAGAGCCAACCACAGAATCAACATGAGCAACTAGCAAACCCAACCTGTACCAAGACTCCCCTAAACGACCAAACCCATGTCTGGAGGGATCAACAAATCCTTTACAATATGCAAAATAAAACTGGCAATACATGCCTACCACCGCTTGAACATTGAAGATAGCATACCAGATAAAAAAAAACCTAACCCTAGCAAACTACCCAAACTTTCAAGATTTCTTACAATTTTACAAAAAATGATATTAACCATGCCTTCAAAACCCTACAAACATTTAATTTTTTTTTAACACAAGACATTACTAGACCCATACCACCACTTTGACACTAGGAGACATGAGGCACTCAAAGCTCACATGAAGTCATTGTATTTTGTGAATTGATTGAATTCTTTTACCCATTCAAAGTTGTTCACTGCCTCCAACTAAAAAATCTTCTTCAGGAAGCTAACCACAACTGCAATAATCATTCCATGCTTCACCAGTGGCATCCCTTTTAAATCCAAAAGGAAGGGATTGAGCTTTACCACCTCACACTATACTTTTACCAAGTCCATATCACGAGGACACAAAATGCCCCTACCAAGAAAGGAATCTTTCAAGGTCTCCTCCACCAAGAAGACTCTTTTTAAAGAGCTTTCCCAAGCAGACTCTTCTTAAAGAGCTTTCAGGGTCTCCTCCACCAAGCAGACTCTTCTTAAAGAGCTTTCCCATAGGTGTCTTCACCTCTGCCTTGGGAAACCTATTATCTAGAATCGACGCCAGAAACCACAACAAAATCTACATGTTTCTCCTAAAATTTTCCTTGTCCTCAAAATTCCCTTTTCCTAGGATCATTTTCACAACCATAACCATGAGAGGGTCAATATTCAACAAGATACACTTAAGGCACTAATTAGTGACACCCTAGAAAGCATTTTTCCTATCTTTACTATCGAGAGATATCAGAGTGTCCATCCTAAAATAAACTACTAACTCTATTGCCATTTCCATAATGAATTTGGAACGCTTCACCATTGAAGCCTCCACTGAAGCTTTACACCCACGAGAATAAACGAAAACTAAATAAATTTCCTGACCTCACCAAATTCTCAAATAGAAGGAAGACACCACCTGTTATTATGTTGTACATCATTCCAACTCATATCTGCCAATATATCCTACACTGTCATCATTCAGATGAGTGGGCATGTGAAAAAATGATGCTAGACGACCATGACATGACTGCTGAAGCCCACACCAAATGCCTCAGAAAACAATGCAATCTAATTCATAAATATTTCCTAAGCATTACCATACTTGGAATTGAAAAATGAGGGGCCTCTCCCTATAGACGACGTGCCCACCATATCACCACTCCATCTCATTTTCACCCCACAAGATGGACTTGCCACCCACCAATGTGGCAAGTCGCCCACCCTTCCGCCCACAAAAAATTGGGGGAAAGCAATCTCAATTGTTGACATGGTAGAAAGCGATCTCATGAGGTTGAACCTTGGTTGTTGGCACTATAGGCAAGAAGCCCCACCATTTCACCATAGGGTCTCCCTCAATCTCAATTGTTGACAAGGTAGAGAGTGACCTCGTGAGGTTTGAACCTTGGTTGTTGGCACTACAGGAAAGAAGCCTCACCATGTCACCAAAGGGTCACCCCTAGATGACTAATAATTTTATCATCTATAATAGAGATTATATTTGCACAATTTATAACATTAAATTATAATATTTTAATGAAAAATATGTAGATTTTCAAACAATAGACATATAAAAAATTAGTAAATGTTAAATAATTTTCATGTGTTGACTGATAAATTTATCATCTATAATAGAAATTATATTTGCATAATCTATAACATTAAATTAAAATACTTTAAAAAAAAAAATGTAGATTTTCAAATCAATAGACATATAAAAAATTAATAAATATTAAATAATTATCATGTTGACTAATAAATCTATCATCTATGGTAGATATTATATTTGCACAATCTATAACATTAAATTTAAATATTTTAATAAAAAAATATGTAGATTTTCAAATCAATAGACATATAAAAAATTAATTAATGTTAAATAATTATCATGTGATGACTAATAAATTTATCACTTATAAGAGAGATTATATTTGCACAATGCATAGGTGGGGGGCCTAGCTTGATTGGCTAAAGCATTCTGTTATAGGTAAGAGGTCATGAGGTCTAGTCTCCCCCCAAACCTATGGTACCAGAGAGCGTGTCTCGCACCAAACCACCAACAATCTAAAAAAATAGGATTAAAGTATTGTCAATCATAATTATTTTCCGGTATTAGCATGGTGTGATGTTTTAAAGGTGGCATTGTTGTTCTTGCCACCAAGGTTCAAACCCCATTGGGGTGGTATTGTTGAGTGGTTGTATTCCGGTTCATAGCTCTGGTTCAAAAATGTTTACCCCTTGAATAAAAAATATATTTGCACAATGTATAACATTAAATTAAAATATTTATATAAAAAATATGTAGATTTTCAAATCAACAGACATATATAAAATTAATAAATTTCAATGGGCCCTTGGTCTACTGGTGAAGTTGAAAGGTTCAAAATGAGCCCACTAGGGATCAAGTTTCGCTGAGTGCAAAGGCTCCAACACCAAAAAAGGGATGAGGCCAGGATCATGCCCTAGGCGAATTTGGCAGAATGGATACCCCTCAGTCCTTGGATCTTAGCCGAAGAGGTTCAGCCCAAGAAGGCTCGTGCTCCCATATCAGATAGCAAAAAAGAATTTGTGGATGACCTCCATAAAAAATAATAATAATAATAATAAATATTAAATAATTATCTTGTGATGATTAATAAATTTATCATCTATAGTAGAGATTATATTTGCACAATCTATAACATTAAATTAAAATATTTTAATAAAAAATATTTAGATTTTCAAATCAATAGACATATAAAAAATTAATAAATGTTAAATAATTATCGTGTGATGACTAATAAATTTATCATTTATAATAGAGATTATATTTGAACAATCTATAATATTAAATTAAAATACTTTAATAAAAAATATGTAGATTTTCAAATCAATAGACATATAAAAAATTTAATTAATATTAAATAATTATCATGTGATGACTAATAAGTTTATAATCTATAATAGAGATTATATTTGCATTACACAATATATAACATTAAATTAAAATACTTTAATAAAAAATATGTAGATTTTCAAATCAATAGACATATTACAAAATTAAAAAATATTAAATAATTATCATGTGATGACTAAAAAAGTTATTATCGATAATAGAAATTATATTTGCACAATTTATGTCAATAGTGACATGGTGTGATGGTTAAGTTGTTGTGGTGTTGTTCTTGCCATCAAGATTCAAACCCCATGAAGTGTTATTGTTGAAAATCTAAATTACCAAAAAAAAACACAGTCTATAACATTAAATTAAAAATACTTTAATAAAAAATATGTAAATTTTCAAATCAATAGACATAATTTTTTTTTAATAAATATTAAATAATTATCATTATCGAACACCATTAAAAAAATCTAAAATAATATAACTACCAACTATAATATTTGAACAATGATAAAGACTAAAATGACAAATGCTAAGGTAAATTGCAGCCTTCGTCATCTTTGTCATGCCAATCTTTATCATCCGTAATATATCATATGTTAATGACTCTTTTATTGAAGATTCCTGTGGCATTCACACGGCGTCTAACACATGGCAATCACCAGATTCATCTATGACCACAAAAGCTTGTTTGTTTAATCCTAGATTTTTAACGTGTTTGTAGCCATCATTTCATTCATTCATGGTAGTGCTTGTTTTGAGGGAAAAAATTGCTAGTAACGACGTGTAGCAGTGATGAAAGCTTGCCATTAATGATGTGTATCAGTACCTACCAGTCTAATCATTATGCGCTCTGAAACTGATATAGGTCGGTGGAAGAGGGGAACGAATTATCTGCATTGATAGTTTTGTAAACTTCTGAAGGTTAACAGAGCTGTAGATAAATAGGAGTCCAATGGATTCAGATCAAAGTGCTACAGAAATCCATGTTGTGGTGGTGCCTCTCCTCGCACAGAGTCACCTGAATCAGCTCTTGCATTTCTGCAGAGCCATAGGCGGACGAGGACTAAGCGTATCGTTCGTGGCCACCTCCACCCATATTCACCAGGTCCGCCACCGTTTTCAAGGGTGGGACCTTCACAAGTTCAACATTCTTTTCGAGGAACTGCCCATGCCAGACTTGCCAGATGGAGAGCCCAGCGCCGAACACACACATATGTTTCCCACGCATCTGGCTTCTCTATTTGATTGCGCGGACCTCCTACGGCCCCAAATGGACAGCTTCCTGCGCAAAATCTCTTCCTCCATCAACAAGAAAGTCGTGATCGTGTACGATATTAATATGGGGTGGGTTCAGCCATTGGCCGACAAGTACGAGATTCCGGCCTATATATTCATGCCCGTGGGCCTTTATGCCAATCTCTGGTTTAGCCATAAACTGACCGGCACTGAATTTGGAGCTTTAGGATTCTCGAGTCTTAAAGTACCGGTATTGCGCACCATAACCGAACAACATTTGAGGTTGTTCGCCCGGCAGGAACCGTTCCTCGGGTCTGCTAGGGGAACAATCTCCAGCACCTTCCGCGCAATTGAATCTCCATTCATTGACTTGGTGGAGGAGCACAAGGTTTTGGGCCACAAGCCTCTGTGGACAGTGGGTCCTCTCCTTCCCCTGCAATTGTTGAGCGAGGAGCCGCCCCTGGAATTACAGACGGACAGTGAGTGCACGAGATGGTTAGACCGCCATTCTCCGGCGTCAGTCGTGTACGTATCTTTTGGCAGCCTGGCTTCTTTGCCCGCAGCGCAAATTCAGGAGATTGCCGTGGGATTGGAGCGCAGCGGACAGCCTTTCTTGTGGGTACTCAAGGCCTCCGACTCGTCCCGTTTTTCCCCGGAAGAGCATTGGAATGGGATATGCGAGTTTCTGCCGGAAGGGTACGAGAGTCGAATACAAGAACGCGGCTTCATTGTCACCACCTGGGCGCCTCAGCTTCAGATACTGTTTCACAAGTCGACTGGCGGATTTTTATCGCACTGCGGGTGGAATTCAACGGTGGAGAGCATCTGTGCAGGAGTGCCCATCGTCGCCTGGCCTCTGCATTCCGATCAGTTCGCAAACGCTAAGCTTGTGACTTGCGAGTTGAAGATAGGTGTGGAAGTGAAGGAATGGAGTAATACAGAGGAGTATGAGATGGTGAGTGCAGAAGAGGTCGAGATGGCCGTGAAACGATTGATGGTGAGTGAGGAAGGAACGCAAATGCAGAAGAGGGCGCAGGATTTGAGAGCTCAAACCCGGATGGCGGTTGCGGATGGAGGCGCTTCGTCCGACCAATTCAATTCCCTTCTCAACGACTTCTCCCAACAAAGCAGGCAGTCCATCGGCTAGCAATCCCAATTCCATGCTATCACTTAACCCGTTTTCCGAATTCCCTATTTGTTGTTATGACTCTGGTTTTCTAGTTTTTGGTTTGCATTTTCATACTTGATATGTAAAACGATGAGAATATTTTCTGTACAATTTTATTCAGTTTATTATATCATCTTAAGAAAGTATAACGACGAAAACAGTCACTGGTATTGGAATTTCTTACTTTACAGAGAGAAGCTGTCAAGAAGCGAATCAACTAAAAGAGAAAGTCTCGGATCAGACATATTTCGTGCACAACAGACCTTTCATAGTTCATAATATATACTTATGGACCTTCATTTCATTTGGTGCAATTGTAGAAGGGTTTAGCTAGCTTGCTGGATATTTTGGGCAATTGTACACCATTTGATATATTTTTCTTTCTTGTTGTACAATTGTATTTTTATGAGTTTCGTGTGTAGTTACATTATTTTATCATTAAAGATTAATGTATTTGTAGACTCTTTAATAATATATTAGAATTAAAAGAGCATTTTACTTTTCGCTGTTTAGTATATTATATAAGATTTATGACATATTTCATTACTTCTTTAAAGAAAATCATAGTTATTTTCGAGATCTTATTCATTATGAAGATTAAAGACCTGTAATTATATTCATCAAAGAAATGATCTAACATAGAGTTTGCATTTAGCTATCAAATGTGTTTCTTTTTTTACCTTCATTTCAAAGATGCAATCAAACTTAAATTATAAACTCTAATTTTTATTTATTTATTTTTACATGCTTCTAATTAAAATATCTTTTTCTTACAACCACATTAAGCTAATCTGGTTATAAATGGACAATAATATATATTTTTATAGACATGTTTATAGTTTTAAAAGGCCCCTTCCAAAATAAATTAATCCAAACACATGTTTAACTTTTTTAAGTGGCTTCATGTTTTAAAAAGTTCCAAGTGGTATGTCTAGGGTAACATGTCATCCTAGAACATTTTCATTGTCAATTATTAGGATTTTTTATTAACAAATGTGCTGATATATAGCACAATTTTTAGTTTGCACCAAACACAATGATCAGTAATTCCACAACCATTGTCACCTATATTTTCTCAACTAAATGAGCCTTAGGAGATTGACAAAGGCATAAGGAAGTTCTATAAGTTTCAATCCTTGCATTGTAGGCTCACAAAGGTGCTTCTTAGGACCACCCAACTCCTACTTACAAAGAAAACATTTTCTACCAATATCAAAAATCAAAATCTGTAAATGAAAAAGTGATGCCACCAAGACACAATTGTTTTACTTGGAACTAGATTGCATAGATCAAAAAGTGATGCCACCAAGACATAGTTGTGTTGCTTGGACTAGATTGTAGGTGCAATCTAGTTCCAAGTAATCAAACTTTTAGATATCAATCATCTCATCCCACTAACCATCAATAAAATCCCAAAATTTAGTTTATGGCTTTCTATCTCTATGCATTACTTGAAAAATTCAACATCACATCAATTTCAAGGTAAGCCCTAAATCATCTAATTCAATTTTAATTTAGAATTCAAATTTATATCTTAACTAATCATCCTTAGCTCACACATGAATGGATATTTGCACATTCACATACAAATACAAGTACACATAGAGAGTTTTGATTGCTTTAATTTATCATTTAGTTAACCTTAGAAACCTTTGTAGGGTGTCTTGTTATGCCTATTTTTTGTTGAAACTTAATGATCCTACACCACTTAGAATTTTTCTCTAGGTTTTCCTTCTCCTTTATCCATGGCTCTTAGGTTTATTTTCTATTCACTTTGGATTTTCATAAACCTTTATCCTTGTCTCACATTTATTTTTATAACAAATAATATAATGTATTTGTATAATTTTTTGCATACCTTTTGATCCTTGAAGACATAAGATGTTTTTATCAAAATGATTGTGCTACATTTTCTACAAATCTAATAGTTAAATTTCTATCTAATTTCTCATATTTTAGAAAAATAGCATGAACCTTTCTTTCCATATTAAAGGACATTACTTCATTTTTCCATGTGATACATGATGATTATACTCTTTCACATCCCATAATAGTCCTCTCCTCACATCCATGTAAATTCCTATACATAAATTTAATGATCTATTTTCCTTAACGAGCTTGGTAATGCTATTTTTATTGATATACATAGTTTACCTATGGATTCACATGGTGTTGAAATCCTCAATGATGATAACCCTCATAAAAATAATTACATATTATTTCCTTTAGATCCTTGGATTCATGCACCATAGATTATTTGACAAGTGGAGATGTCAGTGACACATGTTTAATTGATTAACATATAGTATGATGTAGTTGTAGATAGAGGGTCCAAAAAATATTATATTTGTGTATCTAAAACACTTGAACAAAAAAATCATAATAAAATTACATAATACAATCCAAAGCTCAAAGAGATGTGAGATGGCACAAATCAATGATATAGAAAATCTCTAGCATTACAAATCATACAATAACACAATAATGAGTGTTCATGCTATAATTATACATGATCATAGGAAATGAGCCAATATTATAACTTAAAATGAGTGCTTAAGCTCTATTATTTCATATTATCTTCCTCTACTCTACTTCCCTTTCTCCAAGAGCTTGTTCCCTTATTTATAGTAGATTGTTCAAGAAATAGGACACTATTAATTATTTATAACTCTTTCTAAGACCAATTTGAAATATAATGGAAGGAAAATTATTTAGAAGTCGGTGCAAAAGCTCAAGAGGAATTCCTTTAGGAGATACAACATGCTACAACTTAACATTGTAAAACAAAACATCAAGATATCACATGAGCAACCTTCTATAGTCTCATGATCCAAGTTTGGCATAAGATTTTCTAAATATAAAAATATGTAGTGAAGATTACTAATTATTAGAATTATGCTTTATATAATTAGCATTATTGATTGAGGTGCAACCTTGATTGGTTGCATTTCCTTTTACATGGTTGTGCAAAGGATACTTGAAGATAAAATTGTCATTGTTTGAGGAATTGTTTTGGTTTTCTACAAGTAAATTTCTCCTTTGTCAATTAATTCTTCAATGAGGTTCTTTAATTTGAAATAGTTAGGAGTGGTGTGTCCTTTTACTCTATGGTAATCAAAAAAATCAATGTCCTTCCACCATGTGGCTTTGACTTATGGTTCATATTATCTAATTTCTAGGAGAGTAACTAAGTTTTCTTGAATTAACTTTCAAAGTACAGCCTCAATGGGCTCTCCTAGACCTGAGTAAAATTTCATCATGGGTTATTATTTGGTCTAGGAGGCACTCTGTGTGTGTTATCCTAGATATTTGCTAATGTCTGGACATTATTTGGCACTTGTATGCATAAGGTGGGTTGAGAAGTTTGAACCATTTTGGCATCAACCACACCATCATTAACAACATTTTTATTCGTATTCCAATAATGAGACTTTCCATTTAAAAATTTTGAATAGTCTTTGATTTCCTCGAATATTTTAAAAAATCCTTTGGAAATTAGGGATTTCTTGATAGTAAGCCCCTTTTCGGTGACTTCATCAAAAGAATTTGAACATAACATTTTCAGGTGGAACCCTATTTCAATGTTCATGTTTTGAATGAAAATTTCAACTAGTTGTTTCTCCGAGATGTGACATGGAATTTTACTAGCTAAGTTTCACCACCTTCATAAGATGAAGGAAAATGCTTCTCCAACATTTTGTTTCATAGTGCATAAATCACAAATTGTTATTTCATGCTCTATATTATAGGAGAAATGTGATAAACTTCTTAGCTAGTTCATTAAAGGTCCTTATGCTATTAGGGATTCATGAAAACCACTCTATGGATTTCCCACCTAAGCTTCTTGGGAAGAGGTACATTAGATAAGTATCATTATACATACCTCTAAACAAGCTAAATAGAACTCTCTCACGTGATCACAAGGGTCTTGAAATTTCCTTTGTACTTATCAAATTTAGTCATTTCAAAATGATTTGGAAATGGTTGCATACGTAAAGTATTTTCAAATGTATAGGGGTATATGTCTTCTAGCATATAGCTCTTTTTTGGTGGCCCATGTGCATATTAGAAATTTTTGTTGTGGGTTTTGGAATTGAAGAGCTAAATTGTTGGGATCTTTTATAGGTAGTAAATTAATAGAATTGTAGGTGGATATGGGATGTGATGATTGTTGACCTTGGGGGAATCTTTATGATGATGTTTTTTATTGCATGTATGAATGGTTTGGAATATTTTAAGCATGAGATAATGTCTCGGTATTAGTGAAAACAATTAATGGGGTGGATTGTTGCTATTAGTTTGAATGACATTCAAAATTTTCTATTATGGATGAATGTTGTCTTGTGTATGTATGTAGTTAGGTGGATTAGTATATTGTTGTGAAGTCATAATATTTTTGGAGTTGTGTTGATAGGTATGTTGATTATGTAGGTATATGTTGTAATTACAGTTTTATGCATGGTATGTTAGGGATGTTATGTCATGGAGTTGTGTTATTGATGGATGGTTTAATGGTTTCTTGGTATGTGACTATGTATGTTAGATATAAGTGGTCAGGAATTATGGTTTATATATGGTGGTGTTGGTGTATTCTTAGGGTTATTAGGTGGGACTTGGTGTTGATATAATGGGTTGGAGTTATTAGGTGGTGGTGCTTGTGAAGGGTGATATGATTGTGATAATGTATGTGGATTAATTATCGGGGTGGGAGTGATAGTTTGATAGGATGTAGTGTTGTATAAAGGGTTGGTGATATGCATAGAGTATGTGGGAGCCTAAGTATGTATGGGTGGTACTGTCACTTGTGTGGAATTAGCAAGAATGGTTGTTTTGGGATGTTTGCAAAAATTTGTGAAGAATTAGGGGAAGGATTGTTAGGGGGTTGGACAATGAGGTTTTTTTTTGGTTTTAGGGAGGGTGGTATGTTTTTATTGAAACTAGTTTCCCACAATTTTAGGGATGAAAAATTATTAGTGACATCTTGGATAGGTGTTGTAGTGTAGGAAAATGCATACACTTGTATTTTCACACTTATTTGGGCCTGCCTTACTTTATTTATCCTTATTTATGTCTTAATTGGTCATATTGTGCGTCCACAAGCCTAATAAATTATATCATTTTATGGCTAATCCTAACAAACTTCAATGGATAAATGACAATTTAATGATTTTGGTTTTGTGTCCCTAATTTTTGGGTTGGGACTAAGATGCCACCTATGGCGTCTTTGTCCCCCAAATGTCTTGGGACCCTCTTTTCAAATGTGCCTTAATTGGGCCCCTTTTTGGAATCTGTGCCCTAAGTTTCATGCCTCAAGACTAAGATGCCACCTAGGGCATCTTAGTCCCCCTTAAGGTATTTTCAGGATTTAATTTCAAATCTTGGCAAGATTTAGCCTCCTTTAATTAATGAATTCATATGTCAGCTTGTTGTGGTGTAATTTTAGGATATTAAGCATAGATAAGTATAAATACAAGGTTCTTTCACTCATTTTTCATCCTAACATGCCTAGCAGTCTAACAAGAATCCAAGCATTCAAGTATTCAAGGATTCAAGAGAAATTCATCAAGCATTTGGAGCCATCATCAAGATTCAAGCATCATATCAAAGATCTTCTGCCATCATGTGTGCATTTTAGCTAACATTTGTGATGTAGGGTTTTGATTCAAGCACACATTCCTTTGATTCAAGATCTACATTCAAGTTAGCCACCTCACACATGTTTGTAGATTTCATGACAAGGGTTTGGTTAGTTGTAACATTGCATGTTCATTCATCATTTCCCTTCATTATTTCATTTCATTTCAAGGTTTAATTACCAACAAGGGGTTTGACCAAGGAAAACCCCCATTTAGTAACAATCAACAAGTTTTTCCTCTCTTGCATGCTTGTGATTGTAGATTTAGGTTGAAGACTTGAAGATCATTTGGAATGCAAAGTTGTAAAGTTTCAAAGTTGCATTGCAAAGTTTTCATCTTGACGAAAAATCATCTGCAAGCTAGATCTGGAAGTTTTAGGAACTAAAATCTCAGAAGAAGGAAGTGAAAACATTAAGCCTTAGGATCACATTGAGCCTTAGTCCTCCTAGTGGAATTTTGTAGAGATTCTTTTAGATTATGTTTTGACATCTAAAGATTTCGCATTTGCCTAAAAAAATAGCATTGGGACTAAGAAAAAAGTAAGGGCGTCTTAGTCCTCCCTAGCATATTTTGAAAATATTTTTGCATTTCTAGAATCCTCATCACATTTATGGACTTCCCAGATACACACATCATAACTTTATGTTGCTTAATTTCATCATTTGCATTCATCATTTAGCTTGCATTACTAGGTTTTGTGAGTTGAATGTTAAGTTGTCTTTTCCAAGTTTTTGTTTGGTGAACCCCTCAAAGTTTAAAGAACCCCCTCCTAGGTCTTCCATATTGAGAATTGACTCACCTTTGGGGTTGATAATCAATCCAATTTGGGACCCTAGGATATTCTTGAACGACCTAAGGATAATAGTGGCATTTCCACCACCTATTATCTTTACGATTCATTTTGGTGAAGCCGACATGAATCAAACATGTAACCTTATGATTTTGAGTCCATTAAATTCCTAGATCTAGGTTACATTCATTCTTGCATTGCATCTTGCATTAGCGAAAGTGCATCTAGGGTTTCCCATATTTGCATTAGTGAAAGTGCATATAGGTTGCATTTTTTCTTTCTTTCATCATCTTATCTCATTGAAAAACTATAAAAGTACATTTTCAATCATCCTAATTTCATTTAGAAGCATTTTTATTGCATTCAAAATTGAAAAAAATACATTCAACTTTGCATCCAATTGCTTGGCATTAGTCACTTTTTCTTGCATTCATTTGCACAATTTTCTATTTCTAAACATTGGGTCCTTGGGTAGGCAACTTGAGAATACTATAAACAACTTAGAATTTGTTGTTTTTCTAAAAAAAAAATCTACTGGGACTAAAATTCCCTTCTTGGTGTCTTAGTCCCTCTATGGATTTTTTGGGTCAGAACCCTGTATATGTTGTTTGCTTTCTGTTTCACTTTCTAGAACTTCAAAATGTCACCAATAGGACCAAGATTCCCTTACTAGCATCTTAGTCCATGTTGACTTTGCATTTACAGTTCTCAAGACTTGAAATTGATTTTATGTGCTTTTGTTTGCTGCTATTGGCTACTTATTTCAGTGTGTTGACTTTCTATTACATGCATTGTACTAAATCTAGCTTAAATTGGTCAATTTCATGCATTGCACAATTCCAAAATTCTCATTTACAATATTTCATCTTTCAGGTTGTTGTATAGTGTAATCAACAAATTACCTTGTTTCAAATCTAAAAAATTGCATTTAAACATTTCACTTTAGATCATTTCACTGCACTTTCTTTACTTTTCCATGATAGCATGTTTTCTTTTAAGAGATATGACTTTGACATGGTTAAAAATGGATTGCATAAGTACATCCCCTCTTATGAGTTCAATTTAGAATACAACAATGAAGTCATTAAGAAACATGTTATTCATCCTTCTACTATCTTTCATAGTTATGAGAACATCTTAGAGAAAGCAGATCAAACCATTGACACAATCCTTAATATTACATTTCCCATTGGTGAGGATGGTATGATACAAGAGGATGCAACTGTAGAAAATCATAACAATCCTACTTGTTCTTCTCTTAATACCTCTCAGGTGTTAGTGATGAAGGTATCTTGGTGAAAGAAGATACAAGAATTGACGGTTTTGATTGTCCCTCTCCTATCCCCCCTTTAGAAGATATTAGAAAACAACAAGATGAGATCATAGAAACATTTCTAAACATCACCCTACCTAGTCTACATTCATCCCTTGCTTGTGAGAATGTTTTAGCAAAAGAGGATGATATCATAGATAACCATAATTGTCCTCGTAATATGCACCCTTGATACAAAGAGGATAGGTTGGTATTAGAAGATGCACCTATCGAGAGTCATGAGAATCATGTTCCTCCCTTCCCTAACACTCCTACCATTTGGAAAGATATATTTGGTAAGCATGAAAATTATAGTTGTCCTTCTCTTGATTCCCTACTTGTGATGAAGCTACTTTACAAAATCTAACCATGGAATGTGATGAACATCTTACAAGCTCTCCTAATAGGGTAGATAGTATGGCACAAGAGAATGAGACCTTAGAAAAAAAGGACAATCAAATAGAGCCTTTTCCTAATATCCCCACTATCGATAAACAAGAAAATCCCACCAGATCATTCCGCCACTTGTGATGAAGTCATTTTAGAAGAACCAATCCTTGAATTTTAAGAAAATTTGGTTTGTAGTTCTTCAAAAAACTCTCCTACTAGGGAAGATATAACAATGGAAGAAAATGAGAAAATTGATAATAATAATTCCTTAGATGAAGATGATGAAGTAATATTAGACTCCTCTTCACTAAGAGATCATGAAAATAAGGATAAGTATTTTGAGGTTATGCACATTAGATACCCCTTGGAGTACTCTCCCTAGCCTAAAATTATCATTTATCCACCCTCTCAAAAACCACAAGTTCAAAACAAACCCATCCTTATCCTAGAACCGCCTAAGAACAATGTTTTGCAAAAACCAAGTTACAATATTGTTGCTCATACATACAACACTACGAAAAATCCGCAACCAAGACAAAAACCTTTAAAATCTGTCCCATTCTCTAATCCTATCTTTCCTAGTGCCCCTCATTTTCCTCCACAAAATGGAAAAGAGTATGATCTTGTTGAAAAAATTAAGAATACTCCTGCAAAGATATCCCTATGGGACCTAATTCAAAATTCACCTAATTATCACAGTATCCTTCAAACAACCTTGCAACAAGTTGTGGTTCCCTCTAGTTCAAACCCAAACAACATAGCAGCAATGATTCAAGGAATAAATGCTAACATTTTTTTCCACCAAAGTGAGCTCCCTCCTTTGGAAGTGAAAAAAAATATGATGCTTTCACAATCATAGCTCAACACAATAGCATAGGGATAAAGTTAACCCTTGTTGATAATGGATCTTCCCTTAATGTGTGTAGTATAAACCTTTTGGATAAGCTTGGTGTTGATAAATCACAAATCCTACCTGCCTCTTTATCTATTAGTGGCTTTGATAACGTGGGAAAACAACTCCTTGGAGTGATCACATTACCTATTAAAGTTGAAAAAGGTACATTACAAACCCCGATCCATGTTATTCCTAATGATCTTTCATACAATCTTCTTTTAGGTAGACCATGGATTCATGAGATGCATGTTGTGCCCTCTACCCTTCATCATATCATGAAATATGTCTACATCAACAAAACTTATATACAATCAAAGCCGATCTTGAACCATATAGTTGTTTGAACATTGAGAAAGGTAAAGAGAATACTTTGAAAATATTGACACCAACTACACAAGTAAAACCCATGCAAGAACAACAAAAAGATAGAGGTCCTAAACCCTTCACAATGATATCACTAGATGATTTGGGATCATTGAATTTTGAACCAACATTCATGGGAGAATACAAGATCATAAACAAAGATTTAGACAAGGGAAAAGAAAAACCAGTAATGTCAACACAAAATTTGGAAGACCCTTTGAAAGCATCCACCTCAACCACTTTTGAAGAAAAAGAAAATAATACAACAAACATTGATGAAATTGACTATCAACAACCACCAAATCCTAAAGAAATGAAAAAGCTTTATGGAAAAGTTTATGAAATGATGAAACAACTTGGTTATAGTGGAAAAGGATGTGGTGCTAGAGAATAAGGTATCCATGTCCCTATAGAGCCTCAAATGCAAGAAAAGACTAGTGGTCTTGGTTATTGTCCTTTGATAGAAATAAACAAGCCTTCACTTAACATCAACACTCTTACAAAAGATTCCTCTAAGCTGACTTTAACAATAGTGCATCATGAATTGATAGAAACTAGTGGTCTTGATTGTTATCATTTGAAAGAAACATATAAGTCCTCACTTAACATCAATGTCATCACGTAAAACACTAATGATTCAAATTCATTAGATTTTGCAACTTCCTTTAAAGAAGAGAACAAAATCTCGCAACCTAAAGAGTCTTGTGTGAGTATGACATCTTGTACTAAGCAAGAGGTATCTTTGTCACAAAACAAAGAAACATCTCCTACTTTTGATCAAGAAAGTATCTTGTTGAGACTCCTCCAAGATCATTTGATATCCCTCCCTCCAAGAACACAAAATAAATTGTATTAAAAAAATTCATTTTATGCATATCATAAATTTCATAGTCATTTTACTAATGAATGTAAGGCTTTAAGTGATAAAATTCAACATCTTAAGGAGTTTGGTACTCTTCCTTATGTGGGGGCACCTAATTCCTCTCATTGATACTGATTTTCGCTCGAGCATTCATCTCATCAATTATTTTGACTCATCCTTATCTTGCACTAAGTGGGAGCAAGGGGTTAGGTAGCCTTGTCCTCATATGTCACCTACCATTGCCTCTTTTGGATAGTTGACTACCTTCCATGTATATGTAAGAGAAAACTTGGGATGTGGATGACATTCCTTAAGTTGGCTCACATGTGACATACTAAGTTATCTTTAGCATTGTATTTTTGGGGGAAACCCTTCCATCCTATTGCATGACGTAGCTTATTGGAAACATATGACTTCGCATAGGGCTTTTCGAGTAAGCTCGCATGTCTTCTTCTACTTTAAAGCAATTTCTAATAGCAATGGTGTTAGAAACCACTATAAAGTGGGGGAATACATCGACACTCATATTTCATTGTGTGATTCTCTTTCTTCTTCCGATGTGTTCCTTTCTTGGTGGTGTCATTGGGTTTAATTTCCTCTGAGAGCATGATATTTGTTTGACTTGTTCTCTCTTGCAGATATTAGACACAATGTTCCCTAAGAAGAGACCTTGCACGAACTAAGCAAAATCCCTTTGAACATCCCTCTTTCCTATTGCATTTTTCTTTTTGTACCTTATTAAAGGAATGGAGGTATGGTTCTGATATGGTCCCATGGGGTTCACCTTGTGAACAACTAGCTTCACTAGCCCTTGTGAGCATGCATTTTCTTTTTGTCCTTATCATAGTCATGGGGATATGACTTTGATATGGACCTCTTGGAGCTCACCTAGTGGACACCTAGCTTCACTAGCCCTTGTGAGCGTGCATTTTCTTTTTGTCCTTATCATAGTCATGGGGGTATGACTTTGATATGGACCTCTTGGAGCTCACCTAGTGGACACCTAGCTTCACTAGCCCTTGTGAGCGTGCATTTTGTTTGCATAGTGGATAGCGTGTTCCACTTGTAAACCTTTTTGGACAAACAACTTAGACCTAGTCCACAGTGTGTTGTGCGACTAGTCAAAGCTTGATCTATTTCTTTTTTCTTTTTCCTTTTTCTCCTTTTTCTATCTTTGATGGTGTATGTTTTTTATTTGGTTATGGCTTCATATATCATCTACATGTGTGTTCCTTTAGGCCTATGTTGGTTTGCCATAGGATCTTGATCTTGGGGGATCGGCCACCCTCTTGATTGTTGTCATCTTATCTTACTAGAATTTGTACATTTGAACCCTCTTAATTGTGTGGTTGGCTACTTTAGTGTGAGCTTGAAGCAAGTTCATCCTCTCACTAAAGTGGGAGCTAAATGTAGTGTAGGAAAATGCATACCCTTGCATTTTCAAACTTTTTTGGGCCTACCTTGCTTTATTTATCCTTATTTATGTCTTAATTGGTCCTATTTTGCATCCACAATCCTAATAAATTATATCTTTAAATTTTATGGATAATCTTGACAAACTTCAATGGATAAATAATAATTTAATGATTCTATTTGTGTGTCCCTAATTTTTGGGTCAAGACTAAGACGCCACCTAGGGCGTCTTTGTCCCCCAAAGGTCTTGGGACCCTCTTTTCAAATGTGCCTTAATTGGGCCCCTTTTTGGAGTTTGTGCCCTGAGTTTCATGCCTCAAGACTAAAACGCCACCTAGGGCATCTTAGTCCCCCTTAAGGTTTTTTCGGGATTGAATTTCAAATCTTGGTAGGATTTAGACTCCTTTAATTAATGAATTCATATGTCGGATTTTTGTGGTGTAATTTTGGGATATTAAGCATAGATACGTATAAATACAAGGTTCTTTCACTCATTTCTCATCCTAACATACCTAGAAATCTAACAAGCATCCAAGCATTCAAGAGCAAGTCATCAAGCATTTGGAGCCATCATCAAGATTCAAGCATCATATCAAATATCTTCTTGCATCATGTGTGTTTTTGATCTAATATTTGTGATGTAGGGTTTTGATTCAAGCAAGAAATTCAAGTCAAGATCTATCAAGAATTCCTTTAATTCAAGATCTACATTCAAGCTAGCCACCTCACACAAGTTTGCAGATTTTATGACAAGGGTTTGGTGAGTTGTGACATTGCATGTTGCTCATTTATCATTTACCTTCATTATTTCATTTCATTTCAAGGTTTAATTACCAACAAGGGGTTTGACCAAGGAAAAACCTCATTTACTAACAATCAACAAGTTTTTCCTCTCTTGCATGTTTGTGAATGCAGATTTAGGTTGAAGACTTGAAGATCATTTGGAGTGCAAAGTTGCAAAGTTGCATTGCAAAGTTGTCATTTTCACAAAAACTTGCCTACAGGCTAGATCTGAAAGTTTTAGGACCTAAGATCAGAGAAGAAGGAAGTGCATACATTAAGCCTCTGGATCACTTTTAGATATTTCAGAAATTTATATTGAGAATAAGATGATAGTAAGGGTGTCTTAGTCCTCCTAGTGGAATTTTGTAGAGATTCTTTCAGATTTTGTTTCGACATCTGAAGATTCTACATTTTCCCCCAAAAATAGCAGCGGAACTAAGACAAAAGTAAGGGCGTCTTAGTCCTCCCTGGCATATTTTGACAATATTTTTGCATTTCTAGAATCCTCATCACATTTTTAGACTTCCCAGGTACACACATCATAACTTTCTATTGCTTAATTTCATCATTTGCATTCATTAATTAGCTTGCATTACTAGGTTTTGTGAGTTGAATGTTAAGTTGTCTTTTCCAATATTTTGCTTGGTGGTGAACCCCTCAAAGTTTAAAGAATCCCCCTCCTAGGTCTTCCTTGTTGAGAATTGAGTCACCTTTGGGGTTGATAGTCAATCCAATTTGGGACCCTAGGACCTTCTTGAATGACCTAAGGAGAATAGTGGCATTTCCAACACCTATTAGCTTTATAGTTCAAGTGTTATGTCAAATATGGAGGGAAATTTATCCCTTATTGGGAAAACAACAAGAAGTACTAATTAGGTTTGGTTGGTAGAATTGTTTCAACTAGTTTCATTGCATTAGGTTCATGTTGGGCTTTAGCCAACTCTTCAAGCATTACATCCTATAAAAAAATCATCAAAGTTAGGACTATGTCTAGGACTCAATGGGAGTGGTGCTTCAAAATACCTTGGTCCATACATTTTTGGGAGTTCATCTTTTCCCTCTTGAAAAGGATGTATGTGTTTGTTTGCACTTTTAGGATTTGGGTGTTGCATTTTCATTTTTATTTGAGACCTCATTTGTACTAGAATATAAGAGATGCTAAGACCTTTTGGTTTGAGTGAGATTTTTTGGATGGATAAATGAAGTGGAAACGATGAATAATTATAACTAGATCTTAGGGTTTTTATCATCAATATTTGGATAAGATATGTTAAATTTTAGGCTAGACTTGTGAGTCCAAAATTCAAAAAATTTGAGATAATGGTGGAATAGGTTAACTTAGAAGTTCATAAGTCAAACTACCCATAGATAAACTAACTTAATATTCTACCTTGAGAAGGAAAAATTTCAAGAAATATCAAAATCGAATGGATATGAATGCAAGATCTAGATAGACTAAATGATTCTAATTTTGGGATGACTGAAAAGATGATGATAGTGAGGATGTAGTAAATCAAACCTAAATCTGAATTTAGACTTTGATTAACAAGACATGAAGGATGAAATTAGATGAGATAAATGATAAATTCTAGGGGTATGACTCTGTACTAGACTAGTAGGTATCAATTTGGTTTGATTAAGGTCTGTAAAAAAGACAGTAAGCTTGACTGGAAATAAGTATCATGAATAACAAAGCAATTATGTTGATATACAGAGCAATTGTGCCACAATACAAGACAAAATGTGGCAATCAGAGTTTCAAATGTGGGATCCTAAGAAGAAATGACTGACAGTTCATTTTTTATAATAGACTTGGGTTTCTAAGAGTCACATGCAGTTATGCCCACCAATGCCACAAATATGCCCAAATAGGCTACAAATATGCCACAAAGAGATGAAATTTCCCCAAGATAGAACAGTTGTGGCCTAAGATAGAAAAATTGTGAATTTCAAACCTAGAACTACGTTTTTTGACTTCTATTTGATAAATAATTATCAAAAATGATAATAAGTTGTGTAACAAGATAGACAAATGCGATTTCTTGATAAAAAGAGGTTCATTATGCAATTTTCAAAGAAAAAATGGTATTTTGAAGGTTTTAGAAAATTGTGCAACTATATGCAATAGATGTGCCTATCTAAGCTACAATTGCAGCCATATAAGCAACAATTGCACCCAAACTAGCTATGGTTGTAACATAAGTCTTAACAATTGATAAATTTTGACTAAAACTAAGCTCAACTAAAGTTTAATTGTATGATTTTGTGTGATTTTTGTGTAATTTGAATGTTTTGAGAAAAAATTGGCAATAAAACACATCACATAATAGACATGATAGCGTTGACAAATTTTGAAGGTGATGGGTTGAATAGTTTCACTCGCCTAAAAAAGTAAGGTCCACTCCAAGAACATTAACAACCTAGCTAGTAAGAAAGGTGTGATGACTTAGTGCAGGCCCACCTACCAAATATACCTTCAAATGAATGGGTTGTACTAGGGTATGCTAAGGTCATGTACCACCTTAACACCCCTTACCTTGGAAGGATGAGGTCCTAACAAGGAGTATATATGTCACCTCAATAAGAGAAGAGTACATGGTGAGTAATTTTGAGCATGATATTATACTATGCACCACATTAAGCCAATGATTAAAGGTATTAAATGCTTCTAAATAAATAGGGTTCATAGGAAAACCATGAATAGTGGACCCATCCAAGGATGCCCGAGTAAGGGGGTATCCCCTCTCCTCCTCATCTATACAAGTCTCAATGGATGAAGGATCTTATGACTTGGTTTAAAGGACATTGGTCACACCTTTGGGTACAACTTTTGTTCTCCCACCTTTATATACCCCACCAATAAACATGGTTGAGGTTTTCCTTGGGGTGATGAAATCCCCAAGTAGGCCTCCTAATATAAAAAAAAACAAAAAATATGTTGGTTTTTATTCCCAAGATCATTCTTTGGAGTCACAAGGGAAGAGCATATACAAACAATCAATTCCTCAAGTAAAAAAGTAGAACACAAATCCTAAGGTATTTCTAATCTCCAAGTTCACACTAGGTGTGAGGAGAGAGCATATTTACCTAAGGACATCCCAAACATAACAAATAATGTTCATTTACCTTATGAAATTGAAGTGTTCCTAATTTATGAAAATCAAACATAAGATCCCAGTATTAGATAATGTTAGTATTTTATGTGTTTATTCTTCAATCCAATGAATTCCACAATATGCTCAAAAAATAGATCACTAACCCTAAAATTCAACAGACAATTGCACCAAAGTAATTGAAAATTCATAAAAAAGAAAATTATACCTTTTCTATCATATGCACAATTCTGAGCAATAGATGTGTCAACTAGAGACACAAATGTGCCTATATTCTACATAGATGCACCACACAAAGCTTCAATTGTGCAACTCTGCACAGAAACATAATAAATGCAGAAATAGAGCCAAAAAGCCTAATTTGAGGGGTTAAATTATTAGTCCATTGTCAAAAAGCTATAGAATAAGGGTTATCAATCAAGTATCTAACATAGAGAAGTCTAAAAATCATTGAAAATAAAATAGAAACAATTGCTCCATTTTGGAAATTATTGCATCAAACGATCTTGTAACTAAAAAAATCAATTAAAACTCATGAAAATTGGTTAAATTGAAGGACAAAGATATCCCATCAGGCATGCCAAAATGTATGACTTATAAATTTAACTGTGAAATTGAAATATAAGCAATAATCAATAAGAATCACAACCAAAAGATCATATCAATGAAGAAAAGAAAGAAAATATGTATAATCAAATAAAATGTCAACCTTGCATAAACTGAAACACACAATCTGCTCTAAAATAACTCCATTTTTCTCTTCTATTCACATTGGATAATGGTGTAAGTAGTCATTTACTCTTAGATTTTTATAAGCACAATAGTAATAAAGCACTATAGTATTTTGGGTATAGTTTCTCTACATGATATGAGATGAAGAATAAACAATAAGATGGTTCAATTTATATATTTTTTATGTCACTGGTCGATGGATGAGATCAAATGAGAGACTAAAAATATCAAGGGATCAAAATTGATGAAAGATATTGAGGGTCTACTAAGTAATTGCATGATTTCAGGTAACTGATCATGTGGATTGGTTAAGATGATTGATTGGAGTGATAATTAAGATTGATGGTTAATGGACTGAGTTGATTACTCAGTGGACTTAAAGTGAGTGGGAGTGAAGTGGAATTTATTGATGAGTGGACTAAGAGAAAGTCCAAGTCAAAAAATGAGGTGGAATTTGCATGAGCATTGAATAATTAAAGAATTTAATTATTATATACACATGTGCAAGGTTAGAATTAAATAAATAAAAATGATTTGTTTATTTTGGGAAAAGATAAATGTTGATGAATAAATGAATAAATTAAATAATTAAAAAAATTATTTAATTTGGGAAGTGAGAAATGAATAATTAATTAAATACTAAATTATTTAATTAAACTTTCTAAAATAGAAGAATTATTATTAAATTAATTAAATAACATTAATTATTTAATTAATATAGATGAATAGTGGTGAAATAGATAATTTAATTAAATAATTTGAAATTATTTAATTAAAGTGAAATTAAGAGGAAAATTGAAATTAGAAATAATTAAATAATTATAAAATCATTTAATTAGGTCCATCTGATGGCTAATACTTTTTATTAGTGGCCATCCTTTTGGTACATTAACTAACATGATATCTTGATACTTCATCAACAATTTAGTGACTTCCTTTTGTCATGGTTCTTCCTCATTTGGGGTGACATTTTGAGTATCACACCTTTTTGTAATAAAATAAAAACACATGTTTTGATGTCTCAAACCATCCAAAAAAATTATTCCATCAACCAATCAGATTATAGCATTACTTCACACTTTACTCTTGATCTCTTGAATACAAAGTGAGAACATAGAAAATATACAGATTGATATCGCACACTCGATCCTGATCTACTAACATCACTTCATCCTGAATTATCCCTCTATCTAACCATTTAATCGAATAGCCTTATTTGATTAAAGTCATCATAATTCCCCTTTTAATTAAATAAATCCCTCAACTTAATTAAATCTTTGTCTCTGTGTAATTAGCTAGGTCATTTCATCTTCCTATCTTTATTTAATTAAATAATCCATATTATTTGATTAAATTTCTAAAGTTCATCTAATTAAATTAAATAAATCAAACATTTATCTAATTTAATCTAACATCACCCCCTTTGGTTAAATAAATCAAAATATTTATTTAACTAAGTCTAAATCATTCTCTTCTCATTTTGAGTTATTTAAATCCTAAAATATAAGTCAAAATGGTCAAAAATCAACTAACATCATTTAAATTAATCAAATCATGATTAATGCTAATCCTAATCACTCAAATCCTCTAGCTTTTCCCACTTGCACAATAAATCAATTTATTTGATTTATTAAATTCTTTCTATTTCATTCAAAAAAACATCAAAGGATGGAATATTCTTCAAATTCAAAAAGTCCCTCCAAAAGGACTTGTCCCTTCCAAAAGCATTTAAAATCTCTTACATGTCCTTGTGCATTGAGCCAAGTGGCATTTAACTCCTCTTTCATCCCCCCTAAACATGTCACTTCTTCAAATTCAAATTTCAAACTTGCACATTGATCAAAATGTGCTCAACCTTCATCATCTCACATGTTGACAAGTGGCATCATGTCATTGGATTATCTTTTATCCCACATTCATCCTATCTTTCAATCTTTAACTCTTTCTTTCTATAAATAGAGAGCTCATCCTTCATTTCTATCATCCACAATTTGAGAAAAGTTATTATACTTCAATTTCATCTTAGAGCTTTAGCATTGGCATCAAATCCATCAATTGTAGCTAGGTTATTGCAGGTTTTCTCCATGGAAGGCATTTGAAGCAATCACCAAGTGGATCACAATCATCAAATCTTCATCAAGCTTGCTTAGGAGTTGGGAAAGGGCCAATTTCCACATCAAATTGGCACCAACCCCCTCATAAGATTAAGAGTTTGATTTGTTTTAGAATAGGATTCAACATCTTTGTTTTAAGTTCATTGTGTTCTTCATTTTATTCCTTTTCTCTTGCATTCAAATGGATTTCTTGAGGGATCTATATTCTAACTTGCATTGACCTTATTAATGTGTTGTTTATTGCGTTCTTGCAGGTATAGGATCTAGGTACACACAAACGTATAAGGATATGTCTTTTATAAGTTGAGGTCATAGTATAATTATTCCTTCTCTCATCATGAATTATCTTTTTTCCATACTGCCATGGTCATCCCAAAAAAAGTTACATATATCCATTGGTATAATATTACACAAAACTTCGTCATTGTACAATCCTATGTTAAATAATTTAACTAAACATTGTTTACTTACCAATATCTTATGCTCATCTTGAGTCCATGAGATCATATATGGATTTGGGGTTTTTATCCTCATCAAGTTCAACTTATTAACCATTTCCTCATAAACCAAATTGTATGTAATACCACTATTAATGATAAATTTACAACACTTACCACCTCATTTGCATTTTTTTAAATAATTTTTGTCTTTGTGTCAACTCCTCAAGTGCTTCTATCTATGGAAAATCTCTCCTTATTACCAATGCTTCACACTTCTTAGGTTTTCCTATTGAACTTTCCCTTGGTGATCTAATAAGTTCTTATTCCACATATGTAGCCCTTGCATTATTCTCTTCCCTTTTCCTAGCATTTCATTGCTCACATTCAAATGTTTTATGTCCTTAATCTCAACATTTGAAATAGGTTCCTTTGAATTTTCTCTTATAAAATCCCTTGTCACCCCTCTCATTTCTCTCATTATGGTAGGTATTTTTAGCACCTTTTTCATTGTGGTAAAAACTTACATTGTTCTTTCCTTAAAAAATATTATTTCTTTCATCATTTCAATATGGACTTTCTTCCTTATTATGTGTGTTGCCAAAAAATGTATAGTTGACATTTTTGTGCTCACTTCAGTCTTTATTATGGACTTTGGCTTGATTTTTCCTAGATTTAATGTTGTAATGTGGTCAACACATTCACATTACATATTGGACCCTTGTGAATCATTAAGACTTCTAGGATGTCTTGTAAAGGTGTTGTGAAGTGTTGTAACCCACTTTCACACTTTTCTAGGACCCTTTCATTATAATAACCTCTTTTATTACTTACCAAGTCTTATTTCAAAGTGTTGTAAAGAGTTCTAACAAACTATCATACTTTTCTAGACTTGTCATCACTAAATCAACCCTTTCTCATGTTTAAATGACTCCTTAATGCACTTTTTGGCCATACTTAAGTGTATTTTTTTAGGATATTCCCATTAAACATTATTTGATGCACTTCAATTTATGAAACCCAGTGAAATTTCCCTGGTGGGACCAAGTCGCCACCTGGGGCGACTTAGTCCCAATAGGAACAAAAATTAAAATAATTTTAATTTCTTAGTGGGATTTTATTCTCTTACCCTTGAGGTCAGCCTGTGATGTGTTATTTTCAAGAAATTTAGGAAAATCAAGTATAAATAAGGGTTTTTCCTCTCATTTTAACCCCCATTCATTCAAGCATTCATTCATCTAATCATTCAAGAAATTATCAAGCATTCAAGCATTCTAAGCATAATCAAGTCATCCATTGGAGCACTTCATTGCATATCTTCAGAATTTCACATCAAGGGTTTGGTAAGTTGATGGCATTGCATGTTATCTAATTATCATTCTCTTATTATTTCATTTCATTTCATAGGGTTTGATTACCAAAGTGGGGTGTGACCAAGGCAAACCCCTATACTCTAACCCTTAACCCTTTTTCCCCTCTTTGCATGTGTGTTTGTAGGTCTTGTATGCAAATTTGTCAAAGATTTTGGTGTCAAAAAGTGGTCAAAAATCCATCAAAGTCAACATAACCCTAATTGAATCTTGGAGACTCTTTTCAGCCTATTTTTTATAGATTCAAATCCAAACACCATAAGAAAAGAAAGTGCAGATTGAGAGCTATATAATCCTATCCTAAAACTCCAGAAATCTCCAGGTGGACTAAGTCACCATCTGTGGTGAATTAGTCCCATTGCTAGGCCTAAAAAGTGGTTTTTGCATTTTTAGATACCCATTTGGCAGATTCTCGTTTCGGCAGATTTTCCCTGAAAATGGACTAAGTCGCCCAACTTGGCGTAAGTTTCCCAGTCAAATCTGTAGGATTCCAGAGCCTCTCTACATCATACTTCAAATTCTAGGTGCACCTCTCTAGTTCTGTTTAATTATTTCATCATTTACTTCCATTCTTAGGTGTTTTTACATACATCACTGTGTTTTCTAACACTTTGCATTTTTTAGGTTTAGCATCAATAAATCATTTCTTTTTCAGTTTTCCACATTTAGAAATTATAATTAGATATATTTCATTCCCATTTACATTAATCTTGGGTATAGAAATTGGCATTTTGGGCCCATTTCTCTCCTTTTAGGTGAAAATCCTAGAAGAGTTAAAGAACCCTTGGGTTACCAAAATCATTGTCCACATTTTGGTGAACCCAAATTTTGAGCATTTTTACTTATGATTTCAAGTGCATCCTAGGTTTAACTTGCATTATGATTGCATTAGGTGTTGCAATGTTTACATTGCATCCTAGGGTTTTAAAAATTGCATTAGTTAAAAGCTCATATAGCTTGCATTTTTGCATCATCTTTCATTTGAAAACAACAAAAAAAAATCATTTTCGTATTGTAGTTGTATCTATGCATTTGAAAGACATCAAATTGCATTCAAAATTTCTGAAAACTCACAAAAAAATCCTCACTGGGACTAATTTGCCACACTGGGCGACTTAGTCCTTATGCACATTTTGCACTGTAATTTCTGGCATTTTCTAAGCATTTTCTGCATTTTTGTTTTCTATTATTGCATCTTTGTTACAATTTCCATAATTTCTATTATTATCATTTTATTGCTCCTTGTTTTCATTTCATTTGCATCCCCCCTGCCTTTAGTACCCTTTGTATGAGTGTTTGGTGCCCTACTGATAATACTTTAGTGAGAAGAAGTTCACAACTCATGGCATCCTGTGATAACACACTCGTTATGGACCTTGGGCTATCCCAAGCTACTACTCCTAGTATTGAAAATAGTGCATTAGGCATGGAACCTACCTTTAGCAATACTGTGCCTTCCAATAATATGCAAATTGACACACAAAATGATCACATTTTGCAAGACAAATTCATTAAAATTCATGAGGATTTAACACATTTGCAACAAAATTTGTATCTTGAAAACATTTCAACCACTGCAATTCCTGCTATAGAAAACATCCATCGCCTAATTGAAAGTGACGAAGGCTTAAATGTTATGAAACAAATTTTTGAGGTATACAACAAACATGCTCCTTCCACCTCTAGCACATCCGAACCAACAAACACTATGGTTATTCAAGGAGGACTTAACACTCATCCTCCTTCCACAGTAGCATCCATACCTACCTACAACATTTTGCAAATCACAAACATGATGCAACAGGTTAACAATGTGATTCCTTCCTCAACTATCCTTGCTAGCATTCCTAATTCTTGTGTGGCATCACATGTTCTCTCCTCTTCCTCCATACCATCTATAAGCATTCCATTCACTTTCCCGACCACTACATACACTCCATCACCACTTTCCCTTCCACCTCATACCACTTACACTAACCCTCTCATAACACAAATTTTCCAAACCATCTCCTCCATGCAAAAACAAATATCTACCATCAACCAAAACAAGAATGGACCACCCACCTATTATGTCTGAAGCATCCCACTATCTTTGGAAATCCTACAAAAACCAATGCCGCAAGGAATAAAAATGCCTAGATTTGAGAAGTACGAAGGAAAGGGTGATCCTAATAATAATGCCAATGCCTACACAACCTTATACAGTGACTTTTTCCTTGATGATAAACTATTGATCAAACTGTTTCCTAGGACTTTAAAAGACACTTCCTTAGAACAGTTTTCATCCTTACCAAATAATTCAATTAGTTCATTCAATGAACTAGTTGATGCACATTCATAATTCATTTTCAAGTGCATATGACTCCAAAGAAGACATTGGCTGATTTAATGAGATGTAAACAAAATGTGGATGAAAAAGTAACCAATTTCATCTCACACTATCAATAACTTTATGCCCAACTTGATGTCAAATTTTTTTATCCGCATCTCCAAAAGATGTTCATTGAAAATTTATAAAATCACATCCAAGATAGATTGACCATGATGAAAATTCCCTCCTTTATGCACTTGTGTACAACCCTTTGTGATTATCACAATTTGGTTAGTAGTCATGATGCAAAGTTTGCTTCCAACTGGATTGAAAAATATGAACCTAGCACTTCAAACAATTCGCACCCATTTTGAAAACCAAACAAAGGGTTCTTATAGTTCAATCCCCCTCAACAACCAACTCAACCTGTCAACAACCAAGTAGCAGTTGTTAAAGTTGTGATACCTTATAGTTATGGAGATCCAAAATGATAGTTTACACCATTACCATACACTCCTCATAACACAATGACCCAACTTATACAACAACAAGTGATTACTTTACCTACTATTAAACCATTGGATCCAGCCAAACCTTTTCCTCCAACCTTTCAACCCAATTCTTATTGCCATTATCATAGAAAAAATGGACATGACACAAAATAGTGTAAGCATCTTAAACACATAGTGCAAAACCTCATTGATTCTAGCTGTCTATCTATTTCCAATGTTAATGTTAAAGGTTTAATACATTTATTGCCCCACCTAATAAAAAATTGTAAATTTTTACCAATCTAATGCCTAAACATAATGTTTCATTCGTAAAATCTAGTGACACAAAACAACGATGTGATGATTGTTCATAAAGAGACTGAACATCCGAATACTATTCCACATACTACTATTAATCTTATGGATGATCTGGTAGGAGCGATAGATGTTATCTCTCATAAGGGCCAACCTAAGAAATCTCTTAATATTATGTTATCTTCTAAGGATCTTCTTCTGAATCTTCCCAATGGTCCTCTTTACATAGCCGACTGTATTTATGATAAGCCCACTAATGGGATACTCATAGATCTCGCCTATGGCGAGAATGTGATCACTAAGGAATTTTTGGTATTACATGATCTTTATCAAGATATTTATGAAAAATCAAGAGCATGGATCAAAACACATAATGGTTTTGTGTGCCCTATGATAGGATCGATCATTACTCCATTACAAATAGGACCTAAGATAGTGGATGTTACATTCTCTATCATTCCACAATCGAATCAGTTTCATTTGTGGCTAGGCCATCCATGGCTTCGCTCGATGAAAGTGGTTCCTTCAGTCATACAAAAATGTTTAAAGTTTTTGCATGACAATGACATATTCATTATTTGAACCATAGTGGATTTAACCCTTTTTCTTCTAAAGGAAATTTCTCCTTACAAGCCTTTTGGCCCGAGGGCCCATGGAACCCATGGAACCCATAATACCTTGCAAAGATTTCTTTTTCATTGCTTATAAAAATTTTAAAGCAAAGAAAATTGTCAAATTGTCCCTCCGCAACCAATCCCCATCCACCTCTGACACTCTCATCCTAGATGAAACAATGCTTCAACCTGAACCTGAATCAACAAATCAAGATCAACCAACAATCAACACTTCACATTCTTCATCCAAACACCCACAAGATAATGAAACCAACCCCATCATGCCCCCTTGCATAAAACAAGTTTATAAAGTAAAAGAGAAAGTGATTGAACCACCTCCCATGGTTCCTTTTGTTCCTCCCCTTCAGGAAGAAAAGGAGCCTATGGTGGATCAAACTGCTCTTACACCCACACAAATTCAAAATAGAATTAGAAGAAACTGAGGTGCTAGGGAGCATAGGCGTTGACTTCGTCTCCTTACTCATCAATTACAAACTGAAGAAACCAAAGAAAATCAATAGTCTCCTTTGAAAAAAGCAATAATAACAACCCTCCTCCTCAATCACAACAAAACGATCCAATACAATAACAACAAATCATAATACACCCGTCATTGGACATTGTCATTCGTCCTCCAATCATGATTAATTTGGATGATGATGATGAGATTACTAAAATTGATGAAGAGATACATAATGATTTGAATACATTATTTTTCTCTTCCATGAGCCTAAACCAAAAATCTCCTACAACAAGTGTAGAACCTAGTACTTCCCCTCATTCGACAATTTCAATTGTCCCTTTGGATAGTCAATCACCCTCGCAATACACTGAACATGGTTGGGAGGTGGATGGCTTGCTCATCGGTTGAATTGTGTTTTCCTTAGTAGTCTTTTTGCATTTTATTTTCTTTCTCTTTTCTTTTATGTGTGTATCATGTTCCCCTGTAATGTGTCATTTGATGTTCTCCTCTCTTTGTAATACTCATCTATTTGTACCTTCATTCTTCTATATGTTGTACATTGCCTTTGCCTTTGGACTTTGTTTTGTGTTTTTCCTTTTGGGGATGATGCAAATCATAGAGATGCCCTATGTCTCCTCCATGTTGACCCAAAAGGTCCTTTTATTTTCTTTTTCGCTTTCACTTGTGTTTTCCTTTTGGGGATGACGCAAAGTTTTGAGACACCCTAAGTCTCTTCCATGTTGACCCAAAATATTTTTCATTTTTATTTTTCTGTGTTTTCCTTTTGGGGATGACGTAAGGCATTGAGACCAAAATGTCTCTCTCATGTTGACCCAAAAGCTTTTCCTTTTCTTTCACCTTTTCCTTTTCTTTTTGATTTTGTTTTCCTTTTGGGGATGATGCAAGGCATTGAGACAATAATGTCTCTTCTATGTTGACCCAAAATGGATCTTTCTTTTTCTTTTTATCTTTGTGTCATTCTTCCAATTCTATGTGTATTCGAGAAATGATGACAGTTACAAGCTCTCTAATCGAAACATTGCAGTAATGAACATATTGACCCTAAATCCATAGATCCCTTATGTGTTTGGTGTGATCCTTTTTGGGACAACCACTCTTTCTTTTGTTTCTCTTTCTTTTGCATGACGCAACCTTACTCAGAAATTTATGACTCGGAATAGGGGCTTTCCAAGTTGGTTGTCATGTCTTGTTTCTTTTTTCATTTTTCATTCGCTACTTTAAAGTAATTGCTCATAGAATGGTGTGTAGCAATTCCTTTAAAGTGGGGGCATACATTAGCATATTTCATTTTGCATTTTTCTTTTTCTTGGTTCTTAGTGCAGCCTTGTTACTTTATACAATGTGTTTGTCACTTTGTGGATGACATTGGGTGTAATGTCCTTCATGAGCGTGATCTATCTTAGCACATTACATTCCTCTTGGTGGCCTGATGTGACGCACTGCATCCACTAAGTTGTGAATATTCTATTCTTTGATCGGTCCTCTCTTGGAGACATTAGACACAATGTTCCATAAGTTATAGACCTTGCATAAACTAAGCAAGACTCATTTGAACATTTTTTTGCATGTTGCATTTTGCATTTACATGGCCACCTTGCATAACATAGCTTGCATGCTTGTGGTGCCATTGCATTTTTTCATTCAAGTTATATGCATACAAAGCTTTGCTTGTCTCATGAAGCATGAAATGACATTGTCCTTTGTGGCACCTTATTAAAGTTATCATGAGGTATAAATTTAGTATGGTTGAGCAGGAAGCCCATTCTAAGGCATGACTTTTCCCCACATCCACCTACTTGTGTGTGTGAGTGCATACCAACCATGAGCATATGTTTGTCACCTTTTAGGCCTTCTCACCCTGTGGACAACTAAAAGTTTCGTGGCCCTAGAGTAAGTATGTTTGGGCCTTCTCACCCGGTGAACCACCATGAGTTTCATTGCCCCAGAGTGAGTACACATTTCTTGTTTCAAACAAACAGCCTAGATCTGATCCACAGTAGGCTAGAAAAATGATCGAATCTTTCTTTCATTCTTTTTTATCATCTCCATGTTGGGCTACTTTAGTGTGAGTTTGAAGCAAGTTCATCCTCTCACTAAAGTGGGGGCTTAATGTGTCTCTAAAAAATGTATAGTTGGAATTTTTGTGCTCACTTGAGTCTTTCTTATGGACTTTGGCTTGATTTTTCCTAGATTTAATGTTGTAATGTGGTCAACACATTCACATTAGGTATTGGACCCTTGTGAATCATTAAGACTTCTAGGATGTCTTGTAAAGGTGTTGTGAAGTGTTGTAACCCACTTTCACACTTTTCTAGGACCCTTTCATTATAATAACCTCTTTTTATTACTTACCAAGTCTTATTTCAAAGTGGTGTAAAGAGTTGTAACAAACTCTCACACTTTTCTAGACTTGTCATCACTAAATCTACCCTTTCTCATGTTTAAATGACCGCTTAATGCACTTTTTGACCATATTTAAGTGTATTTTTTAGGATATTCCCATTAAACATTATTTGATGCACTTCAATTTCAAAAACCTATTGAAATTTCCCTGGTGGGACCAAGTCGCCACCTGGGGTGACCTAGTCCCACTAGGCACAAAAATTAAAATAATTTTAATTTCTTGGTGGGATTTTATTCTCTTACGCTTGAGGTCGGCTTGCATGATGTGTTAATTTCAGGAAATTTAGGAAAATCAAGTATAAATAAGGGTTTTTCCTCTCATTTAAACCCCCATTCATTCAAGCATTCTAAGCATAATCAAGTCATCCATTGGAGCACTTTATTGCATATCTTTATAATTTCACATCAAGGGCTTGCTAAGTTTATGACATTGCATGTTATATATTTATCATTCTCTTCTTATTTCATTTCATTTCATAGGGTTTGATTACCAAAGTGGGGTTTGACCAAGGCAAACCCCTATACTCTAACCCTTAACCCTTTTTTCCCTCTTTGCATTTGTGTGTGCAAGTCTTGTATGTAGATTTGTCAAAGAGTTTGATGTCAAAAAGTGGTCAACAATCCATCAAAGTCAATATAACCCTAATTGAAGCTTGGAAACTATTTTCAGCCCATTTTTTGCAGATTAAAATTCAAACAACTATCAGAAAAGCAAGTGCAGACTAAGAGCTACAAAATCCTGTCCCGAAACTCCAGAAATCTTCAGGTGGACTAAGTCACCATCTATGGTGAATTAGTCCCACTACCAGGCTTGAAAAGTGATTTTTTCATTTTTGGATACCCATTTGGAAGATTCATGTTCCGACAGGTTTTCACTGAATGATCCAGAGAATTTTTTTGTCAATTTTGAAATTCTCCATTTTTCTCTAGTTTCAACATCATCAGAAAGTGCTCGGGACCCTAATGCCAACGCAACTCGAACATAGTCAATCAGAGTCCTGGAGCTCAAGATATATATGGTCAAACCTCTGGTCAGCTCTCAAAACTAGGCCAAAAAAAAGGGGCCAAAATCAAAGTCATAAAAAACCAGTCAAAGTTAACACCATTGCGAAGTGCTCATCATTACGATTCCGACGGAGTTCATTTCACAAAAAACAAAGTCTGTATGGCAAAGTTATGGAAGGTCAAAGATTGGGTCAACCCGATGACGTCAGTGCCCAATCAGTCCAATGGCCAATCAGCCCTTGACATATGGAAATACCTCATCCCTCCATGTGGCAAAAATTTTATTGACAAAAAACATAAAATAAAATAAAATATAAAAAATATATATTTTTTAAATAAAAATAAAGTATATATTTTTTTTAAAAATAAGATGGGCCCCACCCATCCATGAGGGGCGGCCCACATTAAGTGGGGTGCCACGCATGGTATGGGGGGCAACCCACTTTAATATAATGCATCCCTTATTTTAGGGAAAGAGATAAAGAGAAGGGGGGTGTGGTGGGACCGCCACCCCCCATCCTCTATAAACATGGTTTTATTTTGCTTATTCGAAGCCTTCAAATAAGGTTATGATTTATTCATGGAAATCTTATATCCCTTTTCAAAAATATTAGGAATATTATTCCTAATCTAAAGGGACAAAGTTTATCCGTAAAACCTTATATAATTGATTATCCCAATTTTATAGGGAATAGACCCCTTAGAGCCATTCAATTGAAAAAAATATATCTTGAGGAATATTATCCTTTCGGGAGTTGTGAAAAGGGGGATATTTTTGAAATTTTGCACTATGTAAGGGAGATTGGGTAGTTAATTGGTTTTACACCAATTTTGGTAATTTTGGGTTATAAAAGGAGGTGAGAAAGGTGAGAGAAGTCAAGTGATTTTGGAAGAATTTGCAAGTGAGATTGTTTTCCTTGGAGGAATTTTTGTATTTCTATGCTTTTGGAGAAGCTTGTTTCTACGCACTTTGGAAGTGCATTTGTAAATTTCTTTGTAAACCAAGGGGAGGTTCTGCCAATGAATGTAATTGAATTTCTGGAGGAATAATTGGATCGGTCCACTCAATTGGAGAGGGGCCCGGAGACGTAGTCGTTCTAAACAACGAACTTTGTTATCAATCTTCATTTGCACTCTCTTTATCTCTCATTTTGTTCTTTCTTTAATTACTTTGTAATTAAGTTATTTAAATTTTGTTTGTGTGTTTAATTATAATTAAGCACTTTTGGTTTGTAATTGTTAATGTAAGCATTTGAAGCAAATGTCATAGATCCTTAAAACAGATCATCAAAACTGGACTAAGTCGCCCAACTTGGTGTAAGTTTCCTTGTCAAATCTGTAGAATTCTAAGGCCTCTCTACATTAGATTTCAGATTCCAAGTGCATCTCTCCAGTTCTGTTTAATTATTTCATCATTTACTTGTGCATTCTTAGGTGTTTTTGCATATATCAATGTGTTTTCCAGCACTTTGCATTTCTTAGGTTTAGCATCAATAAATCATTTCTTTTTCAGTTTTCTACATTTAGACATCATAATTAGATATATTGCATTCCCATTTACATTAATCTTGAGTGTAGACATTAGTAATTTGGGCCCATTTCTCTCCTTTTAGGTGAAAAGCCTAGAAGAGTTAGAGAACCCTTGGGTTACCAAAATCATTGTCCACATTATGTATTGTATGTGACCTTCCTTCATCACTTTGTAATTTATCTCTTTCAAATATTCCTCCTTTGCTTCTCTCCTTATGTTCAAACCTTTTGTTCAAATTTTCCTCAATTTTCAATGCAAATTGGTACACTTCTTCAATTTTTATCATCCTTACTAGGCTCAACTCTTCTTCAATGATTTTCATCAATCCATTGATGTACCATGCAACTTTATCATTTCTTTTATTATGTCCAGTTCTAATAATCCTCTTATGAAATTCTTTAGTGTATTACTTCATTGAATTTTTCTTTTGCCTTAGGTTTTTCAATCTCTTCAGTAGCTCAAGCTCATAGTCATTAGCTATGAATTGATTCTTCAAAATTCTCACCATCCTATCCCACTTTATGATCCTCTCTTTTACCCTTTTATTTTTATCTAACGGAACTTCCTTCCACCAAATAGTAGCATGCCCTTTCAACTTGGTTTTTGCAAATATCACTCTTTTTTGATATTCAAGTTCTTCATAGTCAAAGTACTCTTCCATATTATTTATCCAATCAATCAATTTCTTGGGGTTTAAATCACCTGAATAGTTAGAAATCTCAATTCTAGGCCTCTTACCTATCTTGGAGATAGATTTCAACATCTTGATCTATTATGATTCTAATGCTTCTTATGTTTCCTTATTTAGATATGTAGTTTGAGCTCATTATTCTTTATCGTCTCTCTCATCCTCATGTCTAGGG